>JARHVA010000162.1:2937500-3317500 GCA_037957365.1 Torreya grandis | reverse complement strand
AAAATAGTCCATTTCTTCATCATCTAAGTAATAGTGACCAAAATGCAAAGTTTCATTGTCGCTTTCATCACTAGTAGGATTAGGGGATCTGAAATCCAGTCTAATCTTCTTGTTTTTAGGAACATTGGAAATAATTTCATACATGTTTTATCCTACATCTTGCCAAAATATTCAAAAGAATCAGGATGGATTTGAAACTATAACCATGAACTAGTTTCCATTCTCCATACTTGGTCACCTAAAATTCATAATGTTTGTAAAAAATCCTAAACTTAATATCAAGCATAAGATATGCCATACACAAGGAAACAAGTTCAACAAAATTTTCATAAGGATGTTTAGACCATTTATAAAGACAAAATTTGAACAATAAAACTTTTAGATATCTTGATATTTGCTTCCCCATGTGCTTTGATTTTTCCTCATGTGTTTCAACTGCATATTGATACAACCATGAAAATTGATGAGTAGGAATTTTAAAATCAATCCAACCATGTGCCCTAGAGGCTAGTTTTAGGATCTCCCATTCTCCTCTTTCTAGTTGGCGAAGATAAGCACAAAAAGTGTTTTCTTGGACTGTACATCCTTGATTTAGAAAGGGTTAGTGGAAAGTGTATCCATTTTTCTGCCACCAAAATTCAAAAACTTTTTTGGTTATGTCAGTCTCCAATTTTTTTGTTATTTTTGGATGTGACAAGGATAATAGACAAGTTGAACAATCTTACAACTGCAATCAAAAAAAGTTCAAAAAGGCTAAAAAGTTCTCTCTAAAGCAATTCCTTGTTAATCCCAGTTTATTCAAAAGGAAGAGAATTATCAAACACAAAAAAAATCCTTTTAAATCTAAAATGCCACCTAAATGCTTCACTTGTGTTCAGTTGAGACATATTAGCCCTAATTTCCCAAATAAAAAGAAAAAGCCTCTTAATGTAGTTTGAGTCCATCATATTTCCTAAGATAATTGGTATATATGGACTACTTTAGAGTCTAAAAGTGATGATGCTATATCCTTACCAGACTCCATATCTCCTCCTTATCTCTCTAATGTTGAATATGATGCTCCTAAATAACTTCCTCAAATTGATACTCTTCATCAAGATCCAGATTCTGATTCTGAGGTCTCATATCATTATGACTATATGTTTTCTCTAGTCACCCAAGAGGAAATTGATAAAATGAAACAATTATATAATTCAAATTTTGTTTGGAATTTTTTAATGTGTTCCCACTACCAACACCTTCTTGATGCAACTGTCTAAAAGTGTGATGCCCAACAAGTTGATCTAGATAAATATATAAAACAATTCATCTCTTTAGATGAAACCAAAACTCCTAAAGAGTCAAATTTGTTTAAGAAGCTCAAAAACACTACATCAACCCCTACTATATTTCATAAATATTACCAAGAAGAAATAAAAGATATATTTGTTGATGTGAAAACCAACCTAAAAAGTTCACAAAGGGAAATAGGAAAGCTTAGAGCCATTGCCAATAAGGACAAACATAATGACTATGAACAAGAAGAGGAATAGGAAGGACAACCACAGAGTTCTAAGTATAATGAAGAAAATTTTATTGAAGATACATTTTTAGGAGGAAAAATGATGATAGGTTTTACAACCAGCAAAATATATCAGGGTCATGGTAAAAATTAAGGTTTATAAGCCTTATGAGCCATATGCTTTGATTGATACTGGCCTAGATTTGAGTATTTGGAAGAAAGATGTGATTCCATATTTCAAATGGGAAAAAACTCAAGATGGATTTAGTACTATAAATGGTGGATTTTTAGAAGTCAACTTGATCACAAGAGATGTTCCACTAATGTTCAAAAGACACACAAAATTGATTACTTTCAGACAATTTGATAATATAGTCATTGATGCCATTATAGGTAGTGATTTCCTTAAAAATTATTATCCTATTAAACTTTAGGATGAGTCTATTATTTTAACCTTTGAACCCCATAGAGTAAAAATGGAAAATATTTTCAAAGCAAATATCAGAATTTTCAAATAAAAGGATTAATATTCCCCAAGATAAATCAACAAGATGACTAGAAGAATAGATGACTTCAAAATTAGACAAACTAAAGTATTATCAAATATTTCTGAGAAACTAAAAAAATGTTGTGGGATGAATCCAAAATAGTTTTGGGATATTTGTAAATATTCAATAGAATTTCTACTTAAGGATGAATCCTTCCATCCATATTTTAAAGCATCCACCCTTCCCTTCTCTCTAGAACAAAAGAAGGAAGCAAAAGTTTAAATTAAGTAGTTGCTTAATCTAGGACTCATCAGACCAATTAATTCTGAATGGGCTTGTCCAACTTTCTATGTTAAGAAACACAGTGAAATTGTCAGAGGAAAAGCTAGACTAATCATCAATTATAAAAAGATAAATGAACAACTCATGGATATAACTCATCCACTTCCTTTCAAGAATTAGCTATTAAAAAAGCTTTATGATAATTGTATCTTCTCAAAGTTTGATTTGAAATTAGGTTTCTGGTAGATTGGTATTCTAGAGAAAGATAATTATAAGACTGGTTTTCTTATCTTAGTCCTGTAAAAACACTATGAATGTCAAGTCATGCCATTTGGTTTAAAAAATGCCCCACTAGAATTCTAGAAAAGAATGGATAGTATTTTTGGAGAATATCCATTCATTGTCATATTTATTGATGACATACTTGTTTGTATCAAAGACTTGAACACTCATTTGGAACATTTGAAAGTTTTCCTTTAGCTTGTTAAATAAAATGGTCTTGTTATTTCAAAGAAAAAAATGGTCATAAGAATTGTAGATATTGAGTTCTTAGGAGTCAACATTAACAAAGGAATAATTAGACTTTAAGAAATTTTCCTAACAAAATTTTAGATAAACAAAGACTACAAGAATTTCTTAGTTCATTAAATTATTGTAATCCCTTTTATGAAAACCAAGATAAGGATAAAAGGATCCTAACTCAAAGATTAAAAGAGGATCCTATCCCTTGGACAGAAGAAATAACTGAGGTAGTCAAAATAATTAAGAAAAAGGTCCAAAAGCTTCCTCCATTAAAGCTACCAAGTGAAGGTCTATTCATATTACAAACAAATTCAAGTAAGTATTTTTGGGGATGTGTTCTTGAAATAATAAGAAAGAAGGAATAGGTCTATGGTTGTAACTCTGGAATATGGAAATCTACATAAATAAATTATCCTTCATTCAAAAAAGAAATCAAGGCAACTATGTTGTCTATTGAAAAATTCAAGATGTATCTATTACCAAGATATTTTATTCTTAGAATAGATTTAAAATAATTTGACAACATCATCAGAAAGCTACATTATTCACAAATTGGGAATCAACTATTGAGTAGATGGAGCATATGGTTTAATTTTTTTCATTTAGTGTCTAGTACAAGGAAGGAAAGAAAAATTGTATAGCTGATATTTTATCTAGGGAAGGAACTTATCCACTAATGAAATTTGTTTGCTTATTTTAGGCCACTAAAGATAAAGTTAAAGACCAAATTGAGGAAAAAAAAGGAAAACAACTAATCAATGAATTGGGACCTCCTTCAAGGATGCCCCTCTTTAGATTTCTTGATAACAGAACAAACCTTCTTAGTATCATCCATTCTCTTTATCCCACATAAAGAACTATCTCTATTCTAGGGAAAAATAAATTTACATAGATATGGTTGCCAAAAATTCCTTAGGACCCATTAAAATGGGAAACCAGTTTTAGAGTAGCAGACAAATTAGGGATTGACATAACCAAAAGAGTTGAATTTTGGTGGAAAAAAAATGGATACACTTTCCACCAACCCTTTCTAAATTGAGGATGTACAGTTCAGGAAAACACTTTCTATTCTTATCAAATCCAACTAGAAAGAGGAGAATGGGAGATCCTAAAAATAGCCTCCAAGGCACATGGTTAGACTAATTTTTGTATGATTTTAAAATTCTGTTGTAAAATGTCAAATTTTTCCTTAATTTTCCTAAGCTCTAGGTTGTTTAAAGCGTCATGCAGGATAATATGATGATTTTTTATTATTTTCATGATATTTTTATCCTCTTCATTAATAATCTTGATGAAATTAGAAGTAGTTTCACAATGGGCTTTTGCCTATTTTCTCATTTCCACTTGTTGATCAAACAAGGTTTTTTGATCTTTCCTAACCAAATAAATATTTTTTCTAAAGCAACTTGATCCATTTGCTTTAGTTTTTGAAGAATTAATGAATGAATATTTAGCATTGTATGGATCACCTTATTCTAAGAAAAAACCTTAGTAATTTCTTTTCCTAAATGAGCATTTCACATTTCATATCTAGACTTTATATTAGCCAAATTTTTTGGTAGCCATTTCATTAATTGGATCATGATGATAGCTACTTCTTCTTGATTATTATAGAGTTCAGTAACAACATCTGAGATCCAATTGAGTTCTTATTTTATTTCTTGCCATGTTCTTATCTTAGACCAATATTTAAGAGTAGCCTATAAGAAGGCACTTTGATCTTCATTAAAGTTGATAAATTATGTATGAGGTGGAAACCTTCCAGATGAGGTAAGGTTTTTAAATATAGTGGTCTGGTTAGGGTTTCTCATTTCAATTGTGACCTTTTCTAATTTTAAATCCTTTGACCTAAGGAGTTCTTATTTTGATACAAAAGGGTAAATTCTCTACATCATGTTAATATATGGGAACAAAGGTCTTTCTTTCAAAGCTTGATCACATAAGACACAATTATTGTGTTGACCATTATGGACTTCTCCTAACTAGATATCATTTACTGTTAGAGTTTTTAAAGAAGTTCTATTTTTAGTGTGTTTAGATAGATCAAAAGTTGTAGAAAAATATTTTTCTAGATTAGATCTTGATAGGTCTGAAATAGAATATTGGGATGCATTTATTTATATTGAGAAAGAATACCTATTACCAACTATTAATTGTAGTCTAGCTTTGGTTTTTATGAAGGTCAACGCTTAACACATTCATCATAACTAGTGTTCCATTTAGTGGGAATAATAACTTGTTCAAATGAAACTTATATAATTGAGACCAATTCTCTAGTCAATTTATTTCTTGGTATACTCACCAATCTTCTTGGATTATTGTGCAAGTATTCAGTGGGTATAAGAGGAGAAACACAAACACAAATGACATATTGGGCATATATGGCAAAGGGATAGGAATCAAGATGCATATCCAGGTTTTTAATTTGAATATTACATTTCAAAGCACTAGGAGTAGTGGGATCATTCAAATACATGTAGTAATTGGGATAGGTTATGCAAGACACGACACCATCGTGGACATTGTCAAGAATATTTCCTAAGAAAGCTTGTTGAAGATTATTTTTTCAAGAATACACCAAAATATAAAATAGAGGAATATAAAGACCAACATGAAATAGGGGAATACGATACCAATATATTCCACCAATATGGATATATGGCCATTGGGATCCTTTAGGTTTATTTTTGTGAAATTGCTTAATATGTTTGGGTTTCAGCATATCAAACCATTTATCTTAGCTACATTCCTTTCATCACTAGAAGAATTAGGGGGATATGGAATCTAGTCTAATATTCTTATTTTCAAGAACATTGGAAATAATTTCATACATTCTATATCTTGCATCTTGTCAAAATATTCAAAAGAATCAGGATGGAATTCAAAACTATAGCCATGAAATAGTTTTCATTCTCCATACCTAGTTACCTAAAATTCAAAATGTTTGTAAAAAATCCTAAACTTAATATTAAGCATAGGATAAGCCATACATAGGGAAATAAGTTTAACAAAATTTTCATAAGGATATTTAGACCATTTATAAGGATAGAATTTGAATAATAAAACTTTTAGATATCCTGACATCTACTTCCACATGTGCTTCCATTTTTCCTCATGTATTTCACTTGCATATTGATACAACCATGAAAACTAATGAGTACAAATTTTAAAATCAGTCCAACCATGTGCCCTAGAGGTCAATTTTAGGATCTCCCATTCTCCTATTTATTCCTCAATTTGGTCTTTACCTTTATCTTTTGTGGCCCGAAATAAGCAAATATATTTCATTAGTGGATAAGTTCCTTCCCTAGATAAAATATCAGCTATACAATTTTTCTTTCCTTCCTTGTACTAGACACTAAATGAAAAATTATTGAACCATATGATCCATATATCAATAATTAATTCCCAATTTTTGACCAATTCATATTTATGATGATGTTGTTGAATAATTTTAAATCTATTCTAAGAATAAAAGCTCTTGGTAATAAATACAACATGAATTTTTCAATAGCCAACACAACTGCCTTGATTTCTTTTTTGAAAGAAGGATAATTTATTTGTGCAACATTCCATGTTCCAAAGTTATAACCACAAACCTTTTCCTTCTTGCCTATTATTTCAAGAACACATCCGCAACTATACTTACTTGAATATATTTCTAAGATGAATGGACCTTCACATGGTAGCTTGAATGGAGGAAGTGTTTGGACCTTTTACTTAATTCTTTTGATTGCCTTAGTCATTTCTTCTATGCAAAGAACAAGATCCTTTTTTAATCTTTGAGTTAGGATCCCTTTATCCTTAGCTTGGTTTTAATAAAAGGGATTACAATAATTTAATGAACTAATAAATGCTTGTAGCCTTTGTTTATCTAAAATTTTATCTGGAAAATTTTGCAATACTTTTAAGACATGTTCTTATAGTCTAATCATTCCTTTGTTGATGTTGACCCTTAATAACTCAATATCTATAGTTCTTATGACCATTTTCTTCTCTAAAAGAACAAGACCATTTTATTTAACAAGCTAAAGGAATTTTTTTAAATGTTTCAAATGAGTGTTCAGGTCATTTCTACAAACACGCATGTCATCAATAAATATGAAAATGAATGGATATCCTCCAAAAATACTATCCATTCTTTTCTGGAATTATGATGGGGAATTTTTAAAACCAAATGGCATGACTTGCCATTCATAGTGTTTTTTCAGGATTGGGATAAGAAAACCAATCTTATATTTATCCTTTTCTAGAATATCAATCTGTATAAACTTGATTTCATATCAAACTATGAGAAGATGAAATTAACATAATTTTTTTTTAATAGATCATTCTTGAAAGGAAGTAGATGAGTTATATCCATGAGCTGTTCATTTAGATTTTTTTAATTGATGACTAGTTTGACTTTTCCTTTGAAAATTTCACTGTGTTTCTTAACATGGAAAGCTAAACAAGCCCATTTAGATTTACTTGGTCTAATGAGTCCTAGATTAAGCATTGTTTAATTTCAAATTTTGCTTCCTTATTTTGTTTTGGAGAGAAGGGAAGGGTGGATGCTTTAAAATATAGATGGAAGGATTCTTCCTTAAGTGGAAATTCTATTAAATATTTAAAATATCCCAAAACTATTTTGGATTCATTCCACAACATTTTTTTAGTTTCTCAAAAATATCTGACAATACCTTAGTTTATCTAACTCTGAAGTCATCTATTCTTCTATTCATCTTGTTGATTTATCTTGGGGAATATTCATCCTTTTATTTGATAATTTTGATATTTGATTTGAAAATATTTTCCATTTTTACTTCATGGGGTCCAAAGGTTAAAACAATAGACTCATCCTAAATTTTAATAGGATAATGATTTTTAAGGAAATCACTACCTATAATGACATCAATGACTATATTATTAAATTGTCTAAAAGTAATCAATCCTATGTGTCTTTTGAACATTAGTGGAACATCTCTTGTGTTCAAGTTGAGTTTTGAAAATCCACCATTTACAGTACTAAATCCATATTGAGTTTTTTCCCATTTTAAATATGGAATCACATATTTTTTGCAAATACTCAAATCTGTGCTAGTATCAATCAAAACATCAAGGTTGTAATGCTTATATCACTCAATTTTTACCATGACCTTGATGATTATATTTTGTTGGTTGTAAAACCTATTCATCATTTTTCCTCCTCAAAATGTATATTCAACAAAAAATTATTCATTATATTAGGAAATATATGGTTTTCCTTCTTGTGCCTCTTCTTATTCATAGTCATTATGTTTGTCATTATTGGCAATGGCTTTAAGCTTTCCTATTTCCCTTTGTGACCTTTTTAGGTTGGCTTCTAGGTCATCCAATATATCATTTATTTATTCTTGGTAATATTTAGGAAATATAATAGGGGACGATGTAGTCTTTTTGAGCTTCTTAAATAAATTTGACTCTTTAGAAGTTCTAGTTTCATCTAAGGAGATGAATTGTTTTGTATATTTGTCTAGATCATCTTGTTGGACATCACGCTCCTAGATAGATGCATCAAGAAGGTATTGGTAGTGGGAGCACATTAAATTTTTTAAAATAGGAGTTAAATTATATGACTATTTAATTTTATCAATTTCCTCTTGGGTGACTAGATTAAACATATAACAATAATGATATGAGACCTCAGAATCAAAATTTGGATCTTGATGATGAATAACAATTTGAGGAAGTTCTTCAAGAGCATCAGATTTAACATCAAAGAGTTGAGGATGAGAGATTAAGTCTAGTAAGGATATAAAAACATCACTTTTAGACTCTAAAGCAGTCCATGCATACTAATTACTTTGAGAAATATGATGGACTCAAACTGCATAAAGAGGCTTTTTCTTTTTATTTAGGAAATTAGGGCTAATATGTCCCAACTGAACACAAGTGAAGCATTTAGGTGGCCTTTTATATTTAAAAATAGGTTTTTTATTTTTGAGAAATCTCTTCCTTTTGAATATACTAGGATTAACATGGAATTGCTTTAGAGAGAACATTTTAGCCTTTCTGAACTTTTTCTGATTACAGTGGCAAGATTGTTTAACTTGTCTGTTATCCTTGTCACATCCAAAAGTAGCAAACTGGGGATACTACTAGAAATATTGAGATTTAACCATATCAGGAAGACTTCTTATTATTTTTGAAATCTTTTTCTATCTGTAAATGTTTTCCATTACCATATCAATAATTTGAGTTAACTGACCAAAAGTATGCATTTCTATAGTCTTAGGTTGCCCTAAACTATCTTTTTGTAAATTACCATATCTGCTAATTTAGGAGGCAAACTATTAATGAAATGACTTTTAACTGGGCCTTATCTAAACTGATGTGCCCTCCTAGCCATTGATACATACATGCACATATATTTATAGAGATAGGCTAGATCACAACATTTCATTTTATATAGATCATTAAGAAAATATTTCTAAATTTCATCAATATCTCCAACAAATTCTAATATTATTGCATTTGTTAGTATCTAAAGTATCTAACCATATTAAATCAATATTTGAGATTTCTCTACTGGTGGTATGTCTACCCACCAGCCATGCAAATCTCGATTCATATTAGATATAAGAAGTTGAGTAGAAGTTAGCTCATTTTTTTGAAAAAATATAGCTTGGGAATAAGCCCATCCAAGCATAATTTGTTTGAGGGATTTAATTTTGGCATTCTTTTCAAGCTTATGTTTGGTCTTACAATAGTCATCAATATTGAGGATAATTACAAAGACTGGTTAGGATTCTGAGTGAAAGACACTAGAAGGTTGCTGATAATACTCCTATTTTGGCATTTTTGGGATATGGATAGATTATTTTTTGGAGGATACATAATATCCTTTCCTAGGCTAAACCAGTTTGTAGCCATCTGTATATGGGGTGTTTAATAGGAATAGTCACTGTGATATTATAAGTTTGAAATTCTTTAGCCTAGGTAAGTACAACCTTTTCCTCAACCCTTAGAATTTTTTGCTCAGAAGATCATGTGAGATAGTCCTGAACAACTAGGGCTATATTTCCTAGTTATTTTATCTTTTTTAATCCCTATTTTATCTTTAACATTTTCTTAGCTATGGCTAAGAGTTTATCAGAAACACATTGAAACCTTCTCTCTATTCTACCATAATAAAATTCTTCTAAATGTGCCATTCTTATGTTCATTCTAGAGAGTTGTTTAGACATTTTTAGAATCTCTTATCCAGATGAATGAAAAGAAGCTTGAGTGGTTTGCTCAAATGTAGGTAATTGTGTGGTATTTTTGGAAGAAATAGCCTTGGGAAATATCATGACTAGAGTTTGGGAAGTTATCTATAGCTAGTTTATATTAGAAGCTAGAGCCTGGACTAATTTTTGTATCATTTCATAATTCTATTCTAAAATGTTAAGTTTTCCCATAATTTTCCTAAGCTCTAGGTTGTTTAAAGAATCATGCAAGATAATAAGATGATTTTTATTGTTTGCATGATATTTTTGTCCTCTTCATCAATAATCTTGATGAGATCAGAATTAGTTTCAAAATGGTTTTTTGCCTCTTTTCTCATTTCCACTTGTTGATTAAACAAGGTTTTTTGATCTTTCCTAACCAAATCAATCCTTTTTTCTAAAGCAGCTTGATCCATTTGCTTTAGTTGTTGAAGAATTTATGAATGACTATTTAGCATTGTATAGATCACCTTATTCTAGGTAAAAACTCAGTAATTTCATTTCCTACATGAACATTTCCCTTTTCATATCTAGACTTTATATTTTCCAGATTTTCTAGTAGCCATTTCATTAATTAGATCATCATGATAGCCAATTCTATTGATTATTATAGATTTTAGTTATAGAATCTAAGATCCAATGGAGTTTTTGTTTTTTGATTTCTTTCCATATTCCTATTTTAGACCAATATTTAGGAGTAGCCTATAAGAAGGCACTTTAATCTTAATTAAAGCTGACAAATTATGCATGAGGTGGAAACCTTGTAGATGAGGTAAGGTTTTAAAATATCATGGTCTAGTCAGGGTTTCTCATTTCAACAATGACATTTTATAATTTTCACTCCTTTGCCCTAGGGATTTTATCTTTTGATATAGAAGGGTAAACTCTCTACATCATGTTAATATATGGGAAAAAAGGTTTTTATTGCAAAGCTTGATCACATAAGACACAATTATTCTATTGTCCATTATGGACTTCTCCTAACTGGTTATCATTTAATTTTAGAGGTTGTAAATAATTTCTATTTTCAATCTGCCTAGGTAGATCAAAAGTGGTAAATAAGGATTTGTCTGGATTAGATCTTGATAGGACCAAACTAGAAAATTGGGATACATTTCTTTCTATTGAAAAAGAATACCTATTACCAACTGTTAACTATAGTCCAATCTATGGTTTTTGTGGAAGTTGATGCCTAACACATTCGACATAACTAGTATTCCATTCAATGGGAATAGTAACTTATTTGAATGGAACGTCCACAATTGAGACCAATTTTCTAGTTAGTTTCTTTCCTAGTATACTTATCACTCTTCTTAGATTGATGTGCAAGTATTCAATGGGTACAAGAGGAGTAGTACAAGCACAAATGACACATTGGGAATATATGGCAAAGGGATAGGAATTAAGATGCATGTCCAAGTTGTTAGTTTGAATATTACATTTCAAAGCATTAGGAGCAATGGGATCACTCAAATACATGTAGTAATTGGGATAGGTTGTGTAAGACATAACACCATCATGGACATTATCAAGAATATTGCCTAAGAAAGCTTGCTAAAGATTATCTTTTCAGGAGTCAACCAAAATAGAAAATAGAGGAATATTAAGACCAACACAAAATAGGGGAATAATAGACCAATCTATTTGACCAATATGGATATATTACCATTGGGATCCTTTAGGTTGATTTTTGTAAAATTGCTCAATATATTCAGGTTTCAGTAGATCAAACCATTTATCTTGGCCACATTCTAATTTTTTTAAAGGGAATAGAAAATAATAATTAGCACATAGAGACTGAGACTTAAAATTAAAATAATGGGACTTATAGACTTTTGAAATCTTAACTTTGGGTAACAACCATTTTAGGTATGAAGAAGGAGAAGAAATTAAAGTATCTATAGGGGTGGAGCCATGTACAAGAGAATTCATAAATTTAGATATAGGAACTTGTGTAGTATCTATCTATGAAAACATGATCAGACTAGAATCACTTATAGATGATGTCAAAGCCATGAATATTTTAGTAAAAAATTTAGATGTATAATGGTAAGCAAATCGTATCCTTCTCGATGTCTTACAACAACTATATATATATGTATGTATGTATATGTATATGTGTATGTGTATATATGTATACGTATGTATATTTATATGTATATATATGTATGTATATGTATATGTATGTGTGTGTGTGTGTGTGTGCATGTGTGTACAAATCAAATCTTAAGTTTGAAAAAATATTTATAAGTTTTCTATCATGGTTTAATGGTTTTATAATGGTTTGTGTTTAACCTTTTTTTATAGTTAAGGGTAGGGGGAATAACCTACTCAATTATTGAATAATCTATTCTAAAAAAAGTTAATTAAATAATTTAAGTTTACAATATTATGAAAACATTACTAACTTTGAGAATATGCCAAATATATAAAAGTATAATACTAAAAAATACTATAAAAGTATCAATGTGAAGGATAAATAACATTAATATTATGTAATGATTCATAGGTAGATATTATAGGCATAGGTGTGGAAGATGATTGTCTATTGATTCACCTTGAATCATCATATTCTAGAAATTGGTTTCTATCAACCAAGACATTAGTGTTAGACTACAGACACTAACATTGATGCTTCTATCCTAATTTTTATGCTTCTACTCAGATCATAATACAAATCCTTTTCATAAACAATCAATTGTGCATGTTAGGTTTCACTATCTCCTTGAAGGTCATCATTTCAAATCATGTGCATAGGTTCTTGAAATTAATATTTTGACCAAAACCCTAAGTCCTCTAATTAGGGAACATCACCTTGAAAAATTAGGGTTAGTAGGCTCAAGTGAAGCTGAGTTGACTTAAAAGACCTGTATATCAATTAGCATTACGTACATAGCCATATAGTTTGAAGAGGGTTTCAAACCAATGTTATTATCCCCTTATGTAGGCTTATGTGTGAATAATTGTGAAATATTTTATATGAAAGTGCGTATAGTGATCTAGCTTGTAAATTGACAAGTAATACTCATGGGATACTCTTTTAATGCTTTAGACATGTAATAAGATTCATGATTTGGAAATAGGGAAGAATAAGGTAGTATAATTTAGTTTTGAAAATTATTTTCAATGATGTAATGTCATCTTGAGAGGTTATCACTTAGATTCATAATAAATGACCTTTGATTTACATTTATACCAATTTTTTTGAAAAAATATCATAATAAGGTTAAATAAGACAAATATGTTGACCTATATATATTGAGAGATTTCAATTTGACCATTTGTAAGGTAGGGACACTAGTGTTATATTTTGGACACTAGCATCGATGCTAGTGTCCTAATATTGATGCTAGTGTCCTGTAAGGTTAAAAATGGTTGAAGATATGTAATTATTTGTGTAGGATAGGAATCATGTTTTATGAATATTTTAGAATATAAGAGGTCTATTTCAACATAATGTTAGGGTTAGAATATAGGATAAAAAATTATGCATAGTGATATGGTGAATGTGAGCCTTTCGGTAGTGGTAAGGTCATAAACTAAAGGGTTGAGTCATGATCAATATTTTCAAGTGTAAAATACATTGGTGTGTATAACACACCTTGATTTTTATTGAGCCCCATTTGAATTTGATGTATATACATTACCTACAACAAAGATCACATTATAGTGTAATTAATGCATATAATTTGAATTCAAATAATTTAAAATATTGAAAATAAAGAGAGAAAGGAAGGAATACACTTGTGTGATGATGGAATCATGTTTCCCCTTAGTAATTTAATTTGGTGATGATGCTTCTTTGTTGAAGCATTGGATAGGGAGGTTAAAAACTAAACCTTAGAGATATGAACATGGGAATTTGAAGGTGATCATTCCCTCAATCTAGTGCAAGGGTGAATTGTGCCAAGGCCATTGAAAAAACTTAATATCATTCACATAATATAGTGAATCTTTCCAATCTAGCCAAGGTCACATGGTGTAAACATATCAACCTAAAAAAGGGATTAGTGCCAAGGCTTTCAAGGGTATTGAATCTTAGTTACACTACTCAAGGGAGACAACTAATTTAGATAGGTAAAAGCTTAATCAATACATCTTAGAAAAGTTAATGCATCAGTTTGTGATGAGAAAGGAATGAACCCTATTCATGATCCTCATCAAATATGCTATAAAATATGTATAATATGAATATGTATATGTGATTTGGTTTATTTAGATGTCATATACACCTAAAATGTGTTGTAAGCTAAAGTATATGCCAAAATTTATCCTCTAATCTATAAATTATATATAACATATGTCTTAAATATATAAAAATCTATCCCAAATCTATGAAAAAATGTTCTAAAAGTATAACATTCTATCCCAAATGTATAAATGAATAATGTAAAATGTATTAAATTCTACCAAATCTACCAACTGTGTGTGTGTATACTCATATCTCTATGACATGACCCACTATTATGCCTCCCTTTTGAGGTGAGTCAAATGAAACCTAGCAGTCACCTTATCTCAAAAGGATAAGATAACCATGCCATTTTTGTACCAATAAATTAGTAATCAAGAATACATTGGTATCATGTCTGAGTATGTATATTAATGAAGCTTGTATATTAATGTATTCTTGATTACTAATTTTAAGAGTCAATATGATTATGTATAATATAAGCTCCATGCATGAATATTGTGATTCTTTAATTATTTAGGTGAGGATACTTCTTGATTTCTAAATTTATAGGAAATACTTGTTGAAGTGTCGTAGTAGTAAGAATTGGTTGATTTTATACTATACCGATGATAGCTTTATGTTTCTAATATTGAATTTATTCTTGTAATGCATTACACTATTTTGTATCATGTCCTATGATTCTATGATAAGAAAATTATGATTTACCTTATTTATGTAGAAGACGTGCCATTGATTGATGTCTAGTAGTTGGTAATGTAATGAGTTCATTTTCTAATAACATTGGAAAATTATTTTAGGTGTATCTTTATGTGTCTAAATTTGATTTATTGTACAATATGTTAATATAGTATCTCCTTATTTATTAATTTATTTATACAAAGGTTCTATATAAGCATGATATTCTTTTGGAATTTTTTTTTCATTATCGGCATCTTTGACAAAACTTTTATTTTGTATAGAATATGTATTGAAATTTGTATTATTGTGGTATATCTCATATGAATACTTATGTACATCTATTTATAAGTGATTAGATAAAGCATACCCTTAGTAAATATGAATTGAAATTCTAAATCTAAGAGTCAATATGTCAAAGAATGTAGGGCATATTTAAACAATATATAATAATATCAAATATACTAATCAACATATTGATTTAAGCCTTGTAAATGCTCCAATGTAAATTTGGGAACATCATGTTTATGAAAATATGATAAAAATATGTCTTATAGATTTCTGAAAGTGGTTAAAGAACCATTGGGAATACTATGAAACCAATCATTAGCTTCTCATGTTAAACCTATATGAAAGGTTTTTAGAAATAGGTGTCCATCTTTATCCCAATGACTAAAGGCATGTAAATATTGTGTCAAATGATTGGAATGGTTCACCAAAATGTTCAACCATTTTTTGGAGTTAATGGTAGGGGGAATATCATAATCAATTATGGAATAAGCTATTCTAAATTAGGCAAATTAAATAATTTTAGTTTACAATATTTTGATAAATATACTAAATTCAATAATATGCTAAATATATAAAATTACAATGTAAAAAAATATTCTGAGATTAGTAATTTGAAAGATAATAAACTTATGTTATGTCATGATGCACATAAAAATATTATAGGCACAGGTGTGAAAGAAGATAATATGATGATTCACCTTGATTGTTAGATTCTAAAAATTAGCTTTTTGTCTATTAGGACACTAGCTTCAGACTGCATACACTAGCATCGATGCCTTTATCTTGATTTCAACACTTCTATCTAGATCATAATATATGTATTTTTAAATAATAGTCATTTTCACCTATTAGGGTTCCCTAACTCCTTTTACGTTATTAGTTTGGATTGTGTGCATAGTTTTCTAAAATCAATATTTTTCTCAAATTCCTAAGTTCTTTAATAAGGGCATGTCACCTTGAAAAATATGGATTAGTGGACTCAATTAAAGTCAAGTTGACCTCAAAGACCCTTATATCAATGAGAACTACCTACATAGCCATATAATCTAAAGAGGGCCTCATACTGGTGTAATTATCTCCTTATGTGGGCTTGTGTGTGAATAATTATGTAATATGCTATATGTGTGTGCATCTAGTGATATATCTTGTAACACGAAAATTACTACTCATGGGATACTATTTAAAACATTTAGAGATGTAATAAGACTACTCCTATGACTAATTTGGAAATAAGGAATATTAGGGTATTATAGCTCAATTCTGTAAATGATTTTTAGTAATGTAGTCCGACCTTAAGAGGTGCTCACTTAGATTCATAATGAATGACATTTGATTTGTATTTATACGACACATTTTAAAATAATCTCATAGGAGGGTTCAAAAAGACAAATATTCCAACTTATACATATTGTGAGATTTATAATTTGAATATTTGAAAGGCAAGGACACTAGCATCAGATTTTGAACACTAGCATCAATGCTAATTTCTTAATCTAGATGATTGTGTCCTATAGGGTAAAAACCTATCGAGGATTTATAAATATATTTGCATGATAGAAATCAAGTATTAACTATAGTCTAAAGGTGGTTCATGTCATCATAATGTTAGGGTTCAACTATAGGATAATAAATTAGGTACAATGATATGGTGAACATGAGCCTTTCAGTAGTGGCAAAGTCATAAACTAAAGATTTGAGCCATGATTGGTATTATTTAAGTGTTCAAGACTAATATCTCATAGAGAATCATATTTTAGTATCTATAGTTTGGTATTTTCATGGATAAATGGAATGAAAATATATTTATTTGTTATGTTTAGTATCCCTTAGCCACTCTGATAGAAACACATGTATCCATTCACTAAATATACATTTTAAATGAAAACCACATGCAGCAACTAGGAATCATCCACAACCAATATCCATGACCACCCTAGTAACTAACTAAGTATACCTGATATAATGGTTATAGGGCATTTCTTAGCTTAGAACATACTTCTAGATGTCATATCTAAGCATATTCAAGCTCATTCCATGATATCCAAAAGTATGTAACACGATTATGAGTTGGTTATAACTATAAGGTAACCCCATATAACCTTTCTTTCATCATTATATTATACAGATATATGGTTATATCCAACACAATAAATTCCTTATCTTCATTTGGTTTTTGTTATTATGCAAGATGTTATGGTTGTCACCGTTGTGTATGTATTTATATAATAAGCAATTGTCTTATATATTTAAGAGAATATTTTAAAATGATTAAAACTTAACAATATATAACAAAGAAATATATTGAGTAATAGTAATAGATTTGTTGTAATCTTTTGTACTTTCCTATAGAAATCATTTTATTTCTACAAAATATGATCAATGAAATTAAATATATTTGAGTTAAAACATATTTCATCAAGTAAGGGACATGAATCATAAGTCCAACCAAGTAGGGCATGCTTATAATGAATTTTTGTGATAACCCATCCATTAAGTAGATATTTTAATTCAATTGTGTGTTTACATTCTAGTTTTGTGTGTCCGTATTTTGAATTCCATTATAAATTTCATTACACATAATTTTTATTATGTACAATTGATCAAGTTTCTTGACAATTTAATTAAAGGAAGCTTCTAAAACAATATTTATTTCCTTTATATATGTTTCCCTTGTTACAATTTCTAATTCATTCAAGTATGTTTACATTCTCCCATTTACATTTCCACAGAGTGTGTTTCAATTATGGAATGATTAGTACCTTAGCCTTCCAAAGGGTATAATTTGAATTTACAATGCTAAAATATTATCAAAGCATATAGACCCTAGGTTGATAATTTAATGAATGGGAAAATTTCAATAAACCAAGTGGATGCCACTCTAGAGAAGATTCTATTAGGTTTTATGTATAGTGGTTGGATTGTGTCAGTTTAATTAGGGAGATGATTATTATAGTCACTTAGCTTTTGATGCTAAAAGTAGACTAATGATATTATTCACATCTTGGTGGTTCTCTCAAAGACCTTGACAACATTTATATAGTTATTGAGCTTGATTTTGATATACTCCTGTAAGCTCTTATGGATCGATATGAGTTTCATGTTCATTCTGTACATCATAATTCTCTTCATTATTTTTAGTATCAAAATCAATGTGAATTTAAACTTCATTAGACCAATAATTTGAATAGTAGGATTATTAGTTTGAGAAAAAAAAAACATGATTTTTAATTGTAAAAGAGACCGAAGGAAGCTGCATAAATGAAAAAGGAATACCACTTAATCTATCATTATACCTTGGAGGAATATAATACAATATGAATCAACAAAATCAATGAATATGAATACAATAAAATAAAAAGTCAAGCTATAAATGGTGATCTTGCTAAGGGTTTGAATGATTATGTGGGATATTAAATGTACTTTCTTGATCATAGATTAGCATTGGGCCAATATTTTAGAGCATTAAATACATTGGCTAAACTATGATTGTATCCCACTATTCCATCCCTGAGGGTATAATGAGAGTAGCTTCCCTAGGCTATAAACTAATTTAAGTTTTAGTACAAATTAAATGGATAAAGTGGCTTCCTATGGTATAAATAAAGGATCCTAGGAATTTCTAATATATAGTGAAGTATGAGGAAACTAAACTCCATGTTTAGTGTTTTAAAATGGCTTGAGTATTGGGGTAGTAACCTTTACACCATGGTGTCTATAAAATAATCATAAATTAGTCTGTAATGATAGTTACTAAGTAGTTTTACAACTAATGGAACATAATTTATAAAATAAGTAACAAGCAATTAAAAAAAAGAGAATAAAATTGAAAGATTTTTGTATATAGAGATCAAAAAATTTAAACCTTAAGTCAAAGAGAAATGCTTAGGTATTAGATTTTTTTATCTAAGGTGACAAGATAATTTATTCAATGTTAGATAAATATCCAAGGTTGAAGTTTATTTCTTTCAATGTCAAGAATTTAAATAAATTTGTATGAAATCCTCACAAATAAATCAAATAATCAAGTAGTTTTCTAAAAAATATATGGGTTCACTAGAATGTTTAAGTGTGTTTTATATTTAATAATGAAATATAATAAAAAACTAGATAATTGAATATTGGGTTATATCTAGAGAATATACATAATCTAAATGTAAAATATTGTAAAATACAAAAATTAAAATGGGCTAAAATCAATAATTTTCAATGAATTGTGAAAACTATTTTATTTGATTTTGAATTAATATAGAAATATCAATCCTAATTAGATAAATTTAATACAATAATGTAAACTGTTATAAATATATTTTTAAACAAAAAAATAAAGATAAATGACTGAACAAAATAAAATAAAAACATTCAAGGGTAAACTATGCAAAAGAGAAATGAACTTAGTTTTTTGAATTGCTAGGTGACTTCATAGGAAAAAGTGTAAGAACAAACATAATTTATTAAAATTATAAATATCCTAGAAGATGTACTTGAGTCATTTGATAGAAAATTATGCATAGTAGAGGATAGGAGCGAATGCCACTTTTGGTGAATGTTGTGGAAGAAGTTAGGAATGAATTTGAGTTTCGTTTCAACATGCCATCTATAGAAAGATGACCAAACTAGATAAGTAATTAGAATCCTTGGTAATTTTCTCACATGTCTGGTAGGTGATAAATATAAATAGTGGGACCTTGTGCTAACACAAGAAAATTCACATACATGAATTCTATAAATAGGAGTCTTGGGAAAACACTTTTTTATATGTGACTAGAACTCATTCTAAGGGAGTTGCAAAGTTAAGGAATATTATCAAGATTAATAATAAGAGCACAAAAATAAAGGATTATGAAAAGTATATGCATAAATTACATGAGGAGGTCTATATAAATTTAGAGCAGAGCACTATATAATACATTAAGTGCATAGGGGGCAAAGAAATAAGGAATTTTAGGTAAGAGACATAGTATTAGTGCATTTGTGAAAGGAAATATTTATGAGGGGAACCTATAATAAGCTTAAGATGAAAAATATAGTCCACCATGTAATAAATTCTTATGAAATATAGCTACCAAAAGAACTATACATATCACCCATATTTAATGTGGCTGCCTTGTATGAGTTTTATGAAGAACAAACAAATAAAGAAGTAAAGGTGTAGGTACCAAATTAGAATGTGAATTTTTTAGAAAGGAATAAAGAATAAATAGAGGTGATATTAGACTCTAAGGTTATAAAAAGGACACATGATAAGGAATATAGGTAAAGTTAAAAGATCACACATAAGAGGATGCAACATGTTAGATTTCACAAAGATTAGTCATCGTGAAATTACCTTTGCAGACTTCAATTTTTGATATGGATCTCACTTTTCAAGATACATGGAGTGTTTGATGTAGGAACATATCAGGTATAAGGGAAATATTGTATCATTAAAAAAAAGGTTACTCAAAATTTTTCAAGAGCACCACATGCAAAGCATAATATTCGATGCATGTGCAACAAGCCAAATCAACACTTAGATAGAGGCATAGAAACAGTGTGACTACATAAACAATGTGAAAAAATGAATCAACAAGAAATGACGTCAACTAAATTTGACCAAAGCTAAGAATACCTTTTCAGAGACTTCACAGACTCTAGTGTTATACATGTAGGGTACAAGTCAACAAGATATATAAGATATTAGTAGTTAATGCATGATATATCCCAATGAGTAGTTAGGATTTAAAAGGCACTACTTTTTAGGAGCCTATAAATATTTAATAGGCATGTCAAATCTTTAACTACACATCATTAACTGAAGTTGATGGTAGTTACACGGACAAAGGATCTAAAATTACAAATTGCAAAGGAAATTAACCTTGAAGACATAAAACATTTATATAAAAAGAGATGTTAAAAAATTTAAAGAGAGAAGAGAGAGAAGAGTTCAAAAGGGATAATCAAGATTTCCCATTGGAGGGAAGGCCCATGGTGTTTCAGGCTAAGTGTAAAAGGGGAAAACCTATAGGCTAGGAATATCCAGATATATATGTGTTTGTATAAATTATATTTTTTTTAACAAAATCAAAAGTTGTTATTATGGTAATATTTTACATAAAATACAAAACATTAGGATAGAGTGATGTTATCATTTATATGCATGGTGAAAGGCATCCTTTCTTTAGGAAACTTGATAAAAAATGAACCATTTTAATTCAAAAAACATCTACAATAAATGAATATTCAATTTGATATTTTGTTTTTATGCATGGATATTTTTTCCTGCATATATAACATGTTAAAATACATGATAATTGATCCACTCTATGACGAAATCCAAATAGTATCATTGAAAACCACATTCCTATCTTTTATGATATCAAACAAGCAATATATTGATAATTCTTTTTTTTTAAACATCTTAAAATAAAAATATAATGAAACATAAGTTTTAATATATTCTCAAACCATAATAAAATAAATTTCATTTTTTCATACTCATTAACTACATTAATAAGGTCAGTTATCTCTATTTTTCTGGACATCTAAACATGAAAATGGTCATTTATGATATAATATAAGTCCAAATTATATACAATAACAATAATTTTTCACATAATATTTAGTTTTATAAATACATATCTACATGACCAAGTCAACTATGAAAAAACAACAAGCTAAATGAATTCATTTCAACTTATATAGACATTTTTTTGAATAAAATTTCCATAAAAAATAACATATTTAATTGGATTCTCCATTGTAATTTTTTATCTTGATCAATATTATAAACATGAAAATTTCCCCACAACATGATTAATTATTTGTTAGGTAGTGTCTTTATCAATAGTAAGATACTACAAATCCTTTGTTACAATACCAATAGCTGACTTTACTGCTTCATCAAATGTAACTAATGGATTTAGTTCACTTTACACATCACGTACACCCAACTAAATATAATACTTGTAATCACACTCAGCAAAATTCAAACCACATTTAGGACATTAGAAAATAACACCTCTTTTCTTAAAACCTTTTATGTACATGACCTTTCATACACCATAAGAGGGAAAATAAGGTATTAGAAGTTATCCTTAATAAATTATATCCAAGTTAATTGCATTAAATCCATTCCACTTTTTTGTTAATTTCCATTTGGTTTATTCAAATAATGTTGATTTAGTATTTAAGTTACTTGATGGTTGAAAATATTTGTTTGTCAATGAATGTAAAGGCACATTCAAGCTTGTATGATCTATCTAATGGTGAAACTCTCAACCAATGCAATGTCTAACAAGGTTAATAAAGCATTTACTATTGGATCTAATCTTAGTAGTTGCTTAACAAAAAAATTAATGTGTGATCTACTTTCACTACAATAATAGGCACAAATAAGTTTAATTTTTTATTTACTTTGTTGAATTCATGTGTTCACCCCACAATGGCATACCAATGTTATTCCCTGAAATATCCCTAATTTGAAGTGTTATCTTTTTTACTTTCAATCCATAATTTTGATATGTTGATGATATATGGGAAATTGAGATGAGTAAATCAATAATGTCCACCATATATTTGTTTGACATTCATGGAAAATCATAAATGTTCTTGAAATGGAATTGATGCATTGGTATATCTTAACTATCTTTAGCAAAAGGACTCATTGATGGTGATAATTGTAATAGTATTTCACATGAATGTTTTAAGTGACTTAACATCTTGTTTACTACTCTAACAATACCATTTGATACCACATAAACTTTTCCATTTTCAACTTATTTACAAAAATTCGTCTACAACCTCATTGAAACATGCCATATGTTTTTTTCCTTTGTCACTATCAACAAAATCAAATCCAAATAATCTTACAGTTTTATTATTATTATTGTATTAATGAAGCTCAACCTTAGCCAAAACCCTTCCTTTTATCGACCATTATTTTTCATAAATAGTTAATTCATTGATAGGGAAGAGAATTTTCGGAGAATTATTACTCATGTCAAGCATTCCAATTATTTTTAGGGTACTAAATATGGTTTTTGAAAAAATGAAACTTATGAAATAAGTTGTTAGAATTAGTTTCTTATGTGTGTGTTTTATATATGTGTTAAGTTACTGGTATTATTGTGTTTGGATCCAACAATATATAAGTCCTATACCACAATGGTATTTAAAAAAAAAAAGAAACATTATTATTAGAAAAATTAGTATGCAAAAATATTAATTATGCACAAAAGGAAAAAAAAACTTACATTTCATATTCTATTGTTCTACATTAAATTTTAATAAGTTTCACAATATATCCTTCTTGAACCTTGTTATATGCAATAAGAGGTTTACCTAGTTTTGTTGCTAAAAGGGCAGGTTACAAATGAAAGCCATCAAAAATCAAAGAATGATGGAATATATTTGTGATCAAAATTGAGTGGACAATACATATCTATAATATTTGAAAATAAATTTTTGTTTCAATGTTTCTTGAATCAACAAAGAATAAATATAATCTAGAGAAAATTATGTAACCATTGTGTCAATGCCAATACTTACCATCTCAATAAAAATGCTCTTAACTCAAACTATATATATATATATATATATATATATATATATATATATATATATATATATGGATTTATACATTTTATCTTTGATTTTTCTACATTGAAATTTAATGCGTTTCATAATAGATCATTCTTAAATTTCATTAGATGCAACAAGAGGTTTACTAAATTTCATTATTGAAAGGGAGGGTTGTAAATGCAAGCCATTAGAAATTAAAACATGATGACATATATCTATGCTTAAAAGTGAGTGTATAGGACATATCTATAATATTTTCAAAATAGGTATTATTTCAATGTCTCTTTTCAGCAAATAATAAATATAATTTTAAATTACTAATGTAACCACTATGCCAATGTCAATGCTTATCATCTCAATAAAAATGCTCTTAACCCAAACACAAAAAAATAAATTTATATCCACACAAAATAATTTTAATATAAATTGATTTTTTTAACTATAAATTTAAATAATAACAATATCTAATGATAAGAAATATCAAGAAGACCATCATTTTAACAAAAACATTTACTTTGATACACATATACTTTACAATGTTTCATTTTTATTTTCAAAATATTAAAAAAAATATATTAAAATTATGTTAAATATTTATTAAAAATGTGCAACCGATATCTATATTTTACATTTAAATTTTTTTTATTTCTTTGATCTTGGAATTTTATGTGCACGATCAAGAAAATCTTTTGGTATTATAGGATTCAAAACTATCACACCCATTTTTTCCAATTTAAACCTAAGTTCATATTTATGGCATGATCATCACTATCATAAAAATTTGAACAAAATATATAGATAGAGGCCAATAGTAATAAAATTTGACAAATCAAAAACACACTTTATAAAACTTTAATCAAATTTTCACCATCACTTTTATCTCTGATATCAGAGGCCTTAGTTGTTTACAATACAAACTATTTTTCAAAAATTGTGGTCTTCTAGACTTTTTTTCTCTCATAAAATTTGGTATTGTTATTTTTATACCATTTGTGAGTTTATTTTTTGATGCAAATATTTTTATAGTTTCCTATATTTTACATGCAACAACAAATATATAAGTACCAAATAAAATAAATATATAGTGGGTTAAGTCTCATATAAATTATCCAATTAGGTCAATTATTTAATTCAAATTGAAATTATCGATGATATAAAAAATGTATTATCATCAAACCATTTACAAAAATAAACACTCGTAGGAGAGTGTGAAGATTTTTTAAAAATAGAATCAAATAAAAAAACTCAATTGAATCCCAATTTTTTAAAAAAGTTTCCAATTATGGCAATGATAAATTAACTATATGAATAAAATAAAATTAGATATTATAGTATCATATTTAATGGCATATATAAATGGGTAATAACTTAAAATTGGATATGAATACTTGACCATGCCTATTTTATCCCTTTTTATCATTAATTAACATGTGCACTTAATTTAATATTATTTCACTAATTTGGCCTATCTTAAGCACAAGAAGAGACCTAATTTGATTGAAAGGCCATCTACAATCAGCTACATGAATGATCTTACTACTAAAAACACTTTATGTATTTGTATGCCTTGAATTAAACCCAAAAAATATATTTTTCTTAAAAGGACAAGAACACCCAATAAGACTGAAATGTCCAACATTACTAACCCTATTTATAAATTATGCTCTTCCTTCATAAACAATCAAAATTCATAAAAGGAAAGTATCCTTAAGTTCTATATAAATATTCTTAAACTCTCCATTGAGTCTTTTCCTCTCTTCAATCACTAGAAAAACACATTTAATTATTTCATTTCAAACATCTTGGACATATTATCAATCTATCACATAGGCTTATATACACAAGTGAAAAATAGACAAAAGTTCCCTATTATCTTAAAATCATCTTACAAACACTTCAAGTAGTCATGATCCAAGTCTAATTTTAATTTTACACAACTCTAGCCAAGCATGATCAAGTATTCAAGCCAATTCTATATGCATTCATATAGTGAAAGGAATAAAATTATACAAAAAACTTAAGTGGGACAAATACTTGGAGGTTTGATCCCTCCTCATATTATTGGTATGTAGGTAGCCCTTAACATAGTAGGGTGTTGAGGTCTAACAAAACTTCATCTTCTAACCCATTTTTACTCTTTCACATTAACTTATCTCCCTGTGGCATATGCTAGGATTTTTAGCTTCAATAAAACATATACCAGCCTCACACACATCAAAAAATATAAATTTATCACCAATAGGCATATTTTAAAAAGTGGCACAAGACTATACCTTATTTTTGAGCATTTTGTAAAAGGAAAGAAACACCAGCCTAAGACATTAATGCCCATTACTATAGACTTAATCAATGTATCTATTTGTACAAAGTCTAAGGATCATATTCTAAGAGGAGTCTAGGTTTTCATCTTCATCATTATTTATGATTTTTTTCAATCAATAAAGTCAGTTGAAAATATCAAAAAGCTAAGTATGTCTCTCTTTTCTATAGTTTAGTTTTGTTCGTATTTGTTCTATTTTTTCAATTTCAATTTATTTATTTATTTTAATATTTATAAGTTCATTTAAAACACACTAATTTATTTAATATAATTTATCTAATTAGGGTTGATATTTCTATACTAATTCAAATTCAAATAAAACACACTCACATATTGATCAAACCTTATCTAACCCTAGGTTTTCCTTAGGGTTTCAAACTCTTAAGGTTCTAAACTTGTTATTTCTCTTAGGTTATTATAGATTTATATTTTAATTTCATTTATCCTTTATATGTTAATTTTATATGCCAATAAGAAGCTTGACTCTAATAAGCCTTTAGGAAGTGCTAGGCTAGGTCAGATTCCCATTGAGCATATTCAACTTAAAATGTATTCTACCAATGTACATATTGGTTCATTTTTTTATGAAAAAAAATAATGAATATTTTATAGACAAAAATCAAAATTCAAAAGATAACCAAACTAAAAAAGATAATCAAAATGAGAAAAATGCACAAGATACAAATGATGGTTTAGATAGGATGCATCTTGATGAACTCAATGAATTTGATCATGAAAAAGTCCAACATCTCTCTAAATTTTGAGAAGGATTTATTAAAATTCCACAAGACATACCCAAAGTGTTTGAGGTCCTATTAACATCCCAAAAATCCAAAAATTTAAATGTAAAATAGGAGCCACCTTTTTGCATTGTAAACCCTACCACGGGTGTGGCCACTGCTAGTGTTGATACTACTATCCCATCCATATCTTTAGGTTTTGGGGAAACACATAATATAGAAAAAAATTATATGCCCATGCCTAATAAATCAATCCATTAAAATAATTTAATATCTATGAATACTACATCACATACCTTATCTATTGCATAATCCCTCGAGCAAGTAGTTATATTTTTTCAAGCGAAGGTGTTGCAACTAGATCAAAGTATCCTAAAAGATATCCAATCATTAGATTCCAATGATTTGCTTCATAATACATTAGAATATGGAAATTCATCCTTTCCTTTACTCATAAAATTTATATCTCCTAAGCTTAATTTATATTTAGGTAAAGAAGATATTAAAAAACATCTCATATCATTCCATGCAACATGCTTAGATTATGCATTTGATGACAAAATGTTAACTTAATTATTTCAAAGGAACTTAAAATAATATGTTTTGCATTGTTTTTATGATTGCTAGGAAATAAAAAAATTCCTACATGTGCAAGTAAATCAAATCCAAAATTAAAATAAGCTATAAAAACAAAAATAAGAGAGAACACATTACACAAGATATACATAGAAACCCTACTAAACTAGCTAGGAAAAAACCATGGGGTAAAGGTAGTATCTAGATTTCATATTTCCATCATCAAATCTCTTTTACAATAGCTCCTCTTAGCAACTCCTTTCTAGTGCTTAAAAACACTCAAGTGAACCAATCTTGCAACCAAGCCTTACAGTCTCTAACCTCCAACATCATGATGATAACACCATAACATCCAATGGAGATCCAATCTTCTACCTCTATCTCATCCATAATATGGTTATAATACACTAGGTGAGCCATGCTCTCTAATATTTGTAGGCTATAACCACCTAATCATGATGATGCTTACACCCCAAGAATCTAGGTGAGTTAGGATTACAAGCCTTCCAAAATCTAACCTTCTATCATTCAAGTTCAAACTTTCAAGGATCCAAATGATCCACTAAATGGATGAACCAAATGAGAGGATAAAACAATGATTTATATAATTTTAAAATAATGGGAGAGAGAAGAGAGAGAGGGGGAGAAAACTTCATGACTACTCCAAAAATTTACACATATGAGTGGGTGCATAGTGATCCATAGTTGTTGTTATCCCCATGTGCCAAAATCCATAAAAAATAACCCTCCACTTAGACAAGATCAAAGGCCACCTTCATGTGGCTCCAAAAATTATCCTCCACTCCATAAGTAAGGATAAACACTCAATAGTGTTCTTATTTTCTTCATCTCCAAGGGTCAACAGATTAGATTCCTCCTTTATATAAGATCTTAGCCACTCCATGTGGCTTTAGGAATTATACCCCACTCACACATGTGAGGCCAATATGAAATAGTGCATTCTTTTCTTCATCTTCACATGTGAACACAAGTGTCTAAAAGGTGTTGTAATCACATTTTAACCTTTCATAGACATGTGAATCATGGGTCCCCTTAAAAATTTGACCCATGCATGACCCTTTGTCTTTTATACCATGTGAAAACCCACATGTGACTCACTAAGGACAAAAACCATATCCTCTAGTAGAGTAATATGCCCCATACCTATCACATCATCATGACCACACTTGGGACCCACCATGGGCCCCACCACCACATCACATTCCTTATACATCAATTGCATGCCATGTCACCTAAATGTCACATCATTTTCATACTCATATGCCACATCACCTGCATGCCATGTCATTATGAATAGTGATTGTGAATAGTGCTCATGAATAGTGGCCTATAAATAATGATATGAGAATAGTGGATTCACACCCAATAATGATTTACCTAATCAATATTGGACAACATTAAATATTTTAGAGGATATATTTCTCAATCATTTTTCCATCAAAAATGTTGATAAACTTTCATATTCACCTATTGCCAAACTTGAATAAGGAATTAATTAACCTATCAGTGAGTATGTGCTTCATTATAATACTATGCTGACTAATATGACAAATACATTGGTATACAATGAGCTACAAGACATATTCAAACAAAGTTTTCTTGCACCCTTACATGAGTCAATCATCTTTAAGAATTTCAAGTCATTTGAAGAGCTTTGTCATACTATAAGAGATAAAAAAGTCAAATTTTTTGATTTAAATAAGATACTAAAGTAGAAGCAAAGATACAAGTCAATGTTATTTCTCAACTTGCTAATAAATTTGTTTTGTCAAATCAACTATGAAGGAAATTTTATAGATTACCTCAACCACCTTAAAAATTACTAAAAATGTTGATTGAATGTCAGTTAATCATTTACCTCCTCCATATGAATTTTACATGAATAAACAAAAAAGTATTTTTTTTAATAAAAATGACTTTTGGATTATCATCAATGCAATGATAATTCTACAAACAAGTGTTTTAAGATCAAACAACTCATTCAGGATCTTATTGATAATAATGCTATTGAGGTAGATGACTTTATAAAGGAAACAAAACCTCTAGAAAATGATAATGTTAAACTCAAAATTTTCATTGATCTATTTCCTAAGAATGATACAAACAAGGACACTTCAAATGTGCATCATACATAAAATGCTTACCCACCTCTTGTATCATATTATCAACCTTTAGAATATATTATTATAATAATTACTCTAAATGTTACATCATTTCCTATGATCACTTTTGATGATGGTGAAATAGTTAATGATGATTATAATTTTCATGATTTTTTTATAATAACTTATATTGATAAAAAATATATTCATAGTCTACTCATTGATAATGGATCCAGTGAAAATGCATGCACAATTACATTGCTTCATGATAAAGTTAATTCAGTTCTACATAGATTCGATACAAAAATAAAGAGAAATAAAAAATAATAAAACACAAGAATAATATTAAAATCCTAAAACATAATAGATTCATTTGGGATGCTAATTAAAATATAGATCTTCCATATTTATAGGAATATGGTCTCCTATAAATAAGGAGGTAGCTCTAACAAATCTCCCAATAATAATTACTTAATCCTAATATAGTGAGTTGGTTTGTTAACCAAATCTCACGTACAAATAATAATACTAACTATTACATTATACTTACATACAATAATAATGTTACTAGATATTAATTCATAACATTCACCCCCTTAACATTATTATCCCTAGTTGTACCCCTTTAATCTAAACATGGGGAAAATATTATCCTATACTACATCTGAATTTATGATTATGTGATTTTTTCAAGGATCAAAAACCTAAAAAATGGTTTTTCCATAGATAACAAAAAAACAATGATGGTTTTTTCCATGGCATACCAACAACCAATGATGGTTTATCCCATGGCTAACTACCAACCAATTAGTTTTGTTGGTTTACCATAAACCATGTCATGTATGCAAGTACATATTTAATTCCCATCATTTTCTAACTTAGAAGGATTACAAAAGGAAATAATTCTTACTCAAACAATAATTTCACTTCTATTCTTATTTAGCTACCACACAAAGTAAGAAATCAAACACACTGCACACAACTGAAACAAAAGTCACCACATCATTGGTGCAACCCTATCATTGGTGACTGATGAGAGGTCACTGAAAAACCTAAAACCTCCTATGCTTCCATCCTCCATTAGATTACTACTCAGTATAGGTAATCATCTAAATAATACCTTATTTTTTCTAGTTCTTCTTATTCATTCTCTGACTCTTCTTATTTTTAATAACTACATTAGCCTCATCCATTTTAAGTTTACCACTTATGATATCTTTTTCTTCAAATTTACAAAATGGAGACTTATGTCCCTTTTCTTGAAAGAAAAGCATTCTACTTCCTCTTTGTTCTTGGAGGAATTAGTATACTTTTTTTTTACATAAAAAGCGGCTTCTTCCTCAATGTCTTCTTTTGATATTTTCTCCTCGGTTAAGAGTTTAGAAATCATATCAACTAGTGATTGGGAAGGCATTTGGCCAAGATTAAAAACTACATTACTATATTTAGGAGGTAAGCTATTCAATAAGATAGATTTTGCATCTTCATCTTCCACTAGAGATTTTAATTCTAAAAATTATCTTAGGAGAGATCTTAATTCATTAATGTGACTTGAAATTATTGTACCCTCATTTATTCTTAAATAAACAACTCCAATTTTAGTGTGAATTTACCATTCACAACCTTTACACCAAATGTTTTACTTAGCAATTCCTAGATATCTTTAGACTTATTTTACAAGTCAACATAATGTAATTCAATGTCTGATAAAGTAAGTCCCATAATAGATTTTACTTTGTCATCCTTGGTTTGCCATTTCAGTAATTTAACATTTGTTGGTTCAGTTTCTTTTCCACTCACAATCCCTTAGAGATTCTTGTTCATTAATTGCATTTATATTTTCACTTTCCATGTGTGAAAATTTGAAAATTTGAACCAATAAATTTATCTAATGGAATATCCATTATGGGTGTCAAACTTAGTTGAAAATGCACCCTTACAATAACCCTCAACTTTTAATTTTGACAACAAAGGACTTATATAATTTTAAATGCCCCAACATAAAGACAAAATAATCCTACACTATCATGATGAAGATAGAAAATTAATTATATACTTTGACTAGACATAGTAAAATAATACTAATTGACTTAACTTAAAAGCTTTAAAAACCTAACTGAAATCTAAACCTCAAAACTGTTATTATGAAATCATGGCACCTTCTTGGGAAGTAGTTGAAGCTTGATTTGTATAATAGACTATGCATGAAAAAATTGGGCACACAAAAATTGGATGTTGCTTGGTTTGTAGAGACTACAAAAACCACATGGCATGTATGAAGTCAAGACTAAATGAAACACCATTGGAGGAAGACTTTGGGTGCACAAATCAAAAGTTTACCTTTATATAGTATGTCAGGAGATATGATGCCATAGTGAATGTTGAGTGTTGTAACTTGCTATTGAAGGAGAACCAAGTTGATCTAATGCATATCCATCAATGATACGGTGAGACAAGATCCAATCAATTTTCAAAGATTGAGATCTGATCAAAACAATATCTTGAATTTATTGTTTGAATCATGAAACCCATTTGGATGACAAGCTGATTGGAACACTACCTAGCCATAATTGATCTATGACATCAACATAATAAAATAGAAAATGATGGTGAGCAGGTCAACAAATAACATCTTATCAAGCATCCAAGTCAAACTATAATAATTTATCCTTAATTCAAAAAATATGATGAATTATTGAAGCAACATTAATAGTGAGTGATCCTCATATCAGATTCAATAATGAACTATCATGATGCATAGTAGTAGTATATAAAACTAAGTAGAATAGTGCAAGAATATTGTCTTCAGATAGGACTACATAGAAATTTGATTTATCAAATTGAATCATAGATTAAACTTCTTACTACAAGTTAACACAAACTTTAATACCTAAGAAAACTACCTAAGAAAATAATCTCACTATTGTACTTTCATGTATTGGGATAATACAACAAATGTTGTCCCTTTAATAAAATTACCTATACATCATAAGATTATCCTGCTATGATACCAGATGATAAAGTTGGTTCAGTTCTGCATAGATTTGATACAAAAATAAAGGGAAATTATAAATAATAAAACACAAAAATAATATTAAACTCCAAAAACATAATAGATTCATTGAACATACTAATTACAATATAGAGATTTCATATTTAAAGGAATATGGTCTCCTACAAACAAGGAGGTAGCTCTAACAAATATCCCAATAATAATTACTTACTCCTATAATAGTGAGTTGGTTTGTTAACCAAATATCACATATAAATAATAATACTAACTATTACATTATACTTACATATAATAATAATATTACTAGATATTAATCTGTAACACTTCATTCATTAGGTTACACACAAATTGACATACAAGTACCTACTAAAAGTGTTAACATTTTAAATGGTAACAAACAAACCATTTTGGGCCATATTATGTTACCTATTCAAGTGAATCTAATTAGACTATCCAATCCTTTTATTGTTATACCACAAAATATAATTTTTTATATGATATTGGGAAGCCCATAGTTAAAAATAATTCATGTTTTACCTTCTACAGTTCATATATGCTTGAAATACATTTATTAAAATTAAGTTATTTCTATATCAGGGATAAATTATGAGCATCTTATACATTCCATACTACCTTATCCTCCCCATCCACAACCGCAGTTAGCTAATGCATATAAGCATAAGAAAATCATGTTTTTGACATGTAATCAAAAGGATATTAATCAAGAGGTCAAAATGTTCAAAATATAACAAAGCAAAATAATTTTTATTAAAAAAATAATCTTCTTTGTAACAATCACACACACTTGTAATATCTCTTAAACATGTATCTCAAAAGGTCCAACATTTGACACAATATTAAACATCATCTCATGTGGTTTCAAGTGTTCTTACACCTCTTAAATCCATATATCCTAATCAAAATTACATACATGGTCATTAAAATAGATTCATTATAGAATTTGATACACATTTTGATTTTGATATTGACACACTAGATATTTTTCACTCAACTAAGGTGAGATGTTTATTAAGATCATTATTTATTGGGATGATGTTGATATCAATGAAATCATTGGATATATTATGCGTTTATAAAAAACTCAAAAACATTCAATTAAAAAAAAAAAAAAACATAAATATTTGACTATATATAGCTTCTGGATGATCACATCTTATTTTCCTTTTTTATTTCACTTCCAATCACTTGATCCCTTATTATATGACCTTGGATCTCATTGAATTATTTATCCTCTTGAACCTCTTCTTTTCAATTCCTATATCTAATTATCTCAAAATAAGAATAAAATGTGTTCAAATAAGCCATGTTATTTTCTATTGTTATAGTATGTACTGATATAAACTCATTTTTCAACCTAGACAAAATTGCCAAACTCATATGTCCTAACTAGGTAAACTTGACCTTTAAAATTTTCTAACCACAAATTACATTTATAAAATATTGAGCCTTAATAATACCAATATCTAGTTGCCTTGGTCAGTTTTAGTTAAGAAAAAATAGTTGTTCATGTAAAATATCCTATTTTTTAAGACTTATTGCTAGCACATGTGACATATTTCAACAATTATACTTTTGATGAAATGAGAGTGTATAATCATCATATTGAATTCTCTTATTATTACTTCATGCTTTCCAATATCAAAATGGGGGAATCTTGTTTATGTTTCACCTTGTTAATATCTCCAAGTACATTACTATCATTGAAACATGTTGCAAGCTATTCACATCTCCTTCATCTTATTCTATGTTCTACACCTTATTCATTTTTGTTTTAACCTTGATATTTTATAATAATGTTAAAATACAAAAACATTTAAAATATCTAAAAATACAAAATTAGGACCTGAACATGAATTGTAATATAGTTTACATAATTGTAATATGTTATTTATCTTATGAATAGTAGATAATACACCCCTTTTCTATCACACATACATTTCTCAGGTATTTACAAAGTGTTATGTAGGACATACAAGCATATCTAAATATTAAGATGTTGAAATCTCCTCTACCCATTAGCCTTGCCAATTTTGGGTCATACTATTCACATGCGATAATACATGTGTCATCATTCGATAACCTTATACTATTGAGCTTTTAATTTGATACAAAATGAATTGCTAACATTTCTATCTTACATAGTTTATTTAAACATGTTATTTTATAGAGTATGATTACATGACATATGCATATCTTAGACTAAATTTACTAAGTATATGTTCCATTGATGTTTCTAACTTGTACATAGTAGATTACAACTTTTCTTGTCTATTATGTTGTCCCTTGGCCCTTCTACAAGACTCTTGGTTTGATCCAACTCTATGATATATTGTGTGGTGTGTGACATTTAAACATGCCATTTATTTTGCCCTTGTCCCTTTGTGTAATATGATATTTGAACATGTCCCTTGTTTGTGACATTTAACATGTCTATGTGTATCGTTTTGGACATTTGAACATGTCCTTGTAATCAAATATTGGCCTATATGTGTGTGTGTGTGTGTGTGTGTATGTGTATTTTGTGTGTTCTTTTTTATCTCGATAAGTTTGATAAGTGCCATGATCCGTATTATTCACTCATAACATACTAACATACTAATTCTATGAGATTCAATGATACATTCTATAGGCCTTACCTCTTAGGTTTTATGCACAACTCAAAATTTATTGTGCTAACACATTTCCATATGATATAATTTTAACTACACATGTTTCAAGTTAATTTTTATTTTGAGATGAGGAAATTTTCAAGAGGTCAAATTAACTTACCTGAAAAGGAAGGAACTTTAGTTAGATTTTCATGCATGAGATAAGCTATTTTCAAAGAGAAAAATGTAGTTATGAACACAATCACAATATAAAAGTTTCAAATTCAATTATTGGTACACATTTTAGGGCATATGTCATGGCATATGCACCATTATTTTCAATTTCAAGTAGAAAATTTTGACAATTACATAGTTTCAAAGTTACCATGAACATTCATATATAGTTTCAAATTCTACAATTATAGTGGGGGATTAATAATAGGTTTATGCCAAAGCCTTTTATACATGACAAGAGCATGGTTATAATCCATTATCTTGTGATCATGTTTTCATACACTGAGATATACTACAAAAATACCAAGATGTTGTAATTGAATATACAAGCCATTTACAATGGTTTAATCATTTTAGTTTCATAGTGCATGCCTTGAAGTCACTGAGCACTCTAAATTTTTTTGTGCAAATATATTTGGATTCCAACCCATTTCTATATTGTGGTTAGAAATATTGATATACATTATCAAGTTTAAACATTATTCAATGAACAATAGTTTCAATTCAAAAGATTAAACAAAAGTTGGGGTTTGATCACCCACAATTTTAACTAATGGTTTGGATAAGGAACCATCTTATCCAAGTGATTAATGAGAGGAACCAATTCTCCAATGCTTTGAATGGAAGCATCATCACCAAGCAAAATCAAAAAAATCAGCTTGGTTTTCTCGCATTCAAGTATATTCATTCCATACTCTCACTCAAAATATTTAAATGACTCAAGGATAATAAAATTTCAATTTAGCTTAATTCATTTCAAAGTAAAAATTTCCAAAATTCAAGTAAATTTTCAAAAGTCCAAGTTCAAGTTTTCAAATTTTAGTTTGCAAAGGAATAAAATAAGTACTTCATGTGTTTTATAGGGTTTGCTAAATATTACGATGCCTTGCATGATTCAAGTATGTAGCTCAAATACAAAGTGTGTCTTACACACTAAAGTATGGTTATATTTTAATATTTTAATTGTATTTATAGATGTGGGGGGGGGACCAAATATAGTAACATATTTTTTCATGAATACTTGATCATGCCTATTATATCCCTTTTTACCATTAACTGATATGTGTAAATAATTGACACTTATTTTACTGATTTGACCTATCTAAGCAAAATAATAAACCTAATTCCAAAACAAGTCCATCTACTATCATCTATAGAAATGATCTTAATGTTGAAAAGACCTTTATGCATATGTATGTCTTAACTTAAACCCAAAACTTGGCACTTTTCTTGAAGGGAAAATAATGCCCAACAAGACAAGAATGCCCAAGATTCTTGCCCCTTTTTACTGATTTTATCCTTCCCTCACAAATAGTTAAAATTCAAAAATGAAATTATCCTTAGGGTTAGCCTACATATTATTAAAATATCCAATGGGTATTTCTCCCTCTTCAATCACTATAAAAACACATTTAATTGTTTCATTTCAAACATATTATCAAGATTATCAATCCATCATAAAAACTTATCTACAAAAGTGAAAATTAGACAAAAAATCCATATTATTTTCAAATTAGCTTACAATCACTTCAACTAGTCACAAGCTATGTCTGAGTTCAATTTTACACAACCCTAGCAAAGTATGATCAAGTATTCAAGCTAATTATATATTCATTCATAAAGTAAAATGAGCACAATCTCATAAATAATCTAAGTGAGACAACTAGACAAAGTTTGATCCCTTTTCAGAGTATTGGTATGTAGGTAACACTCAACACAATTAGGTGTTGAGGTCTGGTGAAATTCCACTTGTTAATCCCTTTTTACTCCTTCAATCCAATTATCTCTTTATGGCACAAGATAGGGTTTTGAGATTCAAGAATACATCTACCAGCCTAATTTTAATTACATAATACAAATTTATCACACACATGCATATTTTACATAGTCGCATATGACCTTTCCTTATTTTTAAACATTCTATATAAAGGATAGAAACACAAGCCTAAGACAATAATGACCATCACTATTGAGACTATTGGGTGTATTTTCCTATATTGATTCTAAGGATCATCTTCTGGGAGGATTATGGGTTTTCATATTCATCACTATTTCTATGTATTTCTAATCAACAAATTATAGCAAATGTAGAAAAATTCTATAGACATATCTCTTTTGCATAGTTTAGTCTTGTTTGTATTCATTCTGTTTCATCAATTTCAATTCCATTTTTATAAGTGTATTTATAACACCCTACTTTATTCAATTTAATTTATCCAATCAGGGTTGATATTTCTAAATTATTTCAAATTCAAAGAAAAAATATGTTCGATAATATTACAAACCTAATAATTTATTAACCCATAATATGTATGACATAAAAATTTATCTAACTTTTATTGTATTATATATAGCCAAAGTATTTCACATTTTATTACACATCAAAACAAATACATAACTATACAAAAACATGGTCATCACAAGTTAATGTTAATTCAAAATAATTAAAAAAAATCATTCATTACGAGTTAAAAAATAACATTATGTATGTATGTATGTATGTATGTACACACACACACACACACACACACACATGTATGTATGTCTATATATATGTATGTATGTATGTATATGCATATATATGTATATGTGTGTGTGTGTACATACATACACATATGTATATATACATATGTATGTATATATGTGTGTGTGTAAACACATATATAGACACACCCACTATCCAATTTAATTGATGGAAAAAATTATAATTTAATTTTTTTTTAAGATATGCAAAATAATTATTTAAAAATAAATAAAATAGGTAATAAAAACTTCATTTTAAATCAAATCAAGCTCTTGTATTCAATACAAAAAATTGAATGTTTTTGGTATCAATCCATTAAAATATTTAATTTATTAGTAATTCAATTAAATCTAGTTACTTAAATTGAATTAAATAGATAAAATTTAATTAATGTTGATGATGCTAAAAATGCATTATTATAAAACCGTTTATTAAAATACAAATTCTTAGAGATATTAAATAAAAATGTTTAAGGTAGAATCAAAATATTCATTTTTTCAAACCAAAAAAACTCAACTAAGTACTTATTAGCCAAAATTTGGCCACCATGAATGGGAATCATTCAAAAATTTAATGTATTTGACCTTAACTTTGTTGATAGCCATTAGGAAGGTCGTGTGTTAGTCATTAATGCTCTAGGGTGATAGGTAGTTTGTCTTCCTCAACAAATTTTAAGGTCATTTATCATGGTCTAGTTAGTAGTAAGGTCAAGTCATGTTGTCTTGTCATCAATTAGTCATTTTTCATGGTCTTCATTATGTGTTTAGCATTATTTAAGGTAAGTTTGACAAATTTAAGGTTAAATATGAAATCAAGTTGATGAGAACTATGCTCAAGGAGATAGGGTGGTGACCCTTCTAGGACAACCATGGTCTAAATATAACCAAATTGACTAAAGAATTGAGCTCGTAAGTTGTTCATTTTTTTTGTCAAGTAAATTGGAAATATTAAGGTAGTTTTGATAAGTTTAAGGTATTTCAATACTTTAGTCTTATTGTATATTCAAATATTAAGATGATACTTGATAGTTATAAGATAATGTGAAGGTTGTCAAAGCTAATGGTATATACATATGAATGTTTCAAGACCTATGAGAAGGTTTATTAGATGCAAGAGGCATAAAGTAAGTTAAAAATGATAGTTTGAATTAGAACATGCAACCATTGCTCTTGTAAATAATTATAAATAAAATTTATTGGCCAAGAAGAGAGTGAAAATACATTTTAATGGGATAAAAGGACCATGTCACATTGGAATGGATTCAATAAGATTAAATAATTTTTATATAATCTTTAAAAATTCATTTCAAACCAAAAACTACATCATATACTCTATCGAGCTCTTGGTAGGCTCATAATGGCCATCTTTAGATGCTTAATACAGATAAGAGAGAGAAATTTAGCATTTAATATATTGGAAAAATATGGGGCCCATATTTACCTAAAGTTTCCATGAATTATTCTTGAGTTCAAGGGGATATGATTTATGAACTAATGCTAATAAGTTAAGCAGGTCTAAAACCCTAGCTAAATCCTGTAGGCTTGATTTTGGGAATTTTCAATGAAATTATGAGCTCATTACTGATTGGAAAAAGGTTTTTAAATTACTTAAAGTCACTATCCATTTATATAAATCCATATATAATCACATATATGGATATTCAGGTCAAAAATGAGTAGCATTCTTCAAGAATTGTGAGATTACAGGTTTGAACCTAGAGGTTTTATGTCTCCATCAAGATCCAAGTCCATATGAAGAACATGGAAATTTTTTAAGGCCATATAAATATATAATTGGAATAATGTATATCCATTAATAATATTTTTAATATAATAAAGGTCCAAGTTTTCATAGGTCTACCATCACAATAGTTAATCCCAAGAGATTGCAAGCCTAAGTTCCAAGGTTTTTCATTATTTTCACTGTGACCAATTGACTTGAGGATATGGATAGTTGAGTAGAGTTTAATTTTTTTTTTATAAATTCACAAATAATCCTTATAAACCTCATAAAACTCTCTTATCCAAATGACCACTCATATCCACTTCAACCATTGTAATAATGGACTAGGTGCATTGAGATGAGAACCAAAGTGAGTTGAGCAAATATGTTTGCATGAATAAAGGCATGTGGTAAAACAATGATCATGGAGATAACTTATTTAAAATTTCATAATGGAACAAATAAATTTTATAAGGAATATTCATAAGCACAAATAAATCAGACTTCAAGGCTTAAGAGAGTCTAATATGCATCTACAAGCTTGTCTGAGGCCTAATTAAAAAAGAAACTAGTTGTGAAGTGTTGAATGTAATTTTGAAGGATAAAATAGGGTAATTAGGATAATAACACATTTTTAACATTTATTTGAATCATAAAAATACTAGGCTAGTATAAAAATACCCAGTCTAGTGAAACCTATAGTCAGGCAATCCTAATAAACACACATAGGCCTGCCACAAGAAGTTGAGGAGTAAATGAGTCATGTATGAGGAAAACCAATGTTTATAAAGTATATAAATAGTTATTATGAACATATATATATAATATTATAATCATTAAATAACATTAGGGTTTCAATGAAAAAAATAATACTAATCTATAATCAAGACAGGCCTAACAAAAGACCTTCATGTAGGTTTTGGGTAAGTTGATGAAAAGGTATTGACAATTGCTTGAAAAATGAGGTAAATGATAATGAGATGGGAATATAAATTTTAAAACCAAATTATCAAAATATTACCATTTATATACAAATTTATTTAAGGCAATGAAAGGCCTAAAAGGGCTAATTAGGCCTAGTAGACCTAAATGAGCATACACAGGCTTGTGTATGAAGTATGAAGAGAAATTGAATATTTTGGATGTATCATAAATATTTATAGTATCATGATGGTAAATTTAATTCTCAAATATTATTAAATTATATTTAATCCATTTATAAAGGAATAAAATGCAAGGAAAGGCCTATTAGGGCCACTTTAGTGTGACTGACTACAAACCCTAGGTTTGAGCCTAAGGTAGATCCTAGTAGATTGAAGGTTCAGTTCATTGACATAGGTATTTTTTATACTTAATATGATGTGTCAAAACTCCAAATCCAACATTTCAAATAAAACATAAACATTTTGGTGCATATTCTTACCCAATAATCCTCTCTAGATGCATAGTCATGCTCATATGGCCAAGAAAATCAATTTTAGGCATGTGGAAACTTGCATGAGAAGGTGAATGGTATAATAAGATAATAAAATAATAAGGATAGGGTTTTATAATTATTATTTTTGTCATTTATTTGTGTTTTAGTTATCTTAACTTTATGAATCATCCTTAAGACTCTAAATGCTCCTAAACCCTACTTAAACCCCTAAAAATGACATGATGGGGAAAACTAACATTGTAAAAAATAAAAATGGATTAGGATGAGATTTAAAATAATAGGATGACCTTAATTCATTTCCTAGGCATATGACTAAGTAATTGGATGGCACATGTGAGTTGATAATGTACGTAAAAGTGGTCTAGAATTGTATTTGAGAGTCTATTTCCTATGTTTCAAAGGTCATTAAGTTATCCAACAATTTTAAAGGAATATTTGAGCCAATATGGAGATATTATGACCATTTTTAGGTCATTTTAGAGGTTTTCATAATCAAATTATGGGCTATAAGTGGCCAATTAGACCTTGATGAGGAAAATGTCCAAGTTTCTAGGAAGGCATGTTATAGGCCTATTTGTAGGTATGATAACATAATAAAGACCATAAAAATAATTTTCATAAGGATAAAATCCCCATAAAATATTATAAATACTATTCATGATGTTTGAAATAAGTCTCCAGATGTCAAACTAGGTCTATGAAGGTCATCTGACTTTCTAGCTAAAGAAAGCTAGTGACAGACATTGTAAAGGTAAGGTGAAGTCTAAAGGTCTATATGATTCCCTTATGAGAATTTAATAAACCTATTCAAGGTTACTTATTTTAATAAATACAGATATCAAAACCAACCCTTAAGACTACTTATAATCTCCATGGCAAATAATCTCTCTCTCTACTTTATTGACTAGCTAAAGCATAAACTAGCGAAAAGATGGATTTCATTGAATGGTCAAAGCCTCATGAATTGAAATGGAATATTCATTGAATAAATGAATTGTAATAGATACCTATTATGTCACAAAACTAGAAATTCCCTTGGAATTTATACCTTGATCACAAAGTGAGGAGTCATGAAGTTCAACACTAATCTCACATTAAAGAAGAAGCTTTGCAAGAGGTGGAAGTTGGCATAAAACATCCTCAACATGCCAAGTGTCAATTAAAATACTTGTAACTTCCATCAAGATGCATATGTGGAACTCTTTAAAAAGGAGTTATATTCAATAAACTTAGGTCTTCCAAGTAACCTCTTATGCCACTCCTCATAAGGAGTCACATCAACACTTGGTCAAGAAGGTCAAGAGTCAAGATTAAAAGACACCTTTTGCAGGATTGGTGTCAAATTACTTCTATTTTGTAACTATTTTGATGATGATAATGTCATGATAAACTCCTTCTATTCCCACCTTATCTCTCTCTTTCTTTTTGGTATAAGACAAGCCTTGAATGGTATTTTAAAGTAGCCTATGTTGGTTATGGTGAAATCCTAACCAAACTTGTAGTTGAAAATCCATTGAAGCAATAAAGAAGACTAATTTTCCATGATTATATGTTGTGTCATGTGTGCATAATGTAATTGTGTTGATCTTGTCTAGTGAATGCTTATTTTCATAGCTTGTTATCCATGTTTGCTCACCATTATGTAGAAAATACTATTATTATAGGTCATTGTTAGTGTTTTAATTTTGTATATGCATGATTTAAAATTATAATTATGTCATTTTTACCTTCAAAAGGTCAGGTTTTACCCTCCTAAGTACTAGAATGTACTCTTAGACCTCTCAATGAAATATTTATGTGATAGTCATGTCAAGGTTGTAGGCTATGTGAAAGAGATGGCTTCCTTGTCTCAAATAATGTATATTCAATCAAGTAAAGGACTAATGTTATTGGTGCATCAAATCCTTTAGGTTTTATAAAAATACTCTTTCCATTTTCTCAGTAATTAAATATTTTAGTAATAGTTTGGGTGAAGAATCAAAGGAGCTATCCCCAATATAGAGGTTCAATCCACTTAGTAGGTCACTCACAACCTAGGATTGTTCCTATTGTATAGATTAAGTGAGAGGACTTGAAATAACCTCTCAAGGGTGAAAATTTAAGCTATAACAGTTCTAACATACCCAATTAGACTCAATTTGAACAAGGTTATATAATAATGATGTTTGTCTTGGCAAATTTTTAGCTGTAGCAACATCCTTCATGCAGCCTTTGACAACTCCAACAAGTTCTAAACTTTTGGTTAAAAATTAGTGAGCCAATTTTTCATGCCAAAGGTGACTACAAGATCAAAGGATAAATGTATTTCATTTGAGTTTGTTGAGTTACCTTTATTTTTAGTTAAAGGAAAGAGGTTCCTTCATAATTTTCCTTACACCAAGTCTCCTAGAAGAAGGATTCATTTTCCCTATAATATAAGGTTTCCTAAAGTTGTTAAGATATCTATAAATTTTCCCTTTGTGGAATTAAATGGAGGATCTCCTCTAAACCTTACATAATATGATGAGATCCTAGTGGCATCCCTCAAGAGTGTTCCATATTTTAGTGGAGAGATCACTATTACACCCATTGAGTATATAAGAGATATGGATAACTTTTCCAATATCCATAATGTCACCCAAGAGAATGTAACCATTAGGTTATTAGAAATATCTTTCAAGGGCAAAGCATTGGAGTGGTATAGAACCTTAGCCCCTAGTTCCATTGATTCATGGGATGAATTAAAAGAGAAGTTGATTAAAAATTTTGAGGATAAGAGTCATCATTTGTCACTGGCTGAGTAATTCATTACCATAAAGATAGCTCCCCATGAATTCATGTAAGCTTTCAATTTTAGGTTCCAAAATACATGGGATATAATTCTAGATCTTGTGAGGCCTACTCCAAACTATGCATTTCTCTATTATCTCAATTCCATGAATAGTGACAGAGCTATTATTGTATAATCCATGGGAAAAAAAGACTCTATCTAGTGCTTATGACCTTGAAATTACAGCTAAAAATAATATTATATAATATGGAAAGATATCCCCAAGGCCTCCTATGCCACTCTTTCCTGATATTCAACCTTCTACTCTAGCTCTTGCTCTTGTTGCTACACATACCAATCATGAAAAAGCTATGCCTAGCCATTTAAATGAAATAAAGGAGTTGAATAACCTATTCAAAGTTTAAGGTAATGAGATAGGGGATTTAAAGAGACACAAAACTCAACATTATAAGTCTTATCAAGGTCTTTATTATCCCTAATAGTCCTATCAACCTAGTAGGCCTCTTTTTCAAGTCAATCCTTAAGGACAAGGGCAAATTACTCAGGCCAAACCATAAAATATTTTCAATCCAAATGATACCTCTTCTTAAAGGGCCTTAGTACTGGTTCAAAACAATATTATGCAAGAATCTAGACAATATCAACCTCATGATCAATCCTATCAGAATGATGCATTCAATCAAGATTTCATTGATCAATATGTAACAATACATTTTATGACTTAAGATAAGGTGTATACTCAAAGAAAAACAAATAGAATGTAGTTCCAATTATATGTCACTACAGTGAATTGGAAAGATGGAGATTGGTGTGTAATTAATCAGCTAGGAGAGATAAGTAAGGCTGACAATTCCATAGCAGCCAATACCAGGTCTAAGAAGAGGACAATGGAAAAAACCCAAGGGGTGGGTAAATGATATTCTTCACATTTTCAAGTGACTCAAGGGATTAATGGGTCAAATTAATCCCCTAAATTCTAGTAAACATAAAGAAATTAGAATGTAAAATAATTATATCACCTCAACCTTCACAAACATAAGCTCAAAACAACATTGTAGCTCCTAAAGGACAATTAAGGATTGGTAATTATCCTATCAAAATTATAGACCAGATAAATAAGGTTGATTTGAGTATTCTAATGTGGGATACATTGTTCATTCCTATTCAAAAGGTTCTAATCCAAGAATAATTGTCTAAGTTTAGCTTACTAGTAGGACTAGCAAGGAAAGAGGGTGTAATTTTTAGCAATACCTCTACACCTACTGATAAGAAGCTAAATAAGGATGGTAATCCACCTCTCTTATACCTTTCTCTTATTGTGCGTGATTCCCTAGTTCATAGTTGCATGGTTTACAATGGTGATAATACTTCAATAATGCATAAACTAGTAGATGATCAATTAGGCCTAAAGTATGATTCGATCACCAATGGATTCCTACAAATAGATGGGTCAGATATCAAGACCTTAGGTTTAATCAAGGGTTTATATTTTACCTTTCATGATTTTACTACCCTTTCATTCCCTCATTATGTCTTTGTAATAGACTTACCTCCATATTTTGCCCTACATATCTGGGGAGTTTATAACCAAGATTGGGGGATATTTAGCATCAAATTGGTTATACATGGTGTTTACGACTAGATATGGTACCAAGGACAAAATTTAGTCTAAACAAATGGCTAGGTTTTACATATAAACTTATATGCCTCAAGACCCAAATGTTAATTATGCCATTTTTGGTGAAGAAGACTTTCATGTTGATCAAGAACCAGTTTCTTCCCTTGAAGGAGTATTTGACCTCTTCCTTGATGAGTGGGGAGTTGAACGTTATGAATTTGATCCATATAAGGTCATATAAGAGATAGGTAAGGGTATATAAATTATTTATGAAAAATGTGATAAAATTCATAAGGTAATTTCTGATGATACATTTAAAAAGGTTGTATCGAGCAACTATCTATTGCATATGGAAGATGATGATGTTCCAGATATAGTGAAGCATGGTAACCACAATGAGGATGTAGTTTCACCTACCAAAGAGGAATAAATATATGAACATGAGACTCAAGAAGGGTTATATGACATGTGGTAATAGTATTATGCCATAATGCAATAGTTTAAAGAGGTAAGTGGGCTTGCACCTCCTCATAAGAGATATGGACATGATGATAAGGTCATTGATGGGTCTAATGAGCATAGAAAAGAGTATGAAATACATATTAAGCAAAAGATAACCTGGAAAGAATATGGATGAGTATAGAAAAGAGTATGAAATCCATATCAAGCAAAAGATAACCCTAAAAGAATATGGTCAAGTCAAGATAGATGTTTATGAGAATAATGAGTAACATAGACACCAAGCTGGTCCTAATCAATTTGTAAAGGTTTTTATCAATCAAGAAGTCAATATTTATGGATCTAGACACCTTCCTCATCATGGTTAAAATTAATTTGAGATGGTGAAGATCCTTATTATCCCTAAGAAGCAGATTAGGAAATGTCAAGTGGGTATAAGGAAAAATAAGTAGGTTATAATGTCCAATAATATTCAAATAGATCTAAATGAACCATTTAAAGGAGATTTAAATTGTGTACTTTTAGCTAGTATGAATTTCAATAATGGTAAGTAAATAGATCACCCTAGTGAGAAACTTATCATTGATAAACACTCATCCTATGCTGGTTTTTTCTCATGGAGCGTCAAAGATTATAAAATTATTGTTTTTAATCTTGGTTGAGTTCAAGGAGTTGTATTATCAGCTCAAACATTTTTTGAAGCTTTGTATATAATAGGTTAGTGGTGTGTTTTCCCTAAGTGTCTATGACACATGTTTTGTTGTGTCTTTTGCCTTCCCCTCCTCTATGTGCTTTTGGCACATAGGTGTGTTTGTTTTTTGTCTTGTTATAATGTTTGGGTGTTTGGTGTGATTTTATAGAGGTTTTTAATTTTAGTTGGAAACATTCATGACTCCATATCCAAATGGAGGTATAAGGCAACTAGTATAGATATAGGATAAACATGAAATGCTAGGAGGTCGCTAAAGATGTTAGCCAAAATTTGGCCACCATGAATGGAAGTTATTAAAAAATTTGATGTATTTGACCTTAAATTTTTTTATAGCCATTAAGAAGGTCATGTTATAGTCATTAATGCTCTAGGATGATAGGTAGTATGTCTTGTTTAACAATTTTCAAGTCCATTTAGCATGGTCTAGTTGGTAGTTGGTTCAAGTCATGTTATCTTTTCATCAATTGGTATTTTTTCATTGTCTTTATTACGTGTTTAATATTGTTTAAGGTAATTTTGACAAAGTTAAGGTTAAATATGAAATCAAGTTGATGGAGAACTATGCTTAAGGAGACATGGTGGTGACCCTTTTAGGATAACCATCATCTAAATCTAACCAAATTGACCAAAGAACTGAGCTATTAATTTTATCATATTATTTGTCAAGTAATTTGGAAATATTAAGTTAGTTTTGATAGGTTTAAGGTATTTCAATACTTTAGTCTTATTGTATATTCAAATATTAAGATGATACTTTTTAGTTATAAGATAATAGGAAGGTTTTCAAAGGTAATGGTAAGTGCGTATGAATGTGTCAATACCTATGATAAAGTTTATAGCATGTAAGAGGTAGAAAGTAAGTCATAAACGTTAGTTTGAATTAGAACATGTAATCATTACTCTTGTAAATAGTTATAAATGAAAGTTAACCTAAAAGAGTGAGAAAATGTGTTTCAAGGGGATGAAATTACCAAGGAAAGTTGGAATGGATTCAATAAGGTTAAATCATTTTTTTAAAAATATTTCAAAAGTCATTTCAAACTAAAAATTGCATCATGTACTCCATCGAGCTATTGGCAGGTTCATAATGACCATCTTCAAATGCTTCATACAGATAGGAGAGATAAATTTAGAACTTGAGCTCTTGGAGAAATATTGGTGTCATAATTACCTAAATTTTACATGCATTATTATTTATTTTAAGGGGATATGATTTATGAATTAATGCTAACAAGTTAAGCAGGTCTAAAAGTCTAGTTAAACCATGTAGACTCAATCTTGGGCCTTTTTAGTGAAATTATGAGATCATTACTGATGGAAAAAGGTTTTGAAAGTTATTATAGTCCCTATTAAATCCTCTTAATCTATATCCAATCACATCTATGGCTGTGCAGTTCAAAAATGAGTAGCATTCTTTAAGAATTGTGAGATTTTAGGATTGAACCTAGAGGTTATGTGTCTCCATCAAGATCCAAGTCCATATGAATAACATGGAAAAGTTTTAATGCCATATAAATATCTCCTTTAAATAATTTATATCCATAAATAATATTTTAAATGGTAATAAGGTCCATGCTTGCATAGGTGTACTATCACAAAAGTTCATCCCAAGAGGTTATAGGTCTATGTTCTAAGGTTTTTCATTATGACCAAGTGCTTTAAGGATATGGATAGATGAGGTAAGTTTCAAATTTTTTTATACATTCCCAATTAATCCTTAAAAACCTCATAAAACTCTCCTATCCAAATAACCACTCGTAGCCACTTCAAGCACTATAAAAGTGGATTGTGTGCATTGAGATGAGAACCAAAGTGAGTTGAGCAAATCTGTTTGCATGAACAAAGGAATGTGAGAAAATAATGATCATGGAGAGAAATTGTTTATAAATTAAAAATGGAACAAATAAATTTATAATTAACATTCAAAATCATAAATAAATTAGACTTCAAGGCTTGAGAGAGTCTAATGTGCATCTACAAGTTTATCTAAGGCTTAATTGAAAAGAGACTAGTTGTGTAGTGTTGAATGGAAATATGAAGAGTTACATATGGTAATGAGGAGAATTTTTTTTTTAACCTTTATTGGCATCATCAAAAAACTAGGCTAATCTAAAAATACTCATTATAGTGAACTTACAATTAGGTAGTCCTAATCAACACACACAAGGCTGTCACAAGAAGCTGAGAAGTAAATGAGTAGTGTATGAGGAAAACCAAGGTTTATAAGGTCTTAATATTGTTAATATGAACATTTATATGAATTTATCATAATTAAAAAACATCAAGATTACAATTAAGAGGATAAAACTCATCTATATTCAAGATAGGCCTAATAAAACACCTACAAGTAGGTTTTGGGTAAGTTGATGAAAGGGTGTTGATAATTACTTGAAAAATTAATTAAATGATCATTAGATTGGAATTTAAATTTTAATCATAAATTATCATAGGTTTCCCATTTCATTATAAAGTGATTTAATGCAATGAAAGGCCTAAAATGACTAATTAGGCCTAGTAAACCTAAATGAGCATACACAGGCTTATGTATGAAGTATGGAGATAACTTTCATATTTTGGAAGTATATTGAATATTGAGAGTATTATTAGGGTAAATGGTATGTTAAAATATGATTCCATTAGATTTTTTTCATTGATAAAGGAATAAAATGCAAAGAAAGTCCTATTAGGGTCAATTTAATGTGACTGACTACAAACCCTAATTTTGAGCCTAAGGGAGATCACAATAAGTTAAAGGGTCAATTAATTTATATAGGTATTTGGATAATTAATATGATTTTTAAAAATCCACAAGTCAACATTTTAAATCCAAACTAAACATTTTGGTGAATCTTCTTCCCAAATAATCCTCTTTGAATGCATAGTCATACTCATATGGCCAAGAAAGTTAGTTTCAAGCACGTGGGAACTTACATGAGAAGGTGCATGTGATATTAAGCTCATAAAATAAGAATTATGGGATTGTATACTGATTATTATTTTCATTTTTTTTGGGTTTATGTCTCTTAACATTATGAATCATCCTTAAGACTCAAAATGCTCTTAAACCCTGCTTAAACCCCTAAAAATGACCTGATGGGGAAAATCAACCTTATAATCACTCAAAATGGATTGGTATTAGATTAACACCATTGGTATGACCTTCAAGTCTCACCTAGGAATTTCACTAATTAATTGTATGGCATTATGAGTTGACAATGTATAAAAAATTGGTCCAAAATTGCATTTAAGAGTCTATTTCCCACGTTTTAAAGGTCATTTAGTTCCCCAACCATTTGAAAGGAGTATTTGAAAAAATATGGAGATATTATAAACATTTTTAGGTCATTTAATATGTTTTACTAATCACATATGGGCTATAATTATCCAATTAGGCCTTGATGAGGAAAATGTCCAAGTTTCTAGGAAGGTAGGTTGTAGGCCAATTTGCAACTATGAGAACATGAGAAAGACCATAAAAAAAATTTGAATAAGTATAAAATAACCATATAGGCTTATTAATACTATTCATGATGTTTGAAACACGTCTCCAAATCTCAAAATAGGTCTATGAAGGTCACCTAACTTTCTAGCTCAAGAAAGCTAGTGGAAAACATTGTAAAGTTAAGGTGAAGTCTAAAGGTGTGTAATAATCCCTTATAATAATTACATAAAAATATTGAAGGTTCCTTCTAGTAGTAAATATAGAGATCAAATAGGGTAAAGTAAGATGTTTTGTGGGAGATTCTATCATTGTTGAGGAAGATAGGAATGAGCCTGAGGATGAACATATTAATGAAGAACAGGGAGATAAGTTTGCTCAGATTAAGAATCTTGAAGCTGAGAAATAAGTGGCTAGAGATGAATACAAATAAAAAGTTAAGAATACTAATGATAAGAAACAAAAATATCTTAATGAGAATTTCAACATTCTTATTAGTTCCCTTAAGGGCAAGGAGAATCTAGAGAAGATGGTTGAAGAATTAAATCTTCAAAAGTCCATCATGCATTGGTTCAGGAGGGAGATCATAGATCTTAAAGTTAAGGTTAATTTATAGATTAAGATAACATTATATTGCACCAAATCACTTCAGCTAAGGAGGATGACCAACAATTTCATAGCCTCCAATTTAGGGTGGATATTTTGGAGAACGAGAATGAAAAACTTAAAAATAACATCAGTTTATTTCTTAATTATAGCAAGGTAGCCATGAATGAGGGGATTCAAAATGTTAAGAACCTTAGATCACATATTGTAGATTTATTCAAATCTAATATCTCTGTAAAAGGGAAAGGTAAGTAGGGGCAATGTAGTGGATCCTAAAAAGACATTGACAAAGAAAAAATGTTGTTTTATATTGATGCTAACCTTAAAAGGAAGAAAAGTTGCTGGGAGGTTGTCTCAAGAAATTTAGACTTGGATTAAGCTTAGGTTTCTCTTTTGTTGTCCTTTCATGTTTCTTTTATTATTTATATCTTGTATTTTGGCTTTATCTAGCCTTGTTTTAACTTAATTCATCATTTGGTGTATGGTAGACCTTTGTCTTTATTTTTTTATACTTTTCCTAAGGTCTAGGGACCCTAGTTCAAAAAAATCCCCCCTTTTAACCTCAATATAAAAAATAAAGATAAAGATTAAAACCAATCCTCAAGACTACTTGGAATCTCCATGGCAAAGAATCTCTCTCTCTCTCTCTCTCTCTTTCTCTCTCTCTCCCTCTCTCTCTGTCTCTCTCTGTCTCTCTCTCTCTACTCTATCGACTAGCTAAAGCATAAACCAACTGCAAGATGGCTTTCATTGAATGGTCAAAGCCTCATGAATTGAAATGGCATCTTCATTAAAAAAATGAAGTCTGATAGAGACTTATTATGAACTTACCTTGGAAGCTATGCCTTGATCATAAAGTAAGAAGGACTTATGAAGTTCAAAAATAATCTCATAATGAAGAAGCTTTGCAAGAGGTAGAAGTCTGATAGAACTTACCTTGGAAGCTATGCCTTGATCATAAAGTGAGAAGGACTTATGAAGTTCAAAAATAATCTCATAATGAAGAAGCTTTGCAAGAGGTAGAAGTTGGTGTAGAACATCCTCAACATGCCAAGTGTCAATTAAAGAATTGTAACTTTACTCAAGATGTATATGTGTAACTATTTGGAAAGGAGTAATATTCAATAAACTCAAGTCTTCTAAGTAACCTCCTATGCCACTCCTCATAAGGAATCATATCAACACTTGGTGAAGAAGTTTATGAGGCAAGATGACAACACACCTTTTGTATACTTGATTTCAAATTCCTTCTATCTTGTAACTAGTTTGATGATGATAATGTCATGATGAGCTATTTTATTCCCACCTTATTTCTTTCTCTTTCTTCTTGCTATAAGACAAGCCTTGAGTGGCATTTTGAGGTATCTTATGTCGGTTATGGTGAAACCTTGAGCAAATTTGTACTTGAAAACCTTTTGAAGCAATAAAGAATACTAATTTTCCATGTTTATATGTTGTGTCATGTGTGAATTATGTAATTATGTTAATCTTTTCTAGTGAAAGCTTACTTTCCTAGCTTTTTGTCCATGTTTACTCACCATTGTGTAGAAAAGACTACTATTACAGGTCATTATTAGTGTTCTAATTTTATATATGCATGATTTATAAGTGTAATTGCATCATTTTTACCTTCACAAGGTCAGGTGTTACCCTCCTAAGTACTACAATGTACTCTTGGACCTCTCAATGAAATACTTATGTGAAAGAGATGGCTTCCTTGCCTTAAATAGTGTATATTCAATCAAGTAGAGGATTAATGTTATTGGTGAATCACCTCCCTCAGGTTTTGGAACAACACTCTTTCCATTTTCTCAGCAATTAAATAGTTTAGTAATATTTTGGGTGAATCATTAAGGGAGCTAGCCTAAATCTAGAGGTTTAATCCAATTAGTAGGTCACCCACAACCTAATATTATCCCCATTATGTATATTAAGTGAGATGACTTGAAACACCCTCTCAAGGGTGCTAATTTAAGCCATAACAGTACTCAAAACATTTGAAAACCACTAATTATGGCAAAGGTAAATCAACTATATTAATTGAAACACATTAGATATTATATTATCTTATTTAATGAAAGCTATAAATGTTTGACAACATAACACAACCAATTATTAGTTAAAACATACAATATGTCTAACATAACAATTTATATAAATGTTAATGCATTGTATATAACTAAACTATTGTACATTATATTATATCTCAAAACAAATACATAACCATGCATCAATTTGACCATTAAAATTTAATTTTAATTCCAAATATTTAAAATAATTAATCATTTATTATTGTTTGAAAAATAAAATAATAATTAAAATATTTAAAATTAAATATAAAAGTATTTTAATCAAACTAATAAATTTAATTGATGGAAAAATACCTAATATAATATTAAATTCAAAGTTTTAAAAAATATTTTAGCTATGCAAAATAATTCTTTAAAATTAAAAATAAATAAAAATATGTAATAAAAACTTCCTTTGAAATTAAATCAATATCTCATATTTAACAAAATATTTTTGGTTAAAAAATAACATAATAATTATATTTAAAATTAAATATAATAATATTTTAAATAAACTATTCGATTTGAATGATGGACAAAAATACCTAATATAATATTAAATTCAAATTTTAAAAATTATTATAACTATAAAAAATAATTATTTAAAAATAAAATAAAATAAAATTTATTTTAAATAAAATCAATCTCTCTTATTCAAAAAATCAAATCATTTTTTTTTTGGTATCAATGCATTTAACTATTTATTTTCCAAGGATGAACTTCTCATTAGGCAATTTAAAAAACTTTATTTCAGCATACTCTACCATTTAACTTGGGATGTATTAGCGAGGTTTCGTCTTAGAAATAATTCAATCAATACATATTAATTATTAGTTTCAATAAAGGCATATGTGCCAAAATTCTAAGTTTGAGAAATGATGTGATATATTTCTGAGATTGATCATACCTAAATTTATTAAAAATTTAAGAAATAACAATAAATATTTTTATCACTTATTTTAATGTCCTCACTTCTTAGTCATAATAAAAATAACCACAACACAAACACAAAAAGTTGCTTCATACTAACAACAACAACAACAACAACAACAACAACAACAACAACAACAACAACAACAATAACTACTCTATGCATATTGAACTATAAAAACTACTCAATGATTCAAACCCATAATGACATTAAAAAAATAACCTAAATACCCAGACTCTACTCTATGCATCTAGGCCTATAAAAAAGGCACAACCAACATATAAAAAACTATCTAAAACCACTTTTCAATCTCCTCTTTCATAGAATCTAAAATAATATGCCCTGTTAAAAGTACATAAACATAATGTAAGAAACTATCTAAAACCTTATTCATGAAAAAATGAATTCCATCTTAACTCACCTAAAAATGGTTTCAATCCCTATCTCTCTTATATGCTGCTCCAACTATAAAAACAACATCATATTTCAAACCTAGAACCTATTTAAAAGTAAATGACATGATGTTTCAAAACCCACAACATGAAAAAATTATCTAAATACCTAAAATATGGTCTATAAATGTGGACCTATCAAAAATGCATAAATGGAATGCAAAAAACCATATAAAACCCCTTTTCAATCTCCACTTTCATCTTAAAGAAATGAAAGAATTGTGTTACCAATGACCAACAAACTAAATCATAACTAGAAACTAATTTGAAATTTATGGCTTTCACCTTTACAAATCGATGATTTACACCATGGGGATATAAATGACCACGCCTAGAGATTTTCCACCATAAACCTTATTTAAAAAAAAGTATCAATGTTAGTAATAAAAATTAGACATACAATATATTCTCATTTCAAGCTATATTCACCTCAAAAAATCACAACCCTAGAGACATGTACAAAATTTTAAGGGAAAAATATATAAAATATTCTCATAACATTTTGTTTAACCCTAAAATATAGATTATGGTGAATCTAGGGTTAAATATGTAGAGATAGCCTAAGGCAAAAGGATAATAGACTATCTCTAGAGTAGGCCAATTATTTATAAAATTTAGATATAACATAAACTAAATTTATTATATTGAGATGCTAAATATAGAAAGTACAAGTATGATAGATATTGCAATGATAATGAACATAATATACTTGTTGTTCCCTAACACACACATCCCATTTTAAATATACAAATGGGGATGCATTATTTTTGAAAATCTTTATTTGGGTTGCTATAAACCTTAGTAATCCATGATATGAATTTATTTATAAAAAAGTCTAAGCTTGTCTTCAGAAGTCTAAACTTACAAAAATTTCAACTATGAAAATCAAAGCTTGAACATATCTATTTAAGCCATTTTAAACCTTAGGTTTTCATATTTCCATTTGAAAGGTTGGTGCTTTGATTTATGTACTAACATGACTAATGTTTTATTCCTAGTGTTTCTTATTTCTTATATGTCCATAGGACTATCGAAAAGAACTTACCAAGAATTCATGGGTTAAGCCTTTCTTTATTTTATTAGAAATTAATACAGGTCGCATTCATACATTGTACAGAGCCTTCTAGATTTAAAGAAAATTTTAAGTGTTCAAAATCCCTGAGCTTTCATAACAAGCCACATATAATGTTTATGAGAACCTAGAACCAAGAGGGATTTAAAAAAAATTAATTATTCAACAGTTCCAAGCTTCCACGGTATCTAAGCTTGATAAGTGGCATCTTTCTGCTAACCTAGAACCAAAGAGGTATTAAATAAATCTAAATCATCTTGAGGCCTCAAGTTTTAATACCTCTAAGCTCTAAGAAGGAGGATGGAAGTTGTGCATACACCATATGCATGATACATATTTTTCCTTTGATTTTATTTTCAAATAAGGCTTTTATGTACATGTCTAATGTTTGATTTAATGGCCAACTCGGCTGACATGTTTTGGATTTTAGGTGGATGTTTAAATTTATTATGTTTTAAATAGGTTATTTCATGTTTAGGTGTCTCTTAGGCCCTCATAGAGTGTATTTGTTCTTGCCACATGATATCATTCTACTCATTTAGATACTAATTTAAAATAATGAAAGTAGTCTAGTGGTGACATCAACACAAAGGCTTGTATGGAGAGTCCCAGGTGAGTGGAGTAACGAGAGCCATCTAGTGTCATCATCTCAATCACCTGATAGTGACATCATCACAAAGACTTGTATGGAGCTATGTGAGTGGATCAATGAGTGCCATCCATGTGTCATCATCCTAGTCACCCAGTGGTGACATTAACACATATACTTATATAGAGAGTCCCAAGTGAGCATAGTAGTGAGATTCATCTATGTGTGATCATCCTGAATGCTTGATGGTGATGTCAAAAAAATAATTTTATGAATATTCCCAAATGAGTGGAGTAGAAAAATTTACCTATATGCCACCATTAGGTTCATTCAAAATCCCTCTATCTATGCATAGGGTAAAAATCCTAACCATCAAGCAGATTGCTAAGATCTGACCACTTATCACCATCCTACTAGCCTGTGGCTAAAAGAATAATATATAATCAACCTCAATGTAAATGCAAGCATAATAGTGACATGCCTATATTTATCCTTAAAATCCACAAAGTTAAACAATAGGGACACCAATGCTAATCCAAAAAGTTAAAAATAGACATCTATCATCTAATGATGACTAGGCATCCAAGAATAGGTAGAAAAGGCCACGGGGCAATAAAAAATATACAAATTAGTTTTATGAAATTTAAATGAATGGCTAGATGGGAAAAGAGTGATATCCATTAAAACCATTCATTTTCATGAAATAATGAATTAATATATTCAATCCTCAAGGCCAATGCAAATAAAACAATAAATTCTAAGGTGCCATATTTATTCTAGTCACATTTCCTTTAAGCTATCAAATTTAAAAATATGAATTCAAGCTCCATTACAAATAAGTGATTAAATAATTTATATGAAATAAAGCACTCACAGACCAAAGATTAAATGGCTTTCACTTCTCACATTTTATCTCCCTTTGTATATTCAATTGCAGGTCCAAGTGATTACACTGATGTAACATTTGATTTAACATCCTTGAACTATGAGTTCAAACATTATTCATAGATTTGGGACAAGTTTCAAGTAGTCAAACCTTACAAACTAGAAGATCAACATTCCATTTTCACACACATATATATAGGGATGACTTGATGAGAACCAAAGCAACTGGTCTCCATAATGCAGTGGCCAAACCTAAGGTAATGCCTTCCATTGACCTACTATATGATTTATTCCTAAATGGAAAATTTACTGGGAAGATATTGCATTTTATACTTAGCAAAACACTAACTGTATATAGTAGTGGAAATGCTTTTGAGAGGTACTATATGTTTCCCATACCATAAATGACATACATGAAAGATATGGTTAATTCATTGCTTTTTGACAATAAAGTCATTATAAAGTTGTAGGGATGGGATGATAACCCAAACAACTTTACAGTCTAAGGCCTTACCTTTGCCATTCCCATTATAACCTTTATACTAGGGGTGAAAATTGCTATGGCCCTTTTGAACAAGATATATGGTTTCTCAACCATTAATTTTGTTAATGAGATATGGATCCTTTTACTGAACATGTTTATAACTTCTAACAAGATTATATCACTTGGATAAATTATGAGCTCTAATTTGATATCGATAATCATAAATCTTGAAAGTTCACTAGATGGTAATTTTTATATGATGTCATATGTGGTGAACATTATGACTGCAACTGTGCACCCATCATATGGTGAGCCCTAAAAACTATCCACTGAGTAACCCAAGAATAGGATATGTAATGAGTTCAATATCCTTCATCTGCACAAGTTTAATAAAAATATGAAAAGGATAACTGAAACATTTTATCCCATGGTATATCAAGCCATATATGGGAATAATAAGCCTAGGTTTTTAGATACTATAAAAAATACCATCCATAAGATGGGTGACTACTAATTGTACCAAGAATAGACAATAATCAAAATTGAGGGCATAAAAGCACACCCTTTGTACCACCAAATATTGTGCCAAACAATGTTAATGAGTAGGATATTATTGCTCAATTGGCTGATAGTGTGGATATTGATTTAAGAAAGGCAAAGAAAACATCTCTCCATCTAACCCCTATTATCATTGGTAGAATACAATTTACAAGGTGGGAGAAACTCTAATCTACTGGGAAAAATAGGGTACATTATGGTTTCAAATGGTCACATTTTAGATTATAATACCCAAGGAAAAATGTAAGAGAACACCTCAAGAAGTATGAGATAAAAATAATTATCCACTATGGGCACCAGGGTTATGACCATGATAACATATTCATGAATTCCAAAGATGATTTTGAAGAGGTAATAAGAATGTGTAGGGCCAACATGTAAATAATTGTGGCATAAAAAATCCAATATGATCTTACCATCACTAGGGAGGATGCTAAGAGGATTGAGAAATATGAATGGGTTTCTAAACTTGTACATGGACCTATTCTTTAAATAGAAGAAGAAATGTAAGCATAATCTAGTCCATTCATGAAATATTATACCAAAGATGAATTTGGGGCCATTTCAAGCTCCCCTACTTATATAATTGTTGATGCATCTTTACAATGCATAATTGAAGAGGAGAAACCTACAATTTCCTTCACATTAGTTGGATTATTTTCCATGTTGCCTCTAACTCCACTAATAATAAAACATCAATTAAGTCTTCCTTCTTTCTTGTCTCATGTTTCTATTGATTCCCCTCCTTTGTCTCCACTAGTAGCTATACCTCAGTCTACTGGGAAACCTTCTTCACCACCTACTATGACCATACCACCAATGATAATATCCCATTATCTTGGGCAACCTTCATCACCCATATCATTCCACCAGTGATGAATACCCTTCCATATATGTTAACATATTTCACCATTAAAATTCCTTCCACTCTAACTTCAACTGGGCTAACCTATGTTATTGTAAATCCAATAATGACCTACATAGGGAGTCCCAAGACCCATCCTATTTCACCCCAAAATATGGAATATAAGAGAAACAAGTAGAAGTACCTAAGGAAAGAGAAGATAAAATAAGGGGTATATGAAGGTCAGACCATGTCAAAATTTATGATAGTGAAGAAGAGGATAAAAGATGGAAAATTGAGGATAAATGGGTGTCATGACCTGACACTGAAGAATGATGGTCAATCGGTGAGACAATAGAATTAAATGAGGAAGATGGATGGTTGATTAAAGGGAGTAATCAGTTAAGAGGAACTAATTCATCATCAAATAGAGAAGGATAATTAGCACAAGATACATGATCTAAATTTTAGACATCTATGCAAGAATTAGCATCAACCACACCTATATCTATTTATCCTCTGGTTTTAAGTCTTCCAAGTCCCCATTATTTAGCCAATTTTTTAGTTTCTACAATTTCAACTAGTGTGTAAAATTATTTACATTATTTTGATTAAGTAAACTAACCACAAGATGTAGCTACACTACCATTTTTTCCTACCATGCTCTATCCCACTACTATGGATCTTATGGCTACTACTACTATGAGTGTTGGGGTTATATTTTTTAGTATTTAAAAAAATTATTAAGCACCCCAATGACCTATTTATTATTTTATGGGACTAATCCTCAATCATTAGCCCTAAGCAATGGGGTATATTTTGAGGACTTGGTTCCTACCTCTATTTTTCTACATAAATTACCCCTCCCATGACATATACACAAATAGAAATTCCTATTGGCCATGTTACACAAAAAAAGTCACCTATTGTTGTAGTCCAAACATAAGCAGGGAAAAGCAAATACATTATAGATACACTCATCCAAAAGTAGGTTACTAGTTAAAAGAAGGCAATACCTCCTTTTTATACATTAGGGACATCTTTCTCCATGGATATCATTCCTCTTGGACAATCCCATTTAGCCACTCTTATGGGGAAATAAGAGCATATAGAACAACAAGTTTACCTAAATGTTCCTTCATAGATCAAGCAACTATAATAAGAATATGAAATAATGAGGTAAGACCTTGTAATAATAAAGTATCTAAAAATCATGTTTCATTTTGATAAACAAACTAACACTATGAGAAAATTAAAGAGGAAAAGTATGGTTTTAGAGGGGAAATAGATATAACTAGAGTAGATAGATGGTATCTTGTCTCTAACTAAGGGAATGATAAGTCAATCCCTTAGACCCAAATAGATGCATAGAAGACCTTATATTTTTATAGATGCTACAAGAGGGGTTTTAAAGAATTTTTTTATAAGTTTTGATCAATCAATTCAAAAGACACCAATGAGGAGTACAATCCAAGCTCCTAAAAAAATTGTGGAAAAATTATATGGAGCTTCCAGGATGTTGTATAATATAATTCAACTAATAAGGTTAGTAAAAGCCACATCAAAACCCAAATGTGGGAACATGTTGTAGTTATTTAATTTAAAAAATGACATTTATGGAAATATTCACTTCTTGAGCCAAGATACCATGAATAAAGTATATGGCCAATTGAGCTTAATAACAACATTTGAGGTTGCATGGGTGTAGAGATTCATTAAAGCTAATAGAGACAACTTTCTCAAGTGGCATCAAGATATGTGAAATTTGGTTCCATAATTTTCCAATCAAGAGAAAGAGTCAATGTCCATTTTTAAGGATCTAAAAGTCACTAAGGTAGGCACCCTTAATGGGTAATTAGTCTCTAATCCCATTTTTAGAAACTTAGAGTTGAGGCTGATAGATTTTGAGATGAGATTAAAGGTACAATTTATATAAAAAATGATGAAATTATGCAACTAATAAATTTTACTAGGGACACCATTATTGGGACTGAGGCATTACATGTATTATTCAAATATGTATTGGTTTTACACCAAAATTTGATGAACAAGCTTCCACAGTTATTTAAGAGGCCATTAATTCATTATGAGACCATTGACATGAACTTATAATCAAGACGTGTTATATCTATAGAAAGAAATGGCCAAACAAATAAATTTAGTGGTAGGGCCATATCAATCACGTCTTCATATAACTTAGTCTCCAAGATACACATTGGTGTAGACATAGACTAGGCCTACTTATGCACCACTCCTAGTTCTTTGGTTACAACAACTACTAAATTTTTTTTAACTATCACTTTTACATATTCTTTGGATAATAGTGCCACATAAACACTTATATAAATATAACTATGTAATTTCATGTTTTTATAAGTTATAACTTTGGTTCTAAATATATGTTGCATGTATATATTATATTTTTAGCTATGAAATTCTATTATGGGTTGACTATTTCTCATACATCCTTTGCATGAGATTTGAACATAGTTCATATTTTTATAATTATATTTTTAGACTTCAGTTGAGAGATGAGGACTTACCCATCCCAAGTTATTTATACTTGTATCCTCCCAGTCCCAAAGAGAGGAGAATTTTATTTGTTAAGATTAATATGAAATTCTACGAAGTTCTACAATATTGGTCTTGATGTGAAAATATTGATTTTTCTCTAACTTGAGGATTGTGTAAGAAGTTATATCAATTTAGTTTCTTATTATTTTGGTTTTGTATGAGTTATCTTTTTTATATATAGTCATTCATATTACGTTATAGCTAATTTGAATGACTTATGCAAATAAATCATAATACCCCCTTATAGATGTGTTAAGGTAGTCTAACAAACATGACAAATTTTGATTTCATGTGTTTAAGTATGTTGTATTTTGTTCCCACTTTGAATCATAATAGTGTTTTACTATTTGTGTGCTATAATATCTTGTAAAAAACATTGGTCTATGATCTCTTTTCCAACTTGTAGTTCAAGCTCTGGTCTTAAAAGGTTTTGTTTAGTGTGGTCCACAAGACTTATTTCTTGCCCTACCTTTACCTACTTTTTAAGTCCTAACCACCTTAGGTTAGAAACATCATCAGTACATCCATCTCAATTATATCTATATTCATCCATAACTAAACCATACATGGTAAATAATCTACCTCATTCTCTGCTATTCCACCAATAAGTTATTTATAAAACCCAGTACCCTAAAACTCATCCATTTGAGTGAATGCTTTTCACTGATCCTAAAACATTAGAGGGTGCCTCATAAAAATATTATAATATGTGTATAAAACCCACATCAATAATACTTATCTAATTTTTATGCTAATACTATCTGGATTTGGAATTGGTAGAAAGTGGGTTGGATCTAGATTCTAGAATAATCACTTGATACTATAAATTATGCATTTATAGATGTAAACACATCAACTTGGGATGATTATATATATATATATATATATATATATATATATATATATATATATATATATATATATATATATATATATATATATATATAAGACTTAGGTTTCCAATATAAAATACTTATTGAAACTAGACACAACCACCTTGATTATTCTAGATTCTGCATTACCTTTACTCTAGTGCATTAAAATCTAGGTCATGGACTATCACTCCTTGTTAACTGAGAAAAACCCTAGTTCTTCATATTCATAATGGTTATGGAAAAAATAGGTTAGTGGGAACACAATTTTAATTTTACCCACAGACCCCTCTATCATTGATCACTACCTACATAGCCAACACTCCAAATGGGGCCTCAGACTTATGTAGTTCTCCCCTACATGTCTTGTGTGTGAATCATTTAATGTGTGATAATAAAGTAGAATAGTGACAAAGATTATAACTTTGAAAACATAGATCTTGGAATGATCCTTTAGTAATTTATATTTGTAGATGTGTTGTCCCTATGATTGATATGAAAATATAATAAAATAGGGAAGCTGTGCTCTCTTGAGTGCTTGATAAAATGATTTTGGTAAGTTACATTTGTCTCTGCTAGGTTTTTTCTAGGTGAGGAATGAATTAGGGTTGATCATGTATTTATAAAAATATTTGGAGAATATGTCACATTAAATCACTTAGGCTGACCATAGGAATACATTTCATTTGAAAATTAGATGACTTTAGGGCACTGGACACTTGTGTTAGTGTAGAAAACTTGCATCAATGTAGGTGTCTAACTAGGATGCAAGTGTTTAGGTAGTTATAAAATAGGTGTAGATAAAAAACTTGAAAATATGGAAGATAAGTAGGTTTATAACATTATGAGAAATATATAAGGCTTGGGTCATTAGAATAATATTGGCTAGACTATGAGATTAGCAATTAGGCACATAGAGATAGTGTATGCGAGTCTTTTGGCAGTGATAAAGGTTTAAAAGCTAAAGGTAAATCCATGATATGTATTTAAAAGTGTACAATACTAAGATACTATATAATATATACACCACACCTTTAATATAGTAATGGAATTTATAGTTTAAATGAGAATAAATGCATACCTAGGTGTGTTTAAGACACCTTGTCTTTGTTTGATTCCAACTTGAATGCCTTATTGGTGATTGACTTGCAACCAAGAGAATGTTACAGTATATAATCAGTGTATATAATATGAAATTAAAAGCATTGAAATAATTGAAATTGAAAGATAGTAAGGTTTAGGAGTACACCTATGTATTGATGCAACTATCTTGCGATTTAGTAATTAGACTTGAAATATATATCATTATGAATCACTAAAACTAATATTAGGAAAAAATTAAATTTGGAAAGTGTATATATCTAAATATATAGAGAGATATTGGAGGAAACATGCCCTTGACATTTTATAAAAGATGAGTTTCCACTCAACAATTGAGATTAGCTCAACCATGTAACTCACTCATAATTATAACCTGGTGAGTGTGAGTGAACCAAGTGAACTCACACTTAAAACTGGTGGGGATGGAAGATGTAATCAAGTCCAACCTATAAAATTGGTAAGGTTGAGTGATTTAATCACCTCAACCATATCAAAAAAATAACCAATTACTAAATTATATGGGATCAATATAATTCATAATAGTCCAACTTGGTTGGTGATGACATTCCTTGAAAATGTTTAAAATATGAAACTGATTTGATTTTTCAATATTAGGCACATATTACATAAAATATTCACCTTAGATATGTCTCAAGCTAAAAATATGTATAAAAATGGTACTAATGTATATAATTTTACCATAAATGTGTATATGAATAATATAACTATGAATTTGGCCAATTTGAAACTATGTAATTGTGGAGGATATGTTTCCAAAACATGCCCCCACTATAATCTGAATATGAGAATTGGTGTAAGTGAAAATGTAGATGACATGTTTATAAAACATGCCCCAAATATAACATGGGGATGTTAAATACTAAATATGTGTGGAGAACATGTTACCAAAACATGCCCCCACCAAATTTAAAACTATGACAAATGTGGAAAACATGTTTCTAAAACATACCCCCATTACAATCTAAATCTATGACGTAATGTGGAAATCATGCCTCTATGACATGCCCCCAATGATATGACCTAATTTTAAGGTGAGTTGAAGTGTAAAATAGTATCTAAGTCACCTCAAAAGGATAAGATAACCATATAAACTTTGAATAAACCATCTAACATATAGGACCATGTCTAGCTAGATATATCATTGAAGCATGAAGAATGTTATCATACCAAGTCCTAATATGAATTATGTGAATCATGGTAATTCCTACATAATAATAGTACAAGATCAACAAGAAATAAATCACACACAAAAGAACACTCAAAAATCAAATCAAGAGTCAAAGATCTAAGATGACTATAAATGAGGGGGATGTTCAAATGCCACACAATCAAAGAGACATGAATTATTCAAATGTAACAAAATAAGAAATGACATGTATTCAAATGTTAAATATGCATACAAATGGATGAGAGATGAAAAAAATGGATTAAATTCAAATTATAAAATAAATAAGATAATATTAATGCAAAAAAAATCAAGTGCATAAATGAAATCACAAGCAACCATCATAAATATATCATACTAGTCCCTAGATATGTGTGTTAGAAAAAACTTAAGTACATGACATATCAAGTATACTAAAAAATATATAAGCATGGATAAAGGCATGCATAATTACATATATGATCTCAAACATGATCAAACCTATATATATGCTTAAGGAGGTGGATTTCTTGAACGTCCAAATGATGTGAGTATAAGGAACGCCTAACACCCAAAAGTGCATAGTGTATACACATAATATTTTCAAACTTTATCATTTATTGATGCTCTCTCTTGTAAGAACATGTAAATTTTAAATATATAAGTGCATGCCTCAAAGGGTGCATTAGGAAAGGGGTGGATATACTTTTGGTGCTTAGCAAGATTGTTGGTCCCTATATCATTAACAAAATCCAATGCAAGTCACTTTTATTTGACTCCCTATATCAATTAAAACCCAGTTATCCCCTTAATAAGAAAACACCCTTTTTATTCCTTTTCCTACTAAGTCATCTAAGTTGATATTATTAGGGGTTCAACACATGTGATAGAATTAAGTCAGTCCAACTAACCTACTTCAATACCTAATTACTACTTTTATCACCTAAAAAAATCAAGTTGGTCGATCATGTAAGCTAAAATTTGGGGATGGTTTAGAGTCAATACCTATCTATAAATACCACTTTCACTTAAATGCAATAAGAAGAAAATTCATTTTCACATTTTTAGAACTCACAATTCTTATAATTCTATAGTTGAGGAGTCATTGTTTAGGGTTTTTCCTTGGAAGGAAAGAAGTTTGTCTTGTGGGAAAGTCTTGGATGCAAATTAAGTGGGGTTTTTCTATAGTTTGATCTTATGAATCCAAACAACCTAATGAAAAACACCATTGGCCAAGGGAGATATTGAGGCATGACAAGTTCATCCAAAGGTAAGTATTCCTAACATTTACTCTGTAATTTGTTATATAGACATTGCACAAGGTAATAGGTTGAATGTTTATCTCTATATTGACTTAAGTAGAGTTCTCTTTGCTTGGTATGTGTTGTTTATTGTTAACTATTCCCATTTTGTGCCATAAGATTTAGTGAGCAGTAAATGTTTATTTTATTTATTGTAAGTCTATCTAGGATTATTACATCATATCATTTTCCTAGAGGCTTTGGAACTATCTATTTTTGTGTTGTGTATTAAGATATCCCTTGGAAAGGTTTAATAAATCCAAATTAGTCATGTCCTGATATAAATAGCCATGCAATATATTATTGGTAGGATTACATCATTTGATATTGGAATACAGTAAGTAGGACAAGTTGTAGGTCCATACTAATTTATTGCATACATTCTAGTGAACCTAACATTAATCTACCCTTACATTCTTAATTTTTCAATTACAGTCAACTAGATCAAGTTGGTCAATCAAGTTTCATTTTATTAATAAAGATATATTAATTTATCTAACTAGATTGAGTTGGTTGATATGGTATTTTTATCTATTTTTAATTTTAGGGTTTTTAGCTAACTTGATCAAGCTGGTCGATCTAATCAATTTCTCTATTTATAGGTACAAGGTTTACAGTCAACTAGGTCATGTTGGTCGATGTGATTTTATCTTCTCTTTATAGGATCCAATTTTGGCCAACTAGATATAACTGACCAATACATTTATTTAAAAGATCTTGTTTCTTTATATCTAATTTTTTTTTATGTATTTGATTATGTTATTCACAACTTATGATTTCAACTAACACAATCAAACTAGTCAATTTTGTTATTTTTCATGGTTTTTGTATTTTATTTACAATCAACTGAATTAATCTTATCAATTTTGTCTACTATTCATATTTTTATTTTATAAAATTAGATAAATATAATTTATTTTATTTATTAACTATGTTTTCAATTTTTATACCTTTAAAAAAATTCAAATCTAACCTATATGACGCAATAAACAAAAAAATTCAGCAATACTACTAAATTAACCTGGTCAATCTTGTTCTATCTATCAAGTTCACTCTTAAAAGCTTAGTATTTATATCTTGTCAATTTAAATAGATTTTAAATTATATATTTCATTTCAAAATTTACCTTATTTCTATACCTAGTTGTTAGTTTTGTAAATATATACATGCACAGTAAACTAAATTGCCCGACTCAATCTAGGTCTATGTATGTGTTTTCTACCATATAACTAAATTGGCTAGCTCAATCTAGTTCTATGTCTGTGTATTTTTCCACCAAAATAAATCAAATTGCTTGATTTCATTTTTTTGGGTCTTATTTTGAAACAGGTTATATCAACCAACTCGATCATGTTTTATATTGTTTGCCCAAATAGATCGATCTATTCGATTTTGTTTTGTATGTTTCATTTTGTAGTATAAGAAAAATAAATTAACCTCTATTTTCATATTAATTAAAATTAATTTTAATTTTAAAATAAATAATTGAGTACTTTTTTATTTATTTTCAAAAATTTCAACTTGGTTTTCAGCAAATTGACTTTTTGCCTTTATTTTCATTTTGTTTGATTTTTCTTAGAAACTGTGCACCAATAGTTTTAAAAATACGTAGCTAATATCATGAAGGGATAAAAAATATAATATTTGTATATAATTTATAAATATCATGGCATGAGGAACTTTCCCTAATACTCATAGCCATAGTACATAGATAAATAGGGTTTTTAGTTTCCATATACCTCACAGTATTTTAGAAATGTCTAGAATTTCCCTTTTTATTGAACCTTAGGAATCTGGCCATCCATTTGATTGTATAGTACATTGGTTAGTGGTTTCCACTAATAATATACTTTTAGCTTACTATTTAATATAGTTTTATTTGGTTATGGGAACAACACTTCCTATCTAGTTAGAGCTTTGAAACATTGGGCCACCACTACAATAATAATTTTATCAATTTCTCGCACCATCCTAGGTTACCTAACAATTTATCTAGACATATTCATCATTCATACTATATTAATGGATAATATGATCACCAATAACTATAAGTCTATTCTATAGGTTTGCATACAAACATTAATATGTCTTTAACATTTAACTTTAAATAGGTCTCCTTTCTCAATAAACAGATTCAATTCTCACATCATAATTTCACCATTAAGTCTGTTCCTTAAACCTTTTTTACATTATTATTATATTTTTCCTTGATTATAAATTTTCTTATCCTAATTATGTTTATCAACTCATTCTTTAAAAATTATTTGATTATAAAATCTAATGTTTTAACTTTTTAGGCATAACCAAAATATTGTGCCCAATTATGGTTTCTTATTTAACCTCCTTTCTTAATTTGTCATCTATCTAACTCTGATCCATTTTATATATATAATCTTGTGACTTTTATTGAAAACCTTGTACTATGTAGATATTCTCAAATACTTAGAGACAATTCTATAACATTTTAAGCAACAATTCATAAGTTTGAACACACTATCTCTCTTACAATAGTCTTTACCATTATAACACCTCATGTCCCAAATTCCTTTATTGATCTTTATTACAGTCTTAGAGATAACTCAATTGATGATTTAAAAACATCATTTTTTTCCAATTATTCATATTCTAATATAGTCATTTTTTTACTCATAGTTTTATCAATGGATAGAATTTGAGTTTCCTTAATAGTTGGATGCAATCGACTAAAAGAAACTAAATGACCATTTCATTTTCACTTGTATATTACTGATAACTATGGAGATGAATTATTTTTACTAATAAATACAAGACTAATTTGAGCTTAGTCACCTATAACTACCATAAAAAACTATTCACCAAATCCATTGCATAATTCCAAACTCGAAGAATGCATGACAAGAAATGACTGTAATTGACAGTAAAAAATAATATCAATTCAAGGCAAATTTTACTAATACTAAGAATCCTACACTATAGATATTGACCAAAATTATAAAATAAACAAATCTATTCATTCTTTATAATTATATATATCTTTATGGATTCAAATAAATGCAATTAATTAAAATAAAATCTTCTTATGTATATTGATTTGTTCCTCATAACATTATATTCTTGTCAAATATTACACAAAACAAATCTACCCCTTGAATAGTCTTAGAGATTAAAACTGAGAATCATGAATTAATATATATCCTTATCATTATAGCATATATAATCAATTAAATACACCATAAACCATTTAAACATAATCATATACTAACCTGGGTGCATTAATTAGCTTGAACACATTCAATCTTAATTTCTTATTCATTCTGACAAAGAGATATATTCAACTTTTGTTGTTGGAAACATTCCATGATACATTCAAGGGACTATTACAAAAAAATAAATACAAAGTCTATTCAAACCAGACCAATGAAGGAATGAGCAGGAGATACACAGGATCCACAAGATCAATCCAGGAGAGAGAACCCATAACAAATAACCTGCAAATATTTCCAGAGAATAAATAAATTTGTCACACCTAAAAAATAGGTGATAATCCACAAATTTCTCTGTATATTCTCAATAATCTCTCGTTAATTTCTCATATAATGCAAAGTATTTATAATACAAATAGTTTGTTTCATGTTAACAAACTATTTGTAATGATTACAAAATAGAGAAAACAAACTATTTGTTTTCTCATACTACGAACAAATATATTGTTGAGAAATTCTCAACAATAAAATAAATTAACCGAGGTAAATAAATTTTACCCTCAGTAATAAATAACTTACCCTATTAACCCTAGGTAAGCTTAAATATGCATTATTCCAACACCCTCCCTTAAGCGAAACATAGGGAGAATGACAAACAAGGATGGGTCCCAGCTACTAGGCCTGATAAGGTACCCATGTACAAACCAATCAAAAATATATGAAAAATAAAGGAAGGAAGGACTTCATGGGAAATCCCCCCCAAAGACAACTTCCTTCACCCAAAGCATCGCTCGCAACTGAAGATAACGAGGAGAAGCCAAAGGTTTAGTGAAGATGTCTGGAATCTGCTCAGTTGTAGGCACAAATTCCAAAGAAAGAACTCCATCCTGAATAAGATGTCGAATGAAGTGCATGTGAATCTCAATGTGTTTTGTCCACTGATGCTCAATAGGATTGCATGAAATAGAAATTGCACTTTGGTTATCACACCAAAGAGTAGTAGGACCCTGCTGTGTGAAGCCAAACTCTCCAAGCAATTGTCGAAGCCAAAGTATTTCCTGACTAGCTTTGACAGCACCTCGATACTCAGCCTCAGTAGAGGACAATGCAATAGCAGTCTGCTTTTTGCATGCCCAAGCAATTGGACCTGAACCAAGTGTGAAAGCAAATCCACAAGTGGACTTGCGAGTGTCAACATCACCAGCCCAATCAGAGTCAGTGTATCCAACAAGCTGTGTAGAACTCTGTGGTGTGTAATGTATACCAAAGTGAGTGGTGCCCCGAATGTAGCACAAAATATGCTTGGCTGCTTGCCAATGACTCTCATGAGGCTCATGTGAGAACTGAGAGACAAAGTTCACAGCAAATGTGATGTCAGGATGGGTATGAGTGAGGTATAAAATACTACCTACAAGTTGCTGATACAAAGTGGAATCAACAAGAGGAGTCATACAAGTGGCATACAACACAATACCTGACTGATATGGAGTGGGCGCAGGCTTACAATCAACCATGCCAAATCGATGAAGAAGATCTGTCGCATACTTCTGCTGTCCAATAGAAATGCCCTCAAAAGACTGAAAAACTTGAAGACCAAGAAAATAATGCAGAAGTCCCAGATCTGTCATATCAAACCTATCTGCCAACTTGTCCTTGATGTCATGTATCAAGGAATCTAAACTGCCAGTGAGGATGAGATCATCAACATAAAAAACCAAAATGACAAGCTCCTCACCTTGCTTCAGGATGTATACATTGTGATCTGACTCACAACGAATAAAACCAGAACTCAAAAGAAAACTATCCATCTTCTCATACCAAGCTCTAGGAGCTTGTTTGAGGCCATAAAGAGAACGACGGAGTCTACAAACCAATGATGAGTCCTACACAAATCTTGGAGGCTGCTCCATATAGATCTCCTCATGGAGATCACCATGCAAGAAATCACTCTTCACATCCATCTAAAAAATAGACCAAGAATGTGAAGCAACAAGAGAGAGTACAAGCCAAATAGAATCCATCTTAGCTACAGGGGCAAAGGTCTCAGAGTAATCAACCCATTCAACCTGTGAAAAACCCTTAGCTACTAATCTAGCTTTGTACTTATCTACTGATCCATCTACAACATATTTGGTCCTATAGACCCATTTACATTTTACAAGTTTTCTTCCCTTAGGAAGAGGGACAAGATCCCAAGTATCATTCTTCATCAATGAAGAATACTCATCATACATATCAACATCCCACTTGGGTATACCATTAGCCTCAGAAAACAACACTGGATCATCTGTGCAAGCTTGTCCCAAAAGAGCAACACCAGATGTCTGTGAGCGAGTGCGACGAGAATCAGATGGATCACCAACAAAAGAACTAGCTGCTTGTAGAGTGCTCTTTGCCCACATAGGCAAAGGTGGTGAAGAAGATGGCTGTGGTGGCTGAATAAGTGCAACATCATCATCATCAACAATAGAAAGCAAATCCTCACTATCCTCAGTAGAAGAAGGAGGGGGAGAAGAAGAACTAGATGTACACTCATGTGGAGTGGGTAACTCATCAACCTAAACATCTCGTCGAAAAAACACATCATGTGTGATAGGATCAAAAAGACGGTAGGCTTTTACATCTTCACAATAACCAACAAAAATGAGTGGTTGGCTTTTCTTCTCCAATGCTTTACATTTGTCATCAGGAATAAATGCCCATGCTTGACTCCCAAAGATTCAAAAATCTGAAATATCAGGCTTGATCCCAGACCAAGCTTCTTCTGGTGTCATATTTTGCACAGCTTTGTGAGGCATACGGTTTTGAATGTAATTTGCACAATTTACAGCTTCAGCCCAATATTGTGGACCCAAATTTTTAGAGTGAATCATACAATTAGCCATCTTTTTCAATGTTCGATTCTTCCTCTCTGCTACACCATTTTGTTGAGGAGTGTGTGGTACAGTGAACTGATGTTGTATCCCATGCTCAATACAAAAATCATAGAAAGCATTACTGTCATATTCCCCCCCATTGTTAGTGCATATCTTCTTAAGAGGAAGAGATGATTGTTTTTCAACAAAGGCTTTGAAGGCCTTAAAAGTATCAAAAACTTCACTTTTCAACTTGAGAAAATATACCCAAGTTTTACGAGTGAAATCATCAATGAATGTGAGTGCATATTTAGCCCCTGAAAAAGAACGAGTTGGAAAAGTCATCAAATCACTATGAACCAACTCTAAGGGTGCATTTGCACGTGTGGCCTTACCAATTGGAAATGGATCCTGGTGTTGTTTACCAACTAGACAACCAGGACATACCCCATCAATACATGAGACCTTAGGAAGGCCTTTTACAAGATGTTTTGTACTCATTTGTTGCATATATCCATAACTCAAATGTCCCAATCTCTCATGCCACAATTTGCTGAGATTATTACCATGTGCTATAAGTGAAGAACCAGAAGACACAAAAGACTCAAACTTATCAAAAGTATAGAGTCTTGCAGTATGGTCTGCTGTACCTGTAGCAACTATCTCACTAGGATCATTACATTCTCTTATTACAACATTATGTGAAGTAAACTCCACAATTTTACCAGTACCAAAATTACATATTTGATATACATAGAGAAGATTAGAAGAGATTTGAGGTACAAGCAATACATTGTTAAAACATCCATCTTGTTTATCAACAGTACCTGATCCCAAGACTTCAATCTATGAGGAGTTACCCATAACAATATGTGATGTACTACAATCTGTAAGAGAAGACAATAGATCTTTAGAATGTGTGAGATGGTGAGAAGCACCCGAGTCAAAAATCCATTGATCCTGACATGAAGATATAGCCCTGGCTGAAAGTGCTTTCCCTTTTCCTGCAGAAATAGAAGGAGATGGAGACGGAATGAAAATTTTGTGTTGTCTAACCACTGCCTCTAATGCTTCCATCTTATTAAAACATCTACTTTCATCATGATTAGGACCACCACAAAAATTACATGGACCAAATGTTTTCTTCTTTTGCTTAAAGGACTTTTTGGTCTTAGTAGATTTAGAATGATGAGGTGATTGGGTGGTGGACTCTGGAGGGTTATTTGAAGGTGCTTGCTTTTTAGACTTAGGTGAAGGTTTTCCTTTAGAAGAATTAGCAACTAGAGCATGACTAGGACCAGGTAGAGCATCTAAGGCCATTAATTTTGTTTGCTCCCTAGTCAATCTTTCACAAAAAACTTCAAAGGAAGGCCATTTGAATTCATCACCTAATGTATCCATCATAGTATAAAAAGCAGAGGAAAAAACACTATATGGTCCTTTCAACTTTGAAAAAATCATGAAAATGCACTCCTGATCACTTTTATCCTTGTCACCAGCTTTCAATTGTGACCTTATAAATTTGAATTTTGCCAAGAATTCATCTATTGAAGGGAAATCTGATGGAGAGAGAGTACTCAATTCTGCATCTAATTGCAAAATTTTAAACTCATTAACTTTGCCAAATAGGTTTTTAAAATTTTCCCATACCTCTTTTGGTGTAGTAGCATCTGCAATGTGAAATTGAAGATTATCTGAGACGTTGAGGCAAATCAATCCAAGAGCCTCATCCTGCTTACATCCATATGCATATTTGTCTTTTTTAGTGGTGAATGCTGCACGAGTCGTTTCAGAAAAAATTCTCCATAAGCCCTTTGATTGAAGGAGTTGTTGCATTTTTGGCTTCCAAACATGGTAATTTTTAGAATTTAGAGGTTCAAACAATCGAGATTCCATTCCCGAGGAAGATGATGAAGTTGACAAGAACAATCTAGACATTTGTTTTTCCTCAAAAAACACCCCTCCCGTTACAATTTAACGTCTCCCAACGAAAAAAAAAAATTTTAGCCTTGGCTTATACAAAATTAAAAAATGGATTTATGCAAAAAAATGTAGGGGGATTTGACCCCAAGACCTCCTCCCTACAAATTTTTAACAAAATATCTCTAGCCGTTTTAGCAAAGTCAAATTTGAACTTTCAAAGCTAGAGACTTGCATTTAAACCACTAAAAATTAAAATAATTAATTAAAAAAATGCAAAAAATGACTCGCACATGTGAGATATCAGCTGAATAATCTTTGGATTTATCAAGAATAAACTCTTTTTCCAGCAAGGCATGGTGGTCAGGGAAATATTTGAGAAAAATAGCCAAGGAAAAAACACCGTTCAGCAATGCAGAATGGCTCCACTGGATATGCAAAAAAAGACTGTACAGACTACTCCAAATCCATCCTTCTCAGCATGAAATGAAACATTTGGAAGTCTGCTATCACATGAAATTATCATATTTTGATTTTATATATAATAAGGCATTCAAAAATGAGAAATCCGTACGGCTATACAGCAGGCAAAAAAATAGTTTTTAATTTCCTGTTGTTGGCTTCCAAAACGTTGTACGGTCTAATCCAAATTTGTCAAAATTTATATGGATAGAAATATATAAGAGCCATCTTTCATTAACAGGTCTCATATTTGAAAAAACTCAACTGTACGATATGCCACATCAGAAAAATGGATAGGTACTGCAGTGTGCCAACAGTCTGCCAACAGGGACCAGTCTGCAAGTTTTTGAATGAAAGAGCTGTAAGTCCTGATCCAAATGTTAAAATTAAAATTGAAATGGATTCCTGACTTGATTTCCTACACCTCCATGAAAAAAAATCTGATTTTTGAAATCTGTACGGTCATTTAATGAGCATAAAGTACAGAATTTTCCAAAACAAACTAGTAAATAAGAACCAGAATTTGAGAGAATTAAAAATATCTGTAACACATCAATAAAATAATATTTTTGAATGTGTTAAAAGATGAAAAATTTCAGGGAAGAGGATCTTCAACTGGAACTCCAAGCTCTGATACCATGAAGGAATGAGCAGGAGATACACAGGATCCACAGGATCAATCCAGGAGAGAGAACCCACAACAAATAACCTGCAAATATTTCCAGAGAATAAATAAATTTGTCACACATAAAAAATAGGTGATAATCCACAAATTTCTCTGTATATTCTCAATAATCTCTCATTGATTTCTCATATAATGCAAAGTATTTATAATACAAATAGTTTGTTTCATGTTAACAAACTATTTGTAATGATTACAAAATAGAGAAAACAAACTATTTGTTTTCTCATACTACGAACAAATATATTGTTGAGAAATTCTCAACAATAAAATAAATTAACCAAGGTAAATAAATTTTACCCTCGGTAATAAATAACTTACCCTATTAACCCTAGGTAAGCTTAAATATGCATTATTCCAACAACCAAATTTATTTTGAAACATTATATAAATGAAGGGTGGGATTTCAAAATCTTACCAAATACCAATAAGAATCTTCACTTCATGCTTCAACTCCATACATTCTAATCCATTTCTTAGACCATGTATTCAACACTTTATCTACAGACTTCTACACATTTCTTGATATCCTTCATGACTATTTTAGGAGACCTATAAATTTTAACTATAGACCTCTATATCTCTCTATCTACCAAAATATAATTTTTTAATTTGCAATCACATGCCTCACGGCCTTCTTGACTCTTCCTCTCTACCTTCTCAACCTCTATGTACATCATCCTTTATTGAATCTAATCCAAAATTATCTCTTCATAATAATAGGTCTAGTAGATAATAAGAAGGCCAAATCTTACTCAACAACATGTCCTTAACATAGAATCTACTTAATTTTCCTTTTCAATGTAAAACTCACCCTTCTAGAGGGTTGTCGAGGTGTCTAGACATTTACATGGAGTATTTTATATTTATAATAGGTCCATATAACCTTTATATAAATTACATTCCCTTAATACTACTTTCAAGGGTTCATAAGATTCACAATTCAAATATATAAACAAGAGTTTTGGAGGTAAAACCTTTGCTCTAACTAACTAGAAGTGTCTATGATAAGATTCTAATAACTTGACACCCCTCCATGAATTCATTAACACTCTTCATGATTTATAATGTCTATAATCACACTTTAAGACACCTAATTTCTCTTCACAATAGAGATTATTTGACCTCTAGGCTTATGTGTAGTTTATCATTTACAAGATTTACAAATTTAGAGTGATGCTCTTGCATGAGACTCTTGGGCTTAAAATGTTTCATGAGCTCTTGCTTATGGTCTTCTTGATGTTTCCCTTGATTATTGAAATTTATCCCTATGAACCTCCTTCAATTATCCACTCATATATGTGGACATGTTCTTGACTACCACATCTATACTTTGTCTTTGTGGATATCTTCTCCTTCCAAGCTTCTCTTTGTCCTTCTTTGATCTTATATTCTTGATTTATCTTTGTAAATTTTCCGTTATAAATAAGGACATAACTTTGTATTATTTTCACTTGAGATCCTTATTTTTGATAGCTTTTGCTTCTTCATATACTATACCTACATATACACATTACAATAAACTATTAGTCATGAAAATTTGAGACCTTGGGGTCTCTCTCCATACTGTTTTCTTTCAAACTTGCATCTCAAGTATGTTATCTACCTTATCAAATTCAAGTTATCCTCCTTGAGACATAATTATCTCATGTGAGATAATCCTCTCTTCTATTTATATTTTAAGAAAACCCTTGGCCTTTTCTTCATCATATATGGCATGCTCTAATATTGTAATATATGCTTGAAATTGATCCAAACTTTCATAGACAAATTCCTCGTCTTATTGCACTAATAAAAACTCTCTTTCACCCGTAGCATGCTCAATATCTTATATCTCCTTTGAGATATCTTCTTTAGTAAAAAACATATTTTGATTACTATTAAATAAATAATTATTATCTAACTAAAAACCTTTACAATTTACCTTTATTAATGCTTTAGGATTTTATTTTTGTTCTTCCATTACATGACCTTTTTCAAATACCTAGGCCTTATCATATTTCATACTCATGAGCCTACTCCTAGACTCCAAATATTCATCATGCACCAATTCAAGTGCTTCTCCTCTATGATTCATGAGTCTTTTTGACTCAAGGGCTTTATCTTCATAACCAACTTATCTCCTTGAAAACAAAACATAGAAAACAATGTAAAATGTAAAACATTTTGGACACTTATCCTCTTGAGTGGCTACATGTTGTTATCTCATTTTCCATTCCCTCTTCATTTATTTATCCTTGAGATTTTCCTCTTGTTTACAATAAATTCTGATTTCTTTTCTTAATACTATCCTCATCCTTAGCCTGTCTCCTCTCTCTTATCTACTAGATTAGCCATCTTACCTTCCATTTTATCAACCCATTCCATGGGTTATTTATGTTTTTAATAATCAATACAATTGATGCTATTTGTTACCTTATATCATTCATTTATTTGTGAAATTCTTCTTCTCTCTACTTTCTTCTAATTTCTCTCTCTTTTTACTTAGCTAGTCCTTTGCTTTAGGTAGCTTGTCAATTACTCTTTTCACCATTTGTATTATCCCAAGCAAGTATATTTAATCTTGATCCATCTTTATTACATCGGCCAGGTATATTTCACCTTATTCTTTTGACAATTGTCCAAGGTACCTCACCTTGGATCTCTTTATAAGAACAATCACTATGCTCTTCTTTTCTTGAGCTTCACAAGATCTTCACTATCTTCCCAAGCCTTCTTAGATTTATATCTTCTCCTTAATCCCTTACTTGGATTTAAACTACCTGAAAAACTTCTTTGTAATCTCTATAATTGAAACAACACATTAACAATTATATCTAACTTGAAACAAAATACCAATCCCAAGAGATTTTATCTTGGATACAAAAATTTATAACAATCTTATCAATTTCTCCCACCATCCTAGGATACTTGACCATTTATCTAAATATATCCATTATTCATAATCTCTTAATGGCCAATATGATCACCAAAAACTATAATTCTTTTCTAAAGGTCTGCATACAAACATTAATAGGTCTTTAACATTTACCTTTAAATAGGTCTCCTTTCTCAATAAACAGGTTCAATTATCACATCAAAATTTCACCATTAAATTTTCTCCTTAAACCTTTATTTACACTATTATTGTCCTTTTCCTTGATTATCAATTTCCTTGTCCTAATTCTGTGTATCAACTCATTCTTGTAAAATTATCTATCACAATATCTAATGCTTTAATTTTTTAGGAATAACCAAAATATTACACCCAATTATGTTCTGTTATTTAACCTCCTTTCTTAATTTGTCATCCATTTAAATCTGATCCATCTTCCATATAGACTCTTGTAAAATTTTCTTGAAAACCTTGTACTATGTAGAGATTTTCAAATACTTCAAGACAATCCTATAACATTTCAAGCAACACTTCATAAGTTTGGACACAATATCTCTCTTATATTAGTCTTTACCATTCTAACACCTCATGTCCCAAATTACTTTGTCAATCTTTATTACAGTCTTAGAGATCACTAAATTGATGATTTAAAAACTTTGCTTTTTACCAATTATTCATATTTTAATGTAGTCATTTTATTTTCTCACAGTTTTATCAATGGATAGAATTTGAGTTTCTTTAACGATTGGATGCAATCGACTAAAAGAAAGTAAATGACCATTTCATTTTCACTTGTATGTTGCTAAAAATTATGGAGATGAATTATTTTTATAAAGAAAGACAAGATTGATTTGAGCTTAGTCACCTGATAAATACCATAAATAATCTTCACCAAATCTGTTTCACACTTCCAAACTCAAAGAATGTATGAGAAGAATTGACTGTAATTGATTGTCAAAAATAATATCAATTCAAGGCAAATTTTACAAATACTGAGAATATTTAACTATAGACATTAACTAGACTAATACAATCAATAAATACATTCATTCCTTATTGCTATATATATCATTGTGGATTAAAACAAATACAAGGAGTCATTAAAATAAAATGTGCTTATATATATTGATTTTCTCTCATAACATTATATTCTTGTTAAATATTACACAAAATAAATCTGCCCCTTACATAGTCTTAGAGCTTCAAACCAAGAATCATGAATTAATAGATATCCTTATTAGTATTCTAAAAAACATATATATTCACTTCATTACACCATCAACCATTTAAACATAATCATATATTGACTTGGGTGCAATAAATAACTTGAACATATTTGGTCTTAATTTCTTATTAATTCTGATAAAGATATGTATTCAAATTTTATTATTGGAAACATTCCATGATACATTCAATGGATTTTTGTGAAAATGAAATACAAAGTCTATTAAAACTAGACCAAAGTTATTTCAAAACATTATATAAGTGAAGGGTAGAATTTGAAAAATCTTACCAAATAACAAAAATAATATTCACTTCATGCTTCGACTCCATACATTCTAATCCATTTCTCAGACCATGTATTCAAAACTTTATTTATAGAATTCTAAGCATTTATTGATATCCTTCATGACTATTTTCAAAATACCTACAAATTTTACCTATAGACCTCTATATATCTCTATCTACCATAGTAACCAAACTTGCTTTATTGAATCCAAAATATATATTTATTTTTATTTACAATCACAGGCCTCACGACCTTCTTGACTCTTCTTCTCTACCTTCTCAACCTCTATTTACATCATCCTTTATTAAATCTATTCCAAACTTATCTCTTCATAATAATAAGTCTAATAGATAATAAGAAGACTGAATCTTCCTCAATAATGTGTCCTTAACATAGAATGTACTTAATTTTCCTTTTTAACATAGAACTCACCCTTCTAGAGGGTTTTTGAGGTGTTTAAACATTTACATGGAGTATTTTATATTTACAATAGGTATATACAGACTTTATATAAAATACATGACCTTTATACTACTTTCAAGGGCTTATAAGTTTCACAATTCAAATATAAAAAGAAGAGTTTTAAAGGGAAAACCTTTGCACTAACTAGAAGTGTCTATGATAATATTCGAATAACTTGGAAACCCTCCATGAATTCATTAACACTCTTCATGATTTCTAAGGTCTATAAGACTTTTTAAATTCCATAGCACACCTTAAGACACCTACTTGCTCTTAAAAATAGAGCTTATTTGACCTCTAGGCATATGTGTAGTTCATCATTTAAAAGATTTACAAATTTGAAGTGATGCTCCTGCATCACACTATCTAATATACAAGCCGATATCTTTGGAAGCCTAAATTTTCAAATACAACCTTTAGTAAAAATTCCTGATCTTCCTTTCAGATAATTAGTTAGTATTAGTAGTTAAAAAAATTAAATTTCTTACTTGTTTCTTGCTATTATCTACTATATTACATACTGTATTAGCTAGTGTTGATACACATTCTATGTTATGTGTTTCAAATAGACCAACCAACTCAATTTAGTTTTTTGTTTGTAAAAAAAATATGTCAACCAACATGACTCAATCTTATATTATGCACTTGATTTACTATTATTTTTATACTAAATAATAAAGTATTAAATAATTTAAAATTTTGTCTTCATATAGAACTAAATCGATTGACTCGATTTAGTAGACTACTCTTTTATCCTATATGCCAAAATTAATAAACCAACATGATCTAGTTGGTTTCCAAACTTTTTGTTATTCTATCTACCCAATTAGATAAACCATATTTATCCAGTAGGTTTCCAAAATGTTATGTATGCCCAATTAGATTGACCAACTTGATCTAGTAGGTTTTTGTATTAATATTTCCCCCTATCTACCCAACTAGATCAACTAGCTCGATCTAGTATATTTCTAGACTGTTCTATTATCCCATCTATCTCATTATATTGACTAGCTTGATCTAATAGGTTCCCTGTCTATTTTTTTTCTATTTTATACCTAATCAAATTAGCCAACTAGATCTAGTATGTTTCCAAACTATGTATTTACCCTATCTTCCCAACTAGATTGACCAACTTGATCTAGTTAGGTTTCTAGACTTTTATTTATCTTGTCTATCCAACTTTATCAACCAACTCTATCTAGCTAATTTTCAAACCTACAAAATTTCACCTCTCCAATAAGTGTCTAAATAAGTTTATTTTTCATCTTGTAACACCTATTTGAAAAAGATGCAAAATAAAATTAGGATAACATGATGAGTCTTACTAATCCTCATAAAACCTATAAGATACATCTACCTTATCATGCAATATATAATCATGACCTTAGCAACATTCATGTTACTACTAGATCTAGCAATTATGAGACTCCTCCTCATCTTCCTTCCATTTATCATCCATTCATACCTATGGTAGAGGATGAAAGTGATATTGAGTATACATCTAAAATGATAAATTTAATCGATGAAAACCATCAACATTAGGGTAAGGATCCCATAACCATATATAACCTTATGATGGTACCTCACATTGGGGAGCCCCCTTCACATTTACCTAGATTTGTTACAAGATTTGGGGAAAGTTAGCCTACGACTTCCATCACATATTTCTCCTCTCTCATTCTTCTATATGATAACATGTCTTCATCTTCAATGCCTTCTTCATCCTCCACGCTAATCATTTCCATAAACATGGTAGACATGACCTTTTTTTGGTCTACTCAAAATGCCCACATTAATACTAAAATTAATCATACTACTAGTGCATCTCAAACTAGTGAATCTAAAAATACCAATGTTTCTCATACTGCTCATGCATCCCATCCTTCTTTCACTAGTCAAAACATTATTAACACTAATAAACTCTTATTACAAATGCAGAACCAAATAACTACTTTTTAAAATAATAGTGAAAAAAAATTATTCAAATATAAAACCAATTAATGCATTTTCAAAATCATCCTCCACCTACTCAATGGGGACTATAAAATCCTAATGCCCCCACCTCCCTTGAGATGCACATGATAATATTATATAACAACCACCACTTATTAACAAGTCTATTAATCATTTTAAAAAGTAACCTCTAGTTACTCAAATTATGAACATTGACATCATTGGCATAGTCACCATTATCACTTATAATAGGGATATTGATCTAGCCTTACATGTGAAAACCTTTAAAAAATTATACAAATATTGGGTTAAACTCAATAATTTTGCCGATACCAAGCTCTTAGCTAAAACCTTTTCAGGTGACACTCTATATTGGTACAATCAACTCAAAACCCATTCTATCTCTATCTTGGAAGAATTAGTCAATGCATTGGTTTAATAATTCCAAACTAATGATCTTTCTAAAAAGAGATATATCATTTTATCAATTGAAATAAATTAGAATCTAAAGCAACCCAAGTGTTTATTAAATATTGGAAAGCCTTGTCTAATAAAATAGAGCATAACGTGTCAAATTATAGTTTTTTTCACTTATTTACTAATGATATTTAACCCAAACTATAATATTGTGTGAAGACTCTTTCTCTAAAATATTTATAACAAGACTTTGACCAAGCCAAATGTCAAAAATTTCTTATACAACAATTTGAGCCTTTAAACCTTACCATAAGACCCTAAATGCTCATGAAATCTAAAAATAAACATGCAACCAGTGATGGTGTTATGGATACTTATGATTACATAGACACCATTAAATCCATTACCCTAGTACTTCTATAGAGCCTATTCTTTCACCATTAATTTCCAACAATCCACGTCATAGTTCTACATTTTATCAAGTCAATAATTTAGATCTTTGCAAACCACTTTATTTAGCCAAGATTCAAAACCATATTCTTACACCTTCACCATGAGATGTTGATCATACTCACCCTACCAAACTCTGGCATGATTCACACAAATTCTATTGGTATCATGCTAGTTGGGGCCATTCTCATGAAACTTATTGCTAACTATGAAACATTTCTATGGAATATCTTCTTGGACCTAATTTTTATCATGAAACACTCATACATACACATCAACAAGCTTATGAAGTGGTAGTTAGGGATCATGAAACCCAAACCAAACATGAATCCCTTAATCAAACTAATTCTAACCTATCTATTTACAAGGATACCCTTCATAATCATTAAGTTAGTACTACCTAAATTCCCACTAACAATTATGTCAAAAGTTATTTGGATCCCAATGTTAACATTAATGATGAAAATGCCATTAATATTAATAATATGAGGACAGTAGTTTTTGATATCGATCCTTATCCAAATTATAGATACAAAAATATTCCAACTTTATAAACTAATCAATATTATTACCCATCTTATTTTATAGAATTTGGACACATGAAAACAATTGCAATCAATTTAACAACACAACCCACTAACTTACAAATGTCCATTTAAATGACACTATTAGATGCTAATTCACTTTCTATCAATATAACTTCTAGATCTTATCTCGCTCAAAAATTCTAGATTCATCTATGGTTGGCATCTTTTCATTTCTTTTAAAACAAATAAATACTGGTCCAACTACATTATCAAATCAACACAATTAGACACACTTGGTCAACCCATATTGGATAAGTCCCAATAAAATACACCTTAATAACATCAATTTAAATGCACCTCTGCTACACCTTCAAAGGATTTACTCTAACATTATGCACCTTTATATGATAAAATTCTAATTGGATATGACAAATGGTATCATATACTCAAAATTTCACATCTCCCATCTCAAATCCATTTCTTTGAAATTATGAGAGATTATACTCATCATCATAATAATCTAATGAAGCTTTCATTTGAAAGGAATATCCCTCATCCACCCCGCTATGGGGAAAGAAACTCTGTCTAGGTGTGATGATAACATTCTCAAATAGTGTGAATAAATTTCTATCCACATTGATGAAATAGTAGACACTTATATTTAACTCTAGTTACCTATGAAATAAATGATCTCTAATGAAATATATATTCATTTAGATGATCTTCCATTGTTCATTAGTGTCCAAATATGACATATCCAAGTCAAGCATGATTTAATTGATGAAGGTTTAGAAACTTGCATTTCTTTCCTTGATTTTATTAAAACACTTAAGTATTCTTAATATAATCTTAAATCTACTCAAATTACATGACAAGGATATAATAGATGACAAATGAATCATTTAGGTTATGTTTGGATTCCTATCATGGTTCCCTCGATTATAATGTAAATCAAAGTCATGATATTTAATTTCCTATTATCGTATAATATATTAATCGATTGACCTTAGACACACCATATGAGAGTCGTAGCCTCATCAACATGACAATGTGTTAAATTTTATTATAATAGTGTTATCTACAAGATTCAAGGTGACACCAATCCTAGAAATTTTAAACAATTCCAAGAAAGTGGTGTTTTTAAAATACCTACCCTTGAACCTTTATGTAACATTCCTTTTCATGAGTCACAAAGATTTAATTATCCCATAAACTCTAATAGAGGTTATAATGGTCATACCAAACTCATAGGAAATATAACATATAATCTCTTAGATTTTGATGATAATAAACATGATACGATTAGTTTTAAAATCACAACTTTTGATTTCTCTCATCACATAACTACTCAATTACCTCCTTCTTTATGACCTCAATTTTTAAAAAAAACCATTAGATGAAATTCTTGTCACTCTAACAAAGAACAAACACTTCATCCATCATGCCTCTTCAATTGATAAAATAATTTCCATATGTACTATTGATAGCCACATTTATAATTATGTTTATGGATATTCTTTAGATGATCCCTTTTTAGCTAGCTTTGATCAAAATAAAAATGTACAAATATTTATATCATTCATCTTTACAAAATTATTTTTATTATGTTCCTTATCCTCCTATTATACCTAAAATCAATTCTTATTCACTTGATGTTAATAGGTTTGAGATGGAGGACACACATACTTATTCTCATCCAATCACTTATGATCCCCTTTGGAGTATGATTCTTGACCATGCTATGATGGGACCATCTTGCTTTGCTAGATTATCAGATATTTTTAGCATACTTCCTTTAGATAAGTCAGCTACATTGTGGCAAACCAATTTTAACTCACTTCTTATATCATCCCATCCTAATTATGATCCTAACTAAGTTATCTTCATGTTGGTGATGACATGCTACCTTTTCCTATGCTTGATTCTTTACTAACATGATGGGAAACTAAGCCATATTATGATTTCCATAAGGTTGATGGTTATTGGGCCAATTATTATCATCCATATCAATGGTTTATAACACAATATCAAGATTCAAGCTCTACTCCTACTATAGATAGCCAACATTCATAGTATACTAGTCCAAAATGTACTTATTTTTATGGCATAAAAACACATTCCTATACTCATTGCTGATAGATTCAGATGTACATTAATAACCTTTAACTAAATAAGGCATTATTTATAGATAATATCCTCCCTCCTCCTAATATAATTCTATAATACATACCTAAATATGGAGAAGCTTATTGTCTATGGAATCAGTACACCATACATAATACAGATAAATGTCGAGTGCTTCAACTCTTTCATGATTTTCCATGACCTACACCTTCACTAACTCAACTATGGACTCCAAGTCACCTATAGATAAAGGCTATACCTTATTCATAGCCCACATCTCCTCATACATCTAAGGATATTAGTCATATTTCAACATCAGTTCCTTTCAATGAGTATCCTTTGCATGAGTTTCTAAATGAGCATCATTATTATTTTAGCATACCTACTTTCTATGTATATATAATCCACCAAGAGGTCTTTTTGTGACTCTTTGAAATGATTTATGGGACTTTAATTAAACTCAAATTATAGTTATGCTGGGATGTATCAAATGTTATAGATAATGTTTGCCATGAAATTTATCAATACTTGTGAACACATCACGGTGTTTCATCACATTATTTATTATATTTTCATATGATTTGGATTTGATTTATAAATACATGTTGATATTATGTCTTATTTTTCACTAAAAAATATTTAATAACTTAATTTTCACTTATTATTCCCCTATTTTAGGATGATTTCTCTTTAAATTTGTTACATCATTTGCTTGAATTGGATAGTTATTATTTTGACATGGTTTAAAACCCACACCCTTCACCATCCTATTTTTACCTTATGATAAACCAAAAATCATATTTCTCATTGTATCATTTCATACACAAATCTATATGATCTTATCTTTCCCTTATTTTTACATCATACTTAGTACACATATGGTTAGTCTTGATATTGCATACTTGCTTTTAGGCAAGAGCAATTATTTAAAAATTGATAAAGTCAATATGTAATTTCTATATTTTAACCAAATCCTAAATATTATTGGTGTTTACCACTTTTATCACTCATGTTTGGTTATCCTGAATCCATATGGAGGAGAAATATAAAAATCCATAAAAAAGTTAAAATAAATTAGAAGTCAAAATCACAACAATATATGCAATTTTTATTTTGGCACATCTCTTATTTCTAGTCAAAGTTCAAACTTAATAGTTGACATCATGATAGAGTTGAGGTCTATTGGGGTGTAGTACACCAATATAATGGGATCAGAGGTCCAAAATTTTTATATAGTTCTACCTAATTTCTCATGAAAGTACACAATCTTCACATTAGATTGATGACTCTATAAGGGGTCTTAAGGAATGAGGAACACATCGTGGGAAGGTAGACCCATTTTAATTTTATTGCATATATTAACTTCATGCTATGATCTAAGTATTACAATTATTCATCAAAGGTTTTATGTCTATTAAGAATAAATTTCTTATGACTTTGTTAACTAACAAATTCTTACAGCTTACTTATTTGCTTATTATGTCTCAAGCCTACTAAGGTTTGTTACAATGCCTATGTCATGATTTTACATTGATTTTTTCATTATAATATTTCCAATATTCCTGTTTGATGAATATTGATTTTTTTCTAAAAATACCCCTTTAAATCTCCATCTCTCCTTTTGTGAGTTAAAATGTAAGACCTCGTATATGACCAAGCCTTCCTCACAAAAAATTCCCCCATCCTCCCTAAACACTTACCCTAATTATCATTAAACCTCATGGGTTTACCCTTTGTGAGTTATAGTGTAATACCTTAGATAGGACCAGGATCTCCTCACAAATTAACCTCTCTCTCTTACCATGTTTCATCATAAAATAGCTATACTTTTTCAAATTTAGTGATTTAAAACAATTTCTAGATTTTCTTTGATAATCCTTACATTGATATTTCACTTTTATATTTTAGTCATTCATGTTTTACATGATTCCCAACATGATTTAGTGCATTATACATTATATTTTATTCATTTATGTTTTACACACTTCCCAACATGATTTAGTGTGTTATACATTATATTTTTATCATTCATGTTTTACATGCTTCCCAACATGATTTAGTGTGTTCTTATTTTTATTGGATTTGTGCTATTTATTCATGTTTTACATGCTTCCCAACATGATTTAGTGTGTCCTAATTTTTATTTCATTATTTTATATACTTCTTAATGTGATCTATTGTATTCTACATTATATTTTGTATTTTACATCTTTTTATTTTATTCCTTTTCAACCATGCATTTATTTACATTTGCTAATAAATAATCAAAATACATCACACATTTAATGATATAATATATTAAACATTCATGTATGTGCTATAAATAAAATAAATACATCCACAAAATCCATGTGTCATAACAAAAAATATAAATCTATATATACATGGATCAAATGTTTGATATAATACAAAATGTTAGAAGCATATTACAATCTCAACACTATGGTTATAGTCCACCATGTCTATCTAGTGGTGGATGAGCTACACTACCCATAGATGCTTGTGAATTCCCTCTTTGAACAATATAATACATAGACTATGTTCATGTACATAGGCCCTCAATTTATCCTTGTAAATGGGCCACCTAGCCCTATACATGTGCTAACTCTCTAGATGTAGCTAAATGAATAACCCACTCCCTAGCTAATGTTTTCCATGATCATAGATTATAATCCCCCAATCCTAGTGGTAATAAAAACTCTATTTCACCTCCTCATCTTCATATCTCTCGTGCTACCTCATTAACCAATTGAAACTAATTCACACGATTAGGGGCATAAGGAAAAATGATCAATCATCTATGTAATATCATGATGTGGTAACACATCATCCAATTTATCATGATGACCTACCTATACCATCACTAACCATCTATCCTCCTCTATAGTAGCATATACAAAACACAATCTAAATGTACATTAGATATCATATATATATATATATATATATATATATATATATATATATATATATATATATATATACCTATGTATAAAATAATAAACATTATCTACATAATAAAACATAATTTACTCACCAATAGTTTGTTCATTTGCTCACCCACTAAGCACCTCCTATGAAGCATGGTTCCATGAGGTGATAAAATTTGGCTATAGAACATGATAATGATGTAGAACATTATGAATCTACTGTATAATAGACCAAAGCATTACATGATGTGATAATATATATCCCTCAACTCATGCTTCTTCTTCAGTTGGTGCCTCCACCTATGATTTCTCCTCTACTAGTACCTACCTACATCTAGGATATCATGGTAGTGGTCATGGTGGTAGATGGAAATACTAGTGTGGGGAATAATAACTACCTATCCTTTTCCCTCCACTATTTATACCTCTCCCTACTTCCCTTGGATTCATCATCCCTAAGGTCTCAGTCAGAGCAGCCATATCATAGGCACATCCATAGGTGATCCATTACCTCCACTACCTTGATAATCTATCACATGTTGTGCCAAAAATTTGGGTAATACTATAGGCATCACAAGATGAAACAACCCAAATTTACCTTATAAATGAGAAAGGATATGTGGCTTCACCCACCACATATAATGAATTATAATCTATGAATGACCTTATCCATGAATGTACTTGGCCATGAAGGCCAATTATTTATGGTACCCACATATGACTACCAAATAATCTCTCCTCATGTAATCATCTACAATGATGTGAAATGTGGTACATCCTATATTAAATGATCATGTCTCCATCTTAAAAAAGTGGTAAAGTACTATCTATCGCATGTGGAAATCCCATAAGTTGATACATTGGAAACCTCTCATATATCCAACTACTTAACAAAATCATAAAACCCATAGTCATCTACCTTCATGATAAGATATTATAAAAATAATGCACTAGCTGCACTTAGATGATTGATCCTAGATCACACATCATACTCTAATCTAATATAAATCAGAAAACCAAATATAGTGGGACCTTCCCATACAAATATTGATAGTTCACATGAGCTATCACAAGACAAATAATGGCCTTCCATATATCTATAATGGCTAACACATAGATGTCAAACAAGGGAACCCATAAAACACCAAAATATATCTTATATCTAGTTGCCCATAAGTCTAAGGCTCATTTCTCAACATCTATCTCAAGATTATCATAAATAATATATTTACCTATAATAAAAAGTACCAATATTACATGAACATCCTCTAGGTTGATACCTACCTCAATGGCATCTCCATCCACTACCCACCTAAAAGTGTTGGTTAACCTCTCCCATGTCCCTAATAACATGGTGACTAACTCAACACTCAATGAAATCCACTACATATGCATAATCCCACCAAATCCTATCATAATCAATTGTTCTTGGTCTCCTGTAAATGTATCTAATAATTCAAGTAGCCAAACTACATCCACCAATCACCAAAGCCTTTGGCATATCTATAAAATATCAAACAACAAAGCACATATCAACTCTAGATATCAAATAATCATCAAATTAAATTACTAAAATAAAAAATACATGCATTTAAATCCAAACTAACTACTTCATTAACCTATATTATTTATTTTTCAACATTTTCTACTATGTTGGCAACATAACTAACTATAGTCATATAAAATGTCACTTGAGTGCTATGAGTGTCACTTGAGACCACCCATCCCAAGCTTATCCCTAGACCTTTATTAGGAATATTTAAACCCTTATACATATTTTTTATGGGTATTACACCTCCCTAAAGATCCTAAATTTAGTCCTAAACCTTCACCTAGCGATCTAGGCCCCTAGTGCCCTAGGTTCTACCACATGGACACTAGTGCACTATGCTAGTGACCAAGGGACTACACTATTGTCCCTTGCCTAATTTCAACCCAAACATATATGTTTTAAATTATTAAGACACCTAAGGTTAGCCTAGACCTATTTCACACTCTACACAAGCACTAAATTAGTATAAATAGATGAATTTTGGCCATTTATCCACTAGATGGAAATAATATGCAAAATACACAAACAAGCTTAGAACAATATATGTACAATCAAGGTTAATGATCCTTATTCTACCCTACTTATGAATACAGTCATCTATAGTTTTTAGGAATAAGTGATTAAAATTAAATAATTATGTGATAATATGCAATATGAAAATCATTCCTCAAAATCATAGCAATAAAGACATATGGAAGATAAATTCAGATCTAAGCAAAAAATACACAAATAACACTGATATAATGTGGTTCACCCAATGTGGGCTAGTCCATCAAGAGGATCTCAATAATATTATAAACAAGAATAAAAAAAAAACTCTAAACAAGAAACCTCTCACAGAGATAATTTTCTCTAACTTGAATTCACACCAGAATTCTTGAGATGCAAAGCTACACTTCAAAAATTGATCACCTAACCACAGAGAAAAAATAGAGCTCAAAATGAGATGCAAAATGCAATTACATTGTGTTTTCCCTCACCCCTATTTATACTCTTTGAAAAAAATGCCATACCTTGGTGATAAGCCATATCCCCACCAAAATGGCACAAAATAAGGGAGGTTTTAACCAACTGGATAAAATATAATCCCTTGATTCTCTCAACCTCTTTAAATCACACATATTTCTCCATAAATCATGACACAAATGTGGGAAGTGATTATGACACTAAAAAATTCACCCTACATTTGTAAAAGTAACTAAATACATGTTAAAATTACACTGTTAACTTTATTTTAACTTAAGGGGTGAAACAAACTCCACATTTAAAAATCTCCCACTTGGAGTTCATTTCCCCTTGAAAAAAATTTAACACCTCACCATGATCTTCACATAGACCAACCAAAGTTGAACATAACCTAAAATTATTGAATGTGACTACCTTGGTCAACATATCTACAGGATTTTGGCTTATATGTATCTTCTCTAGCTTCACCATATTTTCTTCCAAAGCTATCATAATGAAATGATACTACAACTGTATGTGCTTCATTCTTGAGTGGAAAGCAGAGTTCTTGACTAAATATATAACACTCTGACTATCACTATGTAGTCCCCCAACTTCCTACTTATAACCCAGCTCATTTAGTAAATGTTGTAGCCAAATCATCTCTTTGCTAGCCTCTATAGTAGTAACATACTCAGCGTCTATGGTTGATAAAGCCACAATCTTCTATATCTGATAAATCCAACTAACTGCTATAATCTCGATAGTAAATACATAAACTATTATACTCCTCTTATCAACATCCCAAACCATATCTAATTCCACATAACCATGTAGAGTGGTGTCTGATCCACCAAAACATAATGTTATACCTATGGTTCCTCACAAATATCAAAGAATCCATTTCATTGCTTTCTAGTGCTCATAATTGGATTACTCATGTACCTACTTACCACTCCCACTGCATGGGAAATATCTAGCCTAATACAAACCATAACATACATCAAGATACTAATCATTGATGAGTAAGGTACCTTGGACATCTTTAACTTTTTTTATTCTATCTTGGGATGCTGATCCTTTGATAATATGAAATGGCCTACTAAAGGAGTCCCAACTGGCTTAGCATCTTTTATAATAAACCTCTCTAAAACTTTCTTCACATACTCTTCCTAGGATAAGATCAACTTACTCTCCTTCCTATCCTAAGTTATCCTCATATTAAGGATTTGGTTCGTTGCACCCAAATACTTCATAGAAAAAGATTCACCAAGCTACTTCTTGAGTACTTGAATCCATTACATGTTCTTTCTTGAAACCAACATGTCATCTAAATACAAGCATAGGATAATATAGTTACCATCCTCAAATCTCTTGACATACACGTAATGGTCAAAATGACACTTGAAATAACCCTATTCCAACATAAAACTATCAAACTTTTTATTCCACTATCATGGAGCTTGTTTAAGGCCATATAGGCTCTTCTTTAGTTTGCACACGAATTTCTCCTTTCCTTTGACCTCATAACCCTGTGGTTATTCCATATATAATTCCTCCTCCAAACCATCATGAAGGAATGCAGTCTTCACATCTAATTTTTCTAAATTTAAATCCTCTATTGCAACTATACCAAGCATAGTTCTAAAAGAAGTCATTTTACTAACAAGAGAAGAAATCTCATCAAAATCAATACCTTTCTTCTGTACAAAAACCTTAACCACCAATCAGGCCTTGTACCTTTTCCTTCCTCGATCTTTGTCTTTTATTTTGTATACCCATGTGTTCTACAATGATCTCTTTCCCTCTAATAGCTTCACCAAATCCCACATCTGATTCTCCATGAGAGAACTATGTTCTTCTTCCATGGCTTACTCCCACTTTTTCCTAGAATTTGCCTACATTGCTTCCTCAAAACATTCTCATTCTCCACTATCAATAAGTAAAAAATAATTCAAAGATGGGGAAAAACATTTAAGATCTTTTATTACCCTAAGAGACCTTCTTACTACAAGAGTTTAGGGTTCTTGTGTAGGAGGTTCCTGAACTGTTTCCTTGGACAGTTTACCATTCATAATATCATCCAACACTATGTACTCTTTTTTTTCCTATTCCTATAACTGATTCTTAGACAGGACTTTTTCTTTAAAGATAACATCCCTATACTAGAATATTTTCTTGTCTCTAAGATTCCAAACTCAAAAAACCAAAGTCATCCTCACTATAACCAATAAAGGTGCATCTCTCAGACTTAGCCTCTAACTTGGTCCTATGCTTCTTAGGAACATGAACCAATGCATCACATCTAAAGACCCTAAGAAAATAATAATTAACTTTCTTACCAGACCAAACTTCCTTAGGTATGTCTCCATCCAAAGGCACTGAAGGTCCTCTGTTAATTAGATATACTACTGTGCTAACTAATTCTACCCAAAACATTAGGGGTAACCTTGCATGTAACCTCATGCTCCTAAAATGATCTATGATTGTCTTGTTCATCCTCTTTGAAACTACATTCTCTTGTGGTGTCCTTGGAACCATCTTTTGCTTATGAATTCCATTCTATGGATAATAATTATCAAATGCTTTGCTACAATACTCACCTCCAGTATCTAACTTGAGACATTTCAACTTGAGACCTATTTCATTCTCAACTAAAGCTTTCCATCTCTTAAATGTTTCAAACACATTAAATTTATTCTTAATTCAATAAACCCAAAATTTTGTAGTTGCATCATCAATAAATGTAACATAATAATTTGAACCACTAATAGAGCATACCTAATCTGGCCCCCGCACATCTGAGTGAACTAACTCTAATTTATTTTCCTTCTTTGTAGGTTTAACCCTCAAGAACTTAACTCACTTCTGCTTCCCATACACATAATCATCACAAAATTCCAAATCAACCTATTTCATTCTTGAAAACTTATCTTTCAATATCTCCATACCCTTTCAACTCATATGATTGAGTTAATAGTGCCACAAAGTTGCATCTCCATCTACAACAACTAAATTATAGTGATCAACACTACTATTCAAATACAAAGTTCCAATTTACTTACCTCTCACAATCGTAAGAGAACCCTTGGTAAATTTACAAGAGTCTATTGAAAACATCATTGAATGACCCTTACTATCTAATTGCCCCACTGATATTAAATTCTACCTTAACTATAGGACATGTCTAACATCCTTTAGTATCTATGTGTTCCCATTTTGAATATTTATCTAAACACAACCTTTTCCTACTATATTTCATAGTTCATCATCACCAAGATAAACATGTCCAAAATCTCCTTAAACATAATCAATAAAATGATGCCTATGTGGGGTGGCATGAAAAGAAGCCCTAAATCTAATACCCAAGATTTAGAAACATTATCAAGGAAATAATTAAATCATCTTGAATAATATTACCTATTGTCATATTTACCTCCTTGGTATCATCATGTTTGGTCTTTTTGTCTTGAAGTTCCCAACATTCCTTCTTTATGTGTCCACTTTTCCCATAGTGCTAGCACACCATCTTGGTTCTAGATTTAGATGTTCCTCAACCCTTTGAATTTCCATGGTTTCCTTTTCTTTTATCCTTTTGTCTCCTTATAGTCACCACCATCAAATCATTTCCTGAAGATGATTCCTCAGTGCTCTTCCTTCACATTTTCTCACTAAAAATCACACCTATAACATCCTCAAACTTTAAATTTCCCTTAGCAGGGATGACATTGCTCACAACCATAACCAGGCTATCCCAACTATCTAGTAAGGAGCATAAAATCAATAAATTCTTAACTTAATCTTCAAATTTAATACCAACATAAGTTAACATACTCACAACTATATTAAAATCATTCAAATGATCATATATAGAACTATTTTTTGACATTCTCATATTAAATAACCTTTTAATCAAAAATATTTTATTAGAGGTAGATGGTTTTTCATATAACTCCCCTAATTTATTTATCAAACCAAATATGGTCATCTCCTCTAAAATATTGAAGGCAATCAAAGATGTAATCCAAAATCGTATGGCTCTTAGTGCTTTCTTATCGAACAAATCCCAATCTGCTTGATTCATACCTGAAGGCTGGCCTATTTTCCCCATCAAAGGTAGATGAAGATCCTTATAAAATAAGTAATCTTCCATTTACATCTTCCACAATTTAAAATTTTACCCATTGAATTTTTTAACTCTAGATCTACCATTATCTACCATAGCTCCCACTCAAGCTAATTTCCTTAAGATTCACCACTTAGAAAAACCACTAAAGCTAGTTCTGATACTAGTTGTTATGAATAAGTGATTAAAATTAATTAATTATGTGATAATATGCAACATGTAAATCATTCCTTAGAATCATAATAGTAGAGACATATGGAAGAAAAAATTAGATTTAAGCAAGAAATACACACATAACATCGATATAACATGGTTCACCCAATGTGAACTACATCCACCAAGAGGATCTCAATAATATTATAAACAAGAGTAAAAAAACAACTCTAAATAAGAACCTCCCATAGAGATAATTTTCTCCAACCTAAATTCACACCAAAATTCTCAGATGTAAAGCTACACCTCAAAAATTGATCACATTGATTGTAGAGGGAAAGCGGAGCTCAAATTGAGATGCAAAACACAATTACAATGTTTTTCCCCTCATCCCTATTTATACTCTTTGAAAAAAAATGACATACATTGGTGATAATCCATATCCCCACCAAAATGACACAAAATAAGGGAGGTTTTAACCAATTGGAAAAAATATAATCCCCTGATTCACTCAACCTCTTTAAATCACATTTATTTCTCCATTAATCATGCCACAAATGTGGGAAGTGGTTATCACACTAAAAAATTCACCCCAAATTTTAAAAATTAAATAAATACATGTTAAAATTGCCTCATTAACTTTATTTTAAACTTAGGGGTGAAATAGACTCCACATTTAACAATCTCCCACTTGGAGTTCATTTCCCCTTGAACAAAATTTAACACTTCACCATGGTCTTCACATAGACCAACCAAAGATAAACATAACCTTAAATTCTCCAATTTGACTACCTTGGTCAACATATCCACATGATTCTATCTCTTATGTATCTTCTCTAGCTTTACCATGTTTTCTTCCAAAGTTATCCTGATGAAATGATATCGCAACTGTGTGTGCTTCATTCTTGAGTGGAAAGCAAATTTCTTGGCTAAATGTCTAACACTTTGAATATCACTATGTAGTCCCCCAACTTACTGCTTATACCCCAACTCATTTATTAACTATTGTAACCGAATCATCTCCTTGCTAGCCTCTGTAGCAGCAATATACTCAGCCTCTATGGTTGATAAAGCCACAATCTTCTGTATCTATAAAATACAACTAACCACTATATTCTTGATAGTAAATACATAACATATTGTACTCTTACTATCAACATCCCTAGCCATATTCAATTCCACATAACCATGCAAATTGATGTTTGATCTACCAAAACATAATGTTGTACCCATGGTTCCTTGCAAATATCGAAGAATCCATTTCACTACTTACTAGTGCTCATAACCTAGATTACTCATGTACCTACTTACTAATCCCTACATGGGCAATAACTATCCTGTAAAAACCATAACATACATCAGGCTACCAACTACTAATGAGTAATGTACCTTGGACATCTTATCTTTTCTTCTTCTTTCTTGGGACACTATTCCTTTGATAATCTGAAATGGCCTACTAAAAGAGTCCCCATTAGCTTAGCATCCTGCATACTAAACCTCTCCAAAAATTTCTTCACATACTCTTCCTGAGATAAGCTAAAATTCCTCTCCTTCTTATCTTGAGTTATTATCATACCAAATATTTGCTTCGCTACACCCAAATCCATCATAGAAAAAGAATCACCAAGCTACTTCTTGAGGACTTGAATCTGTTGCATGTTCTTTCCTAAAACCAACATATCATCTACATACAAGCATAGGATAATATAATTACCATCCTCAAATCTCTTGAAATACATGAAATGGTTAGAATGACACCTAGATTAACCTTGTTATTACATAAAACTGTCAAAATTTTTATACCATTGTCATGGAGCTTGTTTAAGGCCATACAAGCTCTTCTTTAATTTGCACACCAATTTCTCCTTTCCTTCAAACTCATAACCCTGTGGTCATTCCATATATATTCCTCCTCCAAATCACCATGAAGGAATGCAATATTCACATCTAATTATTCTAAATGCAAATCCTCTACTGGAACTATACCAAGCACAGTTCTAATAGAAGTCATTTTAACAAGAAAAAAAAGCTCATCAAAATCAATACCTTTCTTCCCTACAAACCCCTTGACCACCAACCAAGCCTTGTACCTTTTCCTTCCTCTATCTTATTCTTTGGTTTTGTATACCCAATTGTTCTATAATACTCTCTTGCCCTTGGGTAGCTTCACCAAATCCCACATCTGATTCTCCTTGAGTGAACTATGTTCTTCTTCCATGGCTTGCTCCCACTTCTTAGCATTACCCTACATTGTTTCCTCAAAACATTCTAGTTTTCCACTATCAATAAGTAAAAAATAAATCAAAGATGGGGAAAAATGTTCAAGATATTTTATTACCCTAAGAGACCTTCTTAATATAAGATTTTGGGGTTCCTATGTATGAGGTTCTTGAACTATCTCCTTTGGATACTTTACCATTCGTAATATCATCTAACGCTATGTACTCTTTTTATTCATGTTCCTACAACTGATCTTTATACATGAGTTTTTTTAAAGACAACATCCCTAGATTAGAATATTTTCTTGTCTTGAAGATTCTAAAATAAAAAACCAAAGTCATCCTCACTAAAACCAATAAAGGTGCATCTCTTAGACTTAGCCTCTAACTTAGTCCTATCCTTCTTGGGAACATGAACTAGTGCCTCACATCTAAAGACCCTAAGAAAATAATAATTAACTCTCTTACCAGACCAAGCTTCCTTAGGTATTCCTCCATCTAAAGGCATTGAATGTACTTTATTAATTAAATATACTATTGTGATAACTACTTCTACCCAAAACATTAGGGGCAACCCTGCATGCAACCTCATGCTCCTAGCATGCTCCATGATTATCCTATATTCTCTTTGAAACTCCATTCTTCTATGGTGTCCCTAGAACCATATTTTTCTTACAAAACCCATTATGTGAATAATAATTATCAAAAGCTAAGCTACAATATTCAACTCCATTATCTAACTTGAGACATTTCAACTTGAGACATGTTTCATTCTAAACTAAATCTTTCCATCTCTTGAATGTTTCAAACATATCATATTTCTTCTTAGCAAAATAAACCCAAACTTTCCTAGTTACATCATCAATAAATATAACATAATACTTTGAAATACCAATAGAAGATACTTGAGATGGCCCCCATACATTTGAGTGAACCAACTCCAACTTATTCTCCTTATTTGTAGGTCCAACCCTCAGGAACTTAACTCGCTTCTACTTCTCATATGCACAAGCATCACAAAAGTCCAAATCAACCTATTTCAATCTGGGCAACTTGTCTTTCAAGATCTCCATACCCTTTTGGCTCATATGATCGAGCTTGTAGTGCCACAAAGTTACATCTCCATCTGTAGAAACTAAATTACAATTATCAACACTACTAGTCAAATACAAAGGGCCAACTTTTTTACCTCTCACAACTACAAGAGCACCCTTGGTAACTTTATAAGAGTCTACTAAAAACATCACTATATAGCCCTCATTGTCTAATTATCCTATTGATATTAATTTCCACCTAAATTATGGGACATGTCTGACATCCTTTAGTAGCCAATTATTCCCAATTTGCATATTTATCTAAACATAACCTTTCCATACTATGTTGCATGGTTCATCATCACAAAGATAAACATGTCCAAAATATCCTTAAACATAATTAGTAAAATGATGCCTATGTGGGGTGGCATGAAAAGAAGCCCCTGAATGTAATACCCAAGATTTAGAAACATTATCCAAGGAAAGAATTAAAGCATACTGAATAACATTACCTATTGTCATATTTACCTCCTTGGTATCCTCATGTTTGGTCTTCTTATCCCAAAGTTCCCAACATTCCTTCTTTGTGTGTCCACTTTTCCCACAGTGCTAGCACACCATCTTGGTTCTAGATTTAGATCTTTCTTGACCCTTTGACTTTCCATGGTTTCCTTTGCTTCTATCCTTTTGTCTCCCTCTAGTCTCCACCATCAAATCATTTCTTGAAGACAATTCCCCAATGCTCTTCTTTTTCATTTCCTCACTAAGAATCACACCTATAACATCCTCAAACTTTAGACTTCCCTTAGTAGGGACAATATTAATCAAAACCATAACTAGGCTATCCCAACTATCTGATAAGAAGCACAAAATCAATAAATCCTTAACTTCATCTTCAAATTTAATACCAACAAAAGTTATCATACTCATAACCATATTAAAATCATTCAAATGATCAACTACAGAACCATTTTATGAGATTCTCATATTAAATAACTTTTTCATCAAAAATATTTTATTAGAGATAGAGGGTTATTCATATAACTCCCATAATTTCTCCATTAGACTAAATGTGGTCATCTCCTTTAAAATATTAAAAGCAACCGAAGATGCAAGACACACCGTATGGCTCCTAGTGCTTTCCTATAGAGCAAATCCCAATCTACTTGATTCATACTTAAGGTTGGCTTTTTTTCCCCACCAAAGAGAGGTGAAGATCCTTATGAAACAAGTAATCTTCTATCTACATCTTTCACAATCCAAAATTCTACCCATTGAATTTTTCAAGTCTAGATCTACCATTATCTACTATAGCTCCCACTCAAGCTAATTTCCTTATGATTGACCACTTTAGCAAAACCACTAAAGCTAGCTCTGATACTAATTTTTAGGAATAAGTGATTAAAATTAATTAATTATGTGATAATATGAAACATGGAAATCATTTCTTAGAATCACAGCAGTACAGACATATGGAAGAAAAATTTAGATCTAAGTAAAAAAATACACACATAACACTGATAGAACGTGGTTCACCCAATGTGAGATACATCCACCAAGAGGAACTCAATAATATTATAAACAAGAGTAAAAAATTAACTCCAAACAAGAAAACTCTCATAGAGACAATTTTCTCCAACCTGAATTCACACCAAAATTCCCAAGATGCAAAGCTACACCTCAAAAAATGATCAAACTGATCGCAAAGAGAAAGCAGAGCTCAAACTGAGATGCAAAATATAATTACAATGTGTTTACCCTCACCCATATTTATACTCTTTGAAAGAAAATGCCATACCTTGGTGATAAGCCATATCCCCACCAAAATGACACAAAATAAGGGATGTTTTAACCAATTGGATAAAATATAATCCCCTAATTCTCTCAACCTCTTTAAATCACACTTAGTTCTCCATAAATAATGCCACACATGTGGGAAGTGATTATCACACTAAATTGTTTTCCCAACATTTTAAAAAGTAAATAAATACATGTTAAAATTGCCCCATTAACTTTATTTTAATCTTAGGGGTGAAATGGACTCCACATTTAACAATAGCCACCCTAAGCTCAGATTACATAGATTTATAGCCTTAATAATCATCCAAAGCACTCAAGTCACCACTCATACTATCATTCACTTGTACTTTCATTAGCACTTATATTGGGATAACTACATAGATCTTGATTCCTTCTTGAGGTATCTGTATATAGGTAGCTCTTAATATAACGAGGGGTTGAGGATATTTAGCTTACCTAGCTAACCTTACTTTTGATACTTTTACTTCTCAAATACCCTAACAATATAGAGATATAGAGTTTGCATATAAAATCAATCTAAAATAGGTCACAAATAATGAATCAAGTTTCATTTGCACAAGAATAGGTCTATTAGACTTAGACACAACTCCTCTTAAAAATTCACATCAGTCCCTGTACAAGGATATTAGCATTGAAAAAATGACACTAGTATGATGCATTACTATCCAAGGTACTATGCTACTATCTAGGAGTGTTTATAACACCTAGATCATGTTAATTACACCCAAATCAACTTCTTTACTAGTTTTCAACCTCTATATCATCCATCTTAGTCAGTTTCTAGATATGTACTTATTTGTGTCATCTATTACTATTTTTAAAAATATAATATTAGGTTAATTATTTCAAAAATTAATGACTATATTTATTACATATCTTTCCCTAATTTATTTTACTCATACCCTTTAACAACCTAGGGTTTATATTCCATACTCCCCTAAAGTTAAATCATCTAGTGAACCCAACTTAATTTAAATAGTGAAAAACCCTACCCTTAGATGTTGTTAAGGGTTATATCCTTTTGATACCTATTTTTATGGTTGTGTTAGAATTTTTAGACCTAATATATTCTACCCTATCATCCCTATTCCAATTTGTATTATCAAAATTCATGGATAAAGAAGATTTTTTTCCTACTTATCTCCAAGAGGGTGATAGCTAGTTTCCCTCTAACCAAGTCCATGTTATCCCTCCTCCAAGAGGTAAGGAAACCTATATTAATATGTCTAATGTTTATGCTCAACCTATCCATACTTCAAACACTTCCCTTCCCATATCTCCAATTCAGGATGTGTGCTTACATGTTCAATCAGAAGCAACTAGGGTTTGTACTTATAAGACTCTATGGGATCAAATTATCAGTATGAACAAGTTAATTTTAGAATTACAAAATCAAATTAGATACTACATGAAAATATTACAATATTGGAAAATTAGATTACAAGATAAAGCCTTTAGGTCACACTAGTTTCAATCATGCATATGCATCTTCACCTAGTCAATTTGTGGCAAGCAATGTTATATATCAAAAAAATAAATCAAAACAAAGTGAATCTATAACTATTGATTAAAAAATTATTCAAAGATCAAATATAATTCCAAGTGAGATTATACGGTAAATGATTAAAGCTAAGTTGATCAACCTACCTCTTATACATCTAGTCAAGTGATCTAGATATTATTGTGCATACCATAGAATGCATGGTCATCACACAGATTCATGAGTGGAATTGAAAAATCATATACAACACATCATTGCTAATGAGGAACCTATACAAGATAAATTAGTTAAGAAAACCACATTGATAAAAAAACACATTCAAAAAGGGTCAAATTTATAAACCATACAAAAGTGGTTACCAAATCATAACTCAAAATAACAAAAGGTTCACAAAGTAAAATCATAGAAATAAACAATACAATGATCACAAATAAAGCATTAAAATATAAAAATATACCTCTCCAAAATAAGGTCCCACTTTCAAAATAGTATGGGTTTGTTCAAAAATATCTATAGTAGTTTGATTATCAAGTTTAAAAGTTGGGTAAACATGTCCAAGACATCATTACTCATATTATAGTAATTGATAATGTTAGTCAACAAGGTTTAGGATTCATACAACATACTAAGGCAAATCATTCATAGATATAATTTATCAAGGCAAAATATCCAAATACACAAGAAATGTTACAAAAATATCAAGAACTTACATTGCACATTTAGAATCAGGCTAAGACAACAAACATTCTCAAAAAAGGGTTTCTAAGAATAGAGTTTTCAAAGTAAGCTATACCTATAGTGGATATAATTTTAGATGGAAAGATCCTAATAAATAATCCAAACATTGTTAATCAAAATGAAGAAGATAATTGGGACAACCCATATTATTATGATACAGACCATTCAAAAAATGAAAATGCCGCCTATATTACACAAAGGCATCACATCAATGACATGTGGGGATTTTAACACTTTTCCTTACAAGCACATAAATTATTATCCATAACACTCTACTTTTACACAATTTCATCCATTCCCAGTTTACTTGTACATAATTTCATTTATCATGTTTCTTGTACATAGTTTCTTTACCTTGCTCCTTTTATATAGTTTCATTTTCATGATTCCTTGTACATAGCTTAGATACTTAGAAAACATTAAAATAATATAATATGTTCAAAATATAAAAAAATTCAAATATTTCTAAAAAACACAAAATTTAGATTCTTTGCATATCCATGTTTACATTCTTTATACTTAATAGGTACTACATATGTTAATTATCTTAGTATAGTCAATTTTATCATACATACATGTTTCACTTGTTATTTTTTGAGTGATTGTAGATTATTATAGGATTCGGGTCCTCTACATAGATCCATATTTGCTACTATCTACCCATTTGGGGGAAAATACATAGATACACTAATTTAGCATTGATACATTAACCCATTGGGGGCATCATACTACATATATTTCCATTTTTGAGGTTATATATTTCTATGCCCTACATAAAAAATGTAGCATTGATTATATCTTAATACTGGTCATCTTATACTACTTGGATTTTTTACCCATTACTACTAATATTATAGACTCAACTTATGTACATATTTGATATTATATGGATTTGTACCACATATTCATGCATACTTTCATATTTAGTTTTCCTACTTTAGATTTAATTATGTCTCTTTGCTTCTAGATCCATTTGAGGGAATTTGAATATGCCATTTCTCTAGGACTCTATGCCAATTGTTTTCATTTTGTGTATGCTTTGGACATGTTCTCATGTTCTTGTGTGTGCCTTTTTTATTATGTATGAAAACATTTAAACATGAAATTATATGTGGCTCTAAGCCATACTTTTCTCTATACATATGTGGACACTTGAACATGTCCTTGTATGTTTTCTATTTCTCATACTTAATGACATGTGCCCATGTCCATTATATTGTGGCCTCTTTGCCTACTTTGCATGCCTCATGTGTTTATATGTATACTTTCATGTATGAATCATGGCCTTGACACTTGTCTCTTGTTACATTCACTTAGTTTTTGATCCCATGAGGGACCTCACGCATATCCCCTTCCTCCTTGGGTGCCTTTAAAAACATCATTCCCCATCCCCTCAAGTAATTTACATAGATTATTCTTAGATTATGTAGTTCATACACATGACTACATTGTTATATCTATCTTGACACCATATGAATTCTATATCTAACATACATTGTACATTACCAACTATGCTTAGACTATATTACATTCTAATGTCATGTACATACACATATTGGTTTATTACATAGATATCATATATGTTTTTAGCCTAACACACATCATGCAGATTTTTTATTTCAAGGACAATTATTACACAAGTAAGATAACTCCCCTCAAAAGAGAGGGAAATAACATGGGTTTGTCATAGAGATCAGACCATTAGAGTACACTAAGACTATAGTTTTTAACATGTAGACACAAAATTATAGAGCTCAAAATTAGGAAAATCTGGTAAAAAATAATCAAAAAAAGATCGAAGTTAGTTTGGTATAAAAATAACACATATGACACTAGAATAATATAGAGGACACTATCATGGTGTGATACTATCCAAGGAACCACACTACTATCTAGTAGCCCCAAAAATAAAAAAAATCTAGATTTGATAGAAGAACAAAGTAGTCATAGTCCATATTTGCATAGTTTCAATCATAAGTTATTAAATTTGATCATTTTATGCTCAATTTTACACAAAATCATACTAGGTTTGATCAGATTGGGGGAATAATGTGGCATGATCAATCCCATTTCAATTTTATATATACATAGACACAAATTTATGCAACTTAGTTCAGAATCCCTATGCATAGATATTAGAATTAGGGGCATGTGCGTGGCATATTATTTCCACATGATAAATTTTACAATAGCTCATCTCAGATGGAATGATAACTCCATGTAATTCTCCATGTTATATACTTTATCCACCATTTTCACTAGGTTGCACACCAGATTGATGCCTTATTCCATCTATAGTAGTAAGTATTTTGACATAGTTACCAAACTACATTGTTCAGTGCTTGAGAGGCCCCTTAGCTATTTTATATTTTAGAGTTTCCAAGTGGGCCTAGAGCCATCCTACACATTTTTGGTTAAATCATACAATTTTAATCACAAATGCATATACTACACATGGTTCGGCAATGATGGAGCCATAACCTACTTAAGTTCTTGAGCCACCTACATAAGAGGGTGGACAAGCATTTAGTATAATACAACTTATTCATAATGTATGGTCCACTGAGTAGGGATGGGCAATGATAGAGTCAATATTGAATTGATTTTTTGAGATACCCACACATGGGGATTGAGAAATCCATCAACATAGTCCAAGCTATTCACTGATTTGATCATTAGTTACACATACATAGAGGATATCGCCAATTTTTTACAAGGTTTGCATACCTAGTGAGGTGTATCCATTCCTTTCCTCTCTTTTTTTATTTCTTCACTGAGTTTTATCTTTAATTTTGATATTAATTAAGGATTTATTCATCTATGTTCATTTGTAGGATATGCAATGGAGCATGCTTCACATACTTAGACCTAGATTCATGAGCTTTACCTCACAAGTGATAGCTTGGATAGGTGGAGGAAATATTCAAAAAAATATATTTAACAAATGCATTAAATTTATTTTTTGTAAAATGAAGCTTTAGAAAGCTTACATGAAGTTGGTTAAACAAAACCAACTCAGGGGTAACCAACCTGTCAACTGAATAGAGCATAAACATATTAAAATAAAGACTAATAAATCTAATTTTTTGGATAACAAACCCAACAAAATCCCCCTTGATCCAAAGGGGTATAAAAAGACTGAAGCAATGAATTGTGAGTCATCTAAGTAGACTCTACTACAACTTCAAATGGTATACTATGTATCTTGGACTAATCAATGCCCTAATCATCCCCACACTAAAGTAGGAAAAGATCACACCCTATCTAACTACATATATATTCACATAGAATCCATCCAACAAGTGACTACCTCAATACTATGTATGACACATCTCAAATTGATGCCCAACAATCACTAACATCTCCCATAGGCTTTTGCTTAGCACCAACAATGCTAGAAACTCAATGTTGAATCATACCAAAACCATCAATGACTGATCAAAAACCAATATGTAATATATTCTTCCCCTATTAAGAGAGAGGTGAGAATCCATTCAATAAATAAACCAAGTACAAATCATTAAAATGTTCTACATCAAAGATCATATCAACACTAGATCTATGAAAGCAAAGTACACAAGCCAAAAAATTATACTACATCAAATCCCAATCTTTAGCCTAGAAACTCACAAAAGATAGGTGTGTTACCATCTCCAAATATATAGTCATCAACTATAGAGTAAGAAACTTCATAGTCATCCCATCTATCAGAAAAATATGTAGAAGAATAGCCAAAAGAAGAAATAGAAGAGTGACTAGAGTGACTAGAGTGAAAAACAATGTTTGATTCTACCTTTTGTCAATGTCGATAGGACCAAATTTTATAAGGGCACTCTATAGATAAGTATCTTATGCCATTACAATTGTAGTAAATTCTCTCACATCCACTAGAACTAGAGGAAGAATAGACACATGAATAAGAATGCATGTGTTTGTGCTTGTGTTCATGTGAATGTTTATGGTGATACTTCTAATAACTAGAGTGATGTCTATGCTTCAAATAACCAAAGTTATTTATATGCTTTGGAGAACTAGAATGATCCCTATGTACAAAATGATGCTTATGTCTAGAAGTGTGCCATAGAGAGTGTTTTTGTCTTTGAAAGTGCTTCAAAGTTTTCTATTGTTCTCATATAATGGATTACCTATTTTGGTATAGTGGGCCTACTTAGTAGTTTTTTCTTTCTTCTTTGTAAATTATCACTCATATTGAGTGAGAAACTCAAAAATAGAATCAAAAGCAGATTTTTTAAGCTTATCACTAAGTTGTCACATTTCTAGAAAGTTCCTATAGATAGGACTAAGGCCATTCAAAACAATATAAATGAGCATTTCATCATCAATTTTCCCACCAGTAGTGCCATATTCTCATTTCAAATTCTTAATTTGTGACACATATTTTGAAACATCTTCATCATCTATATTTTAGTGTTGAGCAACTAGACAATAAGGTCAATTTTCTTGTAGGTAGGTTATTTATCATATAAGTCTTTTAGAGATTTCCATGCTTTCCAAGATTCAAACTTGATGGCCTTTATGTGAATTATAAATTGTGCACTATAAGTTGATTTTAATAAAGTAAGGCCACACTTGTCACATTTACAACATTTTGAAAGCTTTATGGCATCAGTGGGTAATGTTGGTTGCTTTTCAACTACTTCCCACAAGGCTTTGAATATTAATGTATTTTACATGTTCATTGACCATTCATTATAATTTTTAGGAGTTAACCATCCATTTTCAGAAATCAAGCTCATAATTTTAGCCATGATACAAAATTAAAAAATAAGGAATGCTATCAAGGTTTTGCCTTTACCTTTGAAATAGCTTCTGATTGCAAGAGATTAATGGGACTTGAAAAAAGATTACACCTTATAACTCCTTGTTACACCCTTATTTATCCAATATATAAATTTTTATTATATCCTTATAACTCCTTTACATTAAAAATAAGATCAAAAAAATATTTTGTTCAAAACATATCACCAAAGGAATTATAACTTCTTTCTTGCAAATGTAAATTTGCCAACTATCTACAAAAAAGTTTTATAAATGAATAATAACCTTCAATTTTCTAATTTTCATGAAAAATATATTTATATTTTACATGATAAATAAAATGTGAATTTCTTTTTTCTTATATAAAAAAATCACTTCACCATGCTCCTTTAGTGCCATGGAAAGTCACTTCACCATCCTCCTTTCATGGCATGGATCTGTCCTCCTTTCATGGCATGGAAAGGGAAATATTGAAATAAAAACTTTGAAAACTATCTACTAACTTTTCACTCTTCCATGTTTTATATCTTCAAAGTAATCAGGATCATGTCAGCTTAGTGGCACCGCTCAACCATGTGATCTATGGTGACCTCTTGATTGGTGGCTCTGCTTTCTCCCGTGGGATATCTATGGTTTTAATTACTATCATTAGCATCACCTGGTGCATGTTTTTATGGACTAATGAATGAAATAAATGATCACTATTTCCTTCATTCACCTCACACTATATAAAATAAATGAGATCACAATCAAATCAAAACATAATTACGCTACAGGCTATACAGATGCATAAAAAAGAAAAATTGTTCTCTTTCCTTCTATAAGATTCTTCAATGTCTTCCTCCTTCACAAATTTATCTATGGATTTGAGACCATTGATAGCCTAAATAGGTGGAGGGAATATTTATAAAAATATATTTGGGAAATGCCATAATTTTATTTTCTGTATAATGAAGCTTTAAAAAGCTTACGAGAAGTTGGCTAAAGAAAACCAACTCACAGGTAACCAACCCATCAACTAAATAGAACATAAACAAATTAAAATAAAGACTAATAAATATAATTTTTTGGATCACAAGCCTAATAATAGGTAAGTCTAGGTACACTTATTTTTCCTTTATCTTAGTCATTTTTCTTTGCTGCATTTTAAAAATAAACGGGGGGGGGGGGGATGTAGTCGTATAATATGTTGCTTGAGTGCAATGAGCGTCACTTGAGACCACCCATCTCTAGCTTAGCCCTAGACATAAATTAGGTACTCTTTAAAACCTTATCTAGCTTTTGTGTAGGTATCATACATCCAAAGACATCCCAAATTGAGTCATAAACCTTCCCCTAGAGATCTAGGCCCCTAGTGCCCTAGGTTCTACCACCTAGACACTAGTTTACTGCACTAGTGACTAAGGGATCACATTAGTGTCACTTACCAAATTTTAAACCCAATGAATATTTTTTCAATCCATAAGACACCTAGGGTTGGCCTAGACATATTTTAAACTATGCAAAAGCAAAATATCAATATAAATACATGAATTTTATCCCTTTATCCACTAGATGGAAATTAGATGCAAAATACATAAATAATATTAGAACAAGTTATAAAATACCAAGGTTATTGATCCCTATTCTACCCTAATTATAAATAAAATAATATAAAACTAACCTAAGCTCAAAATAAATAGATTTCTAGCCTATCTAAATCACTCAAGTCAACACTCATACTTGCATTCACTTGCACTTGCACTAACACTTAGATTGGGAGAAATACATCGGGTTTGATTCCTTCTTGAGATATTGGTATGTAGGAAAATATTAAAACAATATTATGTTGAGGACATCTATCCTACCCAACTAAAATCACAATTTTTATACTTTTGCTTCTTAGATACCCTAACAATATAGAGATCTAGGTTTTACATACAAAATTAGTCCAAAATAGTCACAAATAATGAAGCATGTTTTATCTTCATAAGAACATGCCTATCAGACTTAGACATAATTGCTCCTAGAATTTAAAATCATTCCATATACAAAGACACCAATGCTAAAGAAGAGGACATTATTATGGTGGACTACTATCTAAGGTACAATACTACTATCTAGGAGGATTTTTGACACTTTGATTAGCTTTTATGCCAATTTTTAGCTTCCAAATCATCTTTCTTAGTCAGTTTGTAACTAAGTAATTATTTGTGTCATTTATTAATTTTTTTTATAAATATCATATTAGGTCAATTATTTCATAAATTAATGGTTATATTTATTGCATATATGTCCCTTGATATATTTTACTTAAACCCTCTAACAACATAAGGTTTACATTCCATAATCCTTTAAATAATAAATCACTATGTTAGGCAAGGATATATTCTCTACTACGTCAGCCAAGTATCTAACTACATCTACCACTATTAAATAATAAATACATTGGCCACTTACTATAAATTTATCTAGTTTACCTAACATAGTTGGCCACTTACTCTATTGCATCATCCACTTACTATAAAGTTAGCCGATTTACCTAATACAATTAACCACTCACTATGAAATCAACCACTAAGCCTACAAAGCTAGCCATTTCCCATACTAAGTTGGCCACCTAAAGGATATAATAGATTGGTTAGGCTATATTTATAATATGTCAGCCATGCAATATGCAGTCGACCATTACAAACCTAATTAGATCAACCTACTAATATGTAATCAACCACTAAAAGTAACTTGTAAATTTAAAACTATTTCAGCCTGGCTAGTCTTATTTATTTTCTAGAATGCTTTTTAACTAACTCGTCATTAATACCCTAGACACAAAATTTCCCTTTTTGGATCCCTACCCATTTTTTGTCTTAATTCCTACTCTATCCCTATATGTTTTGGGGAAAATTTCACTACACAAATTTTCCCCAACACTTAATTTTCTAAATCTACTTTATTTACAAAATAAAATGAAAAAAATTTGTATTCAGTACACCCTATACCTAGACTCAAATCATAACAACTATAATATGTTATCCTCATCATGTTTCTCATATCCATGCCATCATCTTTCTCATCACTCCTCTAGGTAACATAGAGCTCTAAGTTCTCAATATAGAAAATATGAAAATGAATAGTTAAAGTTTTATTATATATTCAAAATTTACAAATTCTTTCTCTAATAATTATTTACCAAAAAATTGCATCTTTCACTCCTAACTATGCTTCTACAAGCTCTTTTTCCAAACCACAAAAGTTATGGAATCCTGAAAATGTATAGGTTTTTTATATTTACCCATATTTTTCAAAAAAATCAAATTTTATCTTATTTTTCATGTTTGCCTACTATTTCATACATTGGAATCCTCTTCTACTTACTTCTTACACAACCTCTTCTCTAAAACAACAAGGTAAAATAACGTATGTATTTTTAAGTTATTTAATTTCATCTATTTTGTGATTTTTATTACAATTTGTTATCTCAATTCTTGTGTGTTTCTATGTTCTTTCTTGACACACCATCCCATATTAAAACTACATGACATGCGATGAGATTCGAGTGGGGAATATCTATACACATAATATTTATTAACTTTATCATTTAATAACACTCTCTATCTTGCCTTTTGAGTTTCAATCTCTATGAGTGCATGACTCAAAGGGTGTACTAGGAATGGGGTGGGTAGACCTTTAGTGCTTTGTAATATTGATAGTACCTATACCATTACCTAAAACTGTCACTTTTATCCAACTCTCAAAATCACCCATTTATCTCATTACTAAGTAAACATCCTTTTTATTCATTTTCCTAATAAGTTGGATAGGTCAATCTTGTTAAGGATTTAATACATGTTACGAAACCTAGTCTTCTTGGCTAACCTAGTTCAAGACCTAAAAACTATATTTCCCACCTAAAAAATGACCTCATCAATCATGTCGACTAGAATTATGTAAGGGTTTAGGGTCAATCCTTGGCTATAAATACCACCTTCACTTCAATCCAATAAGAGTAAAATTCATTTTCACATTGTTACAACTCACAATTCTAGTAATTCTATCCTTGAGGAGTCATTTCTTAAGGTTTTACCTTAGAAGGAAAGAAGCTTGTCTTGTGGGAAAGTATTGGATGAAAAAATAGTGGTATTTTTTCATATATCTTATTTATATAGTGTGATCCTTATAAATCCAAAAAAAACCTCTCACAAAGCACCATTGACAATGGGAGAGATTGAGGCATGACAGGTTTGTCCAAAGGTAAGCATTCCTAACTTTTATTCTTTCATTCAATAGATAGACATTGCATAAGGTAATAATTTGAATGTTTTATGCCTTTCTTAATTTACTTCTACATTGATTTGAGTAGAATTATCTTTGCTTGTTATGTGTTTTTTGTTGTTAAATATCCCCCCTTTGTGCCACAAGCTTTAGTGAGTACTATATTAGATTTATTTCTTGTATTATAGGCTTAATTAGGGTTATTACATCATATCATTTGACTAGAGGATTTGGATCCCTCTCCTTTGGTTTTATGTAGTAATATATCCTTTGGTTAGGTTTAAAAGATACAAATCGATCATGTCCTAACATAAATAACTATATAATGAGTTATTTGTAAGATTACCTTCTCTGAGCTTGGAATCCACTAAGTATGACAAGTTGTATGTCCATCCTAATTTATTGCATACACATAGATAATGTATATATGTATGCATATATCTCACTCAAAATATGTGTGAAACACATGTATATAGATGCCATCTGCCAACATGGAACCAACAACATATATGCCAAAGAGCTAATAAGATATGTAAATATAGAACATATTTTTTAAGTTTTTTATTTTTATTTTTATTTTTTTGGTATTTTTTGAAAATTTAAAAAGAAAAGACTATCCTATGATCACATTAAAATAATGGTCATATTTATCTCCCCACTATGAAAATAGTGTAATAAACTGGTGACACTACCAAGGAACATGTATAGGTGCAATATTTATCACTATAATATATATGATGCTTGTATATATAATAGGACTTTGTGGTTATGAAGTATAAATAGTAGGAGTAGGGTTCATGAAACCCATTGTTGAGGTCTCTATGATTTTTTTATAAAAATAGTAATAAGACCATGTGTAGGTGCTCTAGATATTTGAATATGGTGTGTAGTAGATGAAGATTTCATAAAACCCACTATGGATACTAGATGCAATGGTATCTTAGGTACTAGATGCCTAATAAAGGGAATTACATATTGCTTACCCTTTTATATAAGATTAACCATATAAGGTTTGATAATTAACTTACTAGGTATAAATTTATCTTGCTCAAGAGGATGTTCGTATTGAATTTTAGAAACTGTAATTACCTGATTGGCATGAATGTATTTAACACACCCATAAACTGCATAAGGTAATATTTAAATTTTATGTATCCAAGATCATCCAAATAAAATATAAAAATAATTTTTGGAAGGTATAACTGAGAAATTAGTAACCAAATGGGTGGGACCCACTTATAAAGGTAAGTCAATCTCACCAAAAACCTACTGTGAGGTCTCATCAAATGTTCTAACTAATCTAGTTTATGGATGTAAATCTTGATTTATATAAACCAAATGTGTAATTAATGTCATGATACAAACATTATTATTTGCATCATTATCAATCATAAAACTATGTATAGGTTGGTGATCAAGGTATGCTTGATAAATAAATAATGAAGATCAGAGTCATCACCCCTAATCTTACTACCATTAAAGGTAATGAAGGGTCTCTGAACCATAGGAGGTGTATGCAACATATAGGTACCAATAATCCCATACAATGGGTGTTCATGATGAAATAGAGGAGGGTGCACATTTTATTCCATGCTCATTTATGAATCCTTCTCTGAATGATCTTGAAAATGATTATTAAATATTTTCTATTTCTCATGATCACCAAATTTTGAACCTTATTCTTTTGGAGGATCATCAAATTTAATCTTTTGGTCATCGATGAGATTTTGGATCTTATCCTTCCAAGTAAAAAGTATATTCTTAGAATGCCCAAAACCTTGGTGATATCCATAATAAACATTTGCATCATACCATTTGGGTATATGTCTATTCATATCTATCTCTATAGGATGACAGAGAGATATGAAGTGACACTCTACAAGCTGTAAGAGTAATGAAGTGAAAGACTTAGGTAAGCATGTAAACTATTTATGTGGTGCATTAGATAAGACAAGATAATTAGGTTTTTGTGACACCATATTAACCATGGTGTTATTTATTTTTTAGGCTTAGGGGGTTTAACCTTTTAACTTGTCTTGATAATAAAATTGGTTTTGGATGTAGATGTAGTCAGTGTGTCTACTACATACTTAAGTATGTTCAATGAGATAAAATTGGTTTCATGATCATGAACAATGTGGCACAAGTCATCAAAATATTTGAAATTTTTGAACACAATGGAATTATGTAAAGGAACAATAAAACTTTACTTCAAAATGTATTGAAGCTCTTTATCTACCATTGGATTAGTCATTTTAGCTAACATTATTTTGTGCCTTAAGACATATTTATTGATAGTTCATTGGTTCCTTGTTTGATTTTTGAAATTTGGGCATATTAAATATTTTCAGTAATGTTAATAGAGACGTGTGCCAAAAACTAATTTTTATGGGGTTTGAAGGCATTTATTGACTAAGTTGGTAAATCATAGAAACATCTCATAGCATAATCCTTGAGGATTTTTGGAAATAATTTGGTCAAAATTTTATCATTAAGGGTATAATCAATGCATGCCACATAACAATATAGAATATTTTGTTAAATATCATGATTTTCATCATAAAATGTTAACTTAGGTGAAACTAAACTTGTTGGCAAAGGGGGCAAAGATATATCTGGTACAATAGGATTATATAACACCTGTTGCAAATCAATAGCATAAGAACATTTCATAAAATTTTATTCAATATTTTTCACCTTAGTTTACAAAATATTTATAGTTTGGAAAATATCTTACACCTCTTGGTTTTTTAGGTTGGATATTTGAGAAGTCACCAAAGGAAGTGTACCCATAAGTTGGGTAGATATAGGCATTGCAACCAATATTTGAGTAGAATCATTTTGGTTTCCCATATAAGATGTGGAAATAGTAATTTTATAGAATAAAGGTTTATATACATATGCCATGCCCCCATTAGAAGTATGAAGTGATAATGTTCTCAAGGTAGGGTTGCTGGTATATTGGGATGACCCATATCTCGAGTATCATGATAAATAGATGGACCTGCTTATTCAACTACACTTTTTGATTTTTTTAATTTTCTAATATGGTTCTTAATATTTCATTAAGATATTCAATATTTTGATGAATACACTCATGAAATAATGAAATTTATTGCACTTGATCATGTTATATTTTCTCATGTTCATTTTTTTCATTAGACTCATGGTTTTTATTATGAAAATTTTCTATGATAACCTCATCAATATGTTTTTCATTCTCAACATTGGTATCATCATGATCCATAGGATTAGGTTACTCATTGTTTTTATTTATCTTAGGTGGTTGTGGGGAAGCTCAATTTATTCAATAGGCATACCTCCCAATATAGGGCTATGCCTATGTTGCATGTAAAATAATATAAAAACTAAAAAATCTAAACAATCTAAAATCCTAGCTAGTTGTTTTAACATTTTAAGACGTAATGAATGTAAGTCCTATGTTTGTTAAAGAGTTGAGTATGGTAAATAAGGGTAGAAAATATAATAAATACAACCATCGATTTGTTATATAATTGACTAACTTTGACCTTTCTAAAAATAACAATAAATAATGTAAAAACTTAGTTACAATATGACTAAGATGGATGATCTAGAAGCAAAAAACTAAGGAAAGAACTAGTTTGAATGTCACAAATAGGATATAAGTGTCAAAACCCATCCTATATTCTAGAAACCTAATTGGATAGTATCACCATGTGTTGTTAGTGTCCTTATTTTAATAGTAGTTTCCTCTGTGCATGACTATCCCAAGCTTTTAGGTGTATCTGTGTCTGGATCTGTAAGGTCTTCCTACATGAATGAGTTATAAAACTATGTATATGGCCTATTTTGACTAAATTTGTGGGAAAACCCTAATACTCCATGTTGTTAGGACATCTGGTTGATACAATCTAGAAACTGTGTTTGTTAGTGGGGTGGGATGGACACCCTCAACACCCCACTATGAAGAAATTTGCATACATTATAATACTCTTAAGAGGGATAAATATCGATGTAGTTATCCCCACTTAAGTGCTGGTGTGAGTGAAAGTGAAGATAGTATAATAGTTTAATTGAATTCTTTAAAGGTGCTTTTGACTAGAAATATGAATAATCTAAATTTAGGAATGTTGTAGATGGTAGTATGTAGAATTAGGGAAGAATAAGGCTTGATAAACTTAATTATTCATAAATTATTCTTAGTTTTCATATGTATTTTGTATTTCATTTACATCTAGTGGTTAGAGGGATATAAGTCATGTATTTATATTGTTCTAGTGTTTGTGCAAGTGCTAAAAGTGGTCTAGGCTAACCCTAAGAGGTCTAAGATTTGAAAAGATGCCTTTTTATGAAAAGATGAGGGAAAAGATAGTAGTGTCATTACTAGCACACTAGCATCATGTGGCACTATTGTCCCTATTATGGCACCAGTGTCCAAGTGGTAAAACATTAGGCATGAAGAGCCAATATGTAAGAATAAAGGTCTAGGACTACTTTAGGGATGACTAGGGATGCTTGTCACCCACATAAAAGCTAGATAAATGTGAAAACAAGATATAAAATAGGTAGAGGACTAATATAAGGATAAATTGTCTCAAGTAGCACTCTTAGCACTCAAATTTCACTTTTAGGTTATTACATTTCCCCCCTTTTATTCTAGAAATGAAAAAAAGTGAAATAAATAGGATAAATGAAAAAGAAGCATACTTGGATCTACCTAAGAGGTGAATCCTATGAAGATGGGTCTAAGTATGTGAAGCATAATCCAATACATGTACTAAAAGTGAAATGTTCATAGTCAATCCTTAATAAATATCAAAATAAAAAACAAAATCAAGTAAATAAGTAACTAAGAAAAATTGAGTAAAAATTAAGTAAAGGAATAAGAGAGAGGAAATGAAAGAATACACCTAATTAGGTATGCAAACCAATGAATAAATATGGTGACAACCTATGTGTGTGAATGTATATAATGATCAATCAATGAATAACTTGGAATGAGATGATGTCTTTCTCAATACTCATGTGTTGGGTGGCTTAAGAACTCAATCTGGTTTTGACTCCATCATTGCCCACCCATTATTGGTGGATCATGACTTGTGAATAGCTTGTATTGGATCGATGGTGTGTCTAACCCTATCATGCAGGTGGTTCAATAACTCAGGGAGACTATGAATCCATCATTGCCTACCCATGTGTAGTATATGAATATAGAACTAAAACTATGTGAGGTAACTAGAAATGTTTGACTGGAAATGTCAGCTTATGACCACTCATGTATATTAGGTAACTTCGATCCATTCAAGAATACCAACTGTTGTAGATGAAGTAAGGCATGAAATGGTGTATAACCTATACTATGATGTCATATGTATATAATTTAGAGAATAACATGGAATTTATCATTACATCTGATCAACCAGCGTGTAAGTGAGCATATGGAAACAATGTGTCATGCACATGCCCCAAATTTGATATTTGAGCATATGGATTCTAGTCTGAGTTATAACAATTTACATTTTAGTATTTAAAATGAAAATGGGAATGGTTATGTCATGCATGATGCCCCAATATAAATAATTTTGTATGAATCTGAGCCAAACTAGTATGAATATGAATAAATATAGTAAATATGTAATTAAACCTATGCAAACCTAGACTGTACCTACTATAATTTTCTTACCAGTCTATATTTTTATGAAGCTAAGGCTACTAGATAGTATCATCATATCATATATAGTAGGGCCATATGGTACTAGTGTCCCAATTTTGGTGCTAATGTCTCACTATTCTAATTTTTGTGTAACTATATTGATCTTTGTGTCACTATTTTCCCATTGTGTTTACTTGAGTATGTTTTTTGTAATCTAAGCCTATGTGATGAAAAATGTACTATGAGTGCAATATGGGAGCATGATCTCTGTGACAAACTCCTATTAATTCCCCCTCTTTTGATGGGAGTTATTGAAATTGTACAAGAACAATCCTCAAAAGAAAAATCTCTACAAGATGTGTGTTATTTAGAGCATATATGACACATGTTTAATAATACAATATAATGTGCATACATAACATCATAATGTAAGATAATCTAAGCCTAAGTTTATAATGTGTGATTTGTATTATATCTAGCATATACAAGACTATCAAGATAGATATAATAATGTATGTAATAATAAATCTAAGTAATAACTGAGTAGCTACCTAGGGGAATGGGGCATGATGCCCATCATGACACCCACGTAGGAAGATAAGATGCATGGTGTCCCTCATGGAATTTAAAAATGGATTGTGTAACAAGTAAGAGATAAGTGTCATGGCTATGACACATATAAGAGAGCATACATACAACACACATGAGGCACACAAAGTAGGCCAAGGGGCCCATAATACAAGGGACATGGGCACATGCCACTAAATCTAAGAAAATAAGACATACAAGGACATGTTAAAATATCCACATATGTAAGCAATAATCAAGTTGGCTTAGAACCACATAGAAAGACATGTTCAAATATCCAGATACACAATTAATAAAGCACACACAAGGGCATGGGAACATGTCCAAAGCATACATATTATGAAAAGAAATAACTTATAGACAAAGAGTAATGACATATTCAAATGCCTTCAAATAAAAGAAGATTCGAGATACAATCAAGTATAAATTAGGAAATATAGAAATGAAAGTATGCATGAACATGTAATACAAATCTGTGTAAGAGCCAAGATGTATATACACTAAGTCTAAATTAGGAGTATCTAGGAATAAATTTAAGTAAGTGTAGCATGATCAATATAAAGATATAACAATGCTAAAGCTATGATGTAGAGTACAAAAAAATGTAACCTGGTAATCGAAACTATGTATAGGGTGCCCCCAAATAGGTGAATGTGTCAAATGAAGAATCTGTCTATTGGTGTGTATGCCCCTAGTGGGTAGATAATAACAAATTTGGATTGGTATAGTGGACCTGAGTCTTTTAAACAATCTATAAGCACTCGTAAAGAACAAGTGAAGTATGTATGTATGATAAAAACTGACTATACTAAGATAGCTAGCATATGTAGTGTCTAGAAAGTATATGAAGTGTAAACATGGCAATGCATATAATCTATAATTTTGAGTTTTATAAGTAGCTATTTGAATTTTTTTGTGTTTTTGAAATATTATATTATTTTTGTATTATTTGGATATAATCTATCTACAAGTAATATGAAAAGAGTTTTTGATTTTATATGTAAAATCTCTTCAGATGCATGATGTTCAATGGGTTTTTGATTGTCTTGACATCAAGTGAAGTTAGATGGTATACTTTTGGGCTAAGATTTTTTATGATTAAGTATGGGCCAAGGAAATTTGGTTTAAATTTTCCTTTATTCTCTTCTTTGGTGTTGACATTTCTGATATTTTCTTTTAGAACCAAATCATTGACTTTGAATTCCCTACTATGAACACGGTTATTGTAGGTCCATTGAATCCATTTTTGTTATGCCCTGAGATGCTCTATGGCTTGAATGCACATGCGATCCAACTTTTCTAATTCATGTAGAAATCTCTCTCTATATTAATCATTTATGATGAGCCATTTTAAGGATACCTATAAGGATGAGATTTTTAACTCTAGTGGGATAAGTGCTTCTATGCCATTTACTAGTGAATAAGGAGTAGCTCATATTAGTGTGCAAATACTAGTGTAGTAAGCCCATAATACATAGAGGAGTTGATTGTCCCAATCATCACCAAATTTGGTAACTATTTTGCTGAGAATACTATTGATTATTTTATTTATTGCTTCAACTTGACCATTTCCCCATGGGAAGTACAAAGTAGAGAATGTGTGGAAGAACATATACTTAGGGAAAAATTTACTCACATTTTATTCTTGAAAGAAGTTACATTATCTGTTATGATGACCTTTAGGAGGCTAAAGTAGGAAATAATGTTTGTCATTAGAAAATGGCATATATCTTTTCCCTTTATGGATTGTATTGGAATGGCTTCCACCCATTTTATAAAGTATTTTGTTGTTGTGATAATGAATTTGTGACCTCCTAAGGATTATAGATTTATCTTATGGATTAGATCAAAACCTCATAGCATGAATGGCCATGGGGATACTATGTAGTTATTGTGAAGGGACATGGAGTTTTCCATGGCATTGACATTTGCCACATAACTTGATGTATTCCTTGCATTCTTGTTCCATGGTTGGTCAATAATAACCTTGTTTAAGTAAATTGTGTGACATCACTTTACCACTAAAATGACCACCACATTCACTATCCTGCACCTATTTGATATCCAACTTAACTTCCTTAGCTATCAAACATCAGAGTAAGTGTCCATCAAAAGATATTTTGAATAAGTCCCTACCAATTATGACATATTAGAGGGAGTTTTGTTATAGTCTACATTTTTCATTTCTTCTAAAAGTATCTAGTGTAATAGATTTATGTAGAAAATTATATATATCAGAGAACCATTTAGATGCTACTATGCTATGTGTGGTAACTAGAACTATTAAAGCTATGAGGTCCACATGGGACACTGATGGAAATTGTAATCATTTGATAATGAAGATATCCTAGTATTCATCTATGTCAATGGGGATCAATGATGCTACACTAGCCATTGCATACTATATTTATGTGAAATAATTTTAATAGAGAAGTTTTCAAACTAAGCCTATAGACATTGAACCATATTATTGTAGAGAATGTTGTGTTCCTATTTAGTTTGGTAGATATCTATAACTTGTGTAATCATACTTCTTATGACCCTACTCCTTATTATTACACATCAGATCATGTACAAATTATCAACCCTGGTTATCCCACTTTGAGGTATTCTTCATTCACATGGACCTTTAACACATCTTACATACATCCCCTATATATCCTTATCACATATCTGACCTTTTGTGCACCAGATAGGCCCTCTAGATACCTCCTAGGGCCCTTTTAAAGGTCTATTGACCACCCATTAGGGAGGAAACCCACATCTTAGGCTACATGTTTTCTTCATAAAAGCCATGGCCTAGGCTGTAGCTCAGGCATAATGTGCAAAAAAGAGCTTGAATTTTCCCAAACAACTACCTTTTGGCCTTTTGGTGGATTAGAGTTGAGATATATGACACTTCCTCATTTATTTTGAGCCTCTCTCTCCTACATTTTTGATCTGATCTTCCCACTTGATCATCACACTAAAATCTTGGCTGCCTTATTGAATCTCACTTGGTTTTTTCTTGGTAGACTTAGCTTTTATTATGACAAGGGATGTCTTACTATTCTATAGCTTATCTTGGTGACTCATATTACTCTATATAGTGTTTTTGAAGATTATGGGTTACTCCTAGCTCCCTCAAGACTCCATTTCACCTATTATTATGCTCCTTGCATTGGCTCTCTCTCATTTGTCATATTATCCTTCACCTCTTCCATAACTTTTGGCTCTTAGTTTGGACTCAACCTACACATAGTCTGATCCTCTTCTTTCATTGTTTCCTAGCTTGGCTAATTGGTTGGTAGAAAGTATGCACACTTATTTTGAGTTTGATATGAGGGAAATTTTCTATGCAAAGTGAAATCATTATTTGTTTTTAGTAGTATACATGCTAGGTTTTTATTGTTTTAGTGATTTAACTTGCTTAGGGAATTATCTGGGATAGTTTCTAAAGTTTTATGCATTTGTATGTGGCTAATAACATCTTTCATTGCTTGAAATATCTTCCCTTACATGTCATAATCTCTTTGGAAACATTTCTCATTACGTAGTAGAATCCTAAATGCTCAAAATGAACTATACAATTTGCGTAAACAATCTCTCTTCTTACTAAATTAGAAAATTGCATTATTAGAGAACAATAGTGTTGAAAATAAAGAGTTAACTCAAGCTTAGATTAGGCATGATCTTTCACCCTTTATTAAAAAAAACTTTACTTCTTAAAACATATTTTATTTAGCCTAAAAGTGCCTTTGATTCTAAATTTATACATTGCTTATTATATCTATTTGTTCAACATTGTTATTTCCATAATTTGGATGCAAATAGTCTTCTAGTCTTAGCTACTTGCTTTACTATGGTTATACCCACTAGAGATACCTGTATCCTTTGTGCACTTGATCATGATATCCCTAAATTGGTTTACAATCTTATTTATAGTTTGGTGTAATTTGGAAAACTGGATAGCCTCTATAGATCTCTTATAGCCCATATAAGCCTTGAGCCCTCTAGATTTCTAGTTGTTTGTTTAAGTACCCTACATATCCCCTTGCCAAATAAAAGTGGTTCAATTCAGATTATTAGAGATACATTTTGGCTTGCCTAATGGGACCCCACATATAGTCTCATACTAGTTATAACCCATTTATATCTCTCTTATCCAACTCCCCTTTGTTAGTTTTTAGGCTTTTTTTTAAGTTATGTTTTGTCTCTCACCTTGGTTGTTTTATCCTGCTTTGGTTTTGTGTTATTCTCCCTACTGGTTCTCCATCTGTTTGCCTTTTATATTTCCTTTCATGTTGATCTTGCTTCATTACATCCATGTCTGGCCTCCCACTATTGGGATGCCAATCCCATTAGATTTAGGGCCTCATCCTTGAGCTCACTCATGAGTAGGCCATAACTGCAATACAATGACATAAACACCATAGGATCTAGGAGGTTCCCTCAACCTAGCATGGTAACCTTGACCCTCTCACATTATAAAAGGAATAATGTTGGTAGGTCTATAACCAATGGAATCAATATAATTTTCACTAGTCTAAGCTTCATTCATCCAAAGATGTTTCCCCTTGACCTCATGTTGTGACTCATTCACCTGTTTAAGGTGATGAGGATCCCCTTGTATGATTGAGACCTGATGAAATGCATACGATCATTGATGATTACCATAGACACATTTAGGTGAATGAAGTTCACCCTTATCCCCCTAAGAGTTGGTGGTGTGCTTCCTCTAGAGATAGAGATCATACCTATTTAGTTTTAAGTGCCTCAACTAGTTCTCACATGAGTTCACCACCTCTTTCTTGATAGGAAACTCTACAACAAGAACCCCCTCATGTATATGTTGTGGGTCATAGGTATTCTAACTTAGTGATGCCCCTTCATCATATGTTCATGATGGTAGGTATGGATTAAGAACGTGATGAAGGCATGATGTTGAAGCTATTCACTTGTTCTTTACGAGTTGAAGATCTAATTTGGTTTCAAAATCTACCTCTAGATTCTCTCTCTTGTTTCTAGCTCCTTTTAGATGACTTCCTCTAGTACTTTGATATATTCAAACCATTCAACCTCAGAATCTAATTAATCACCTCCATGGTGTAGGTTAAGGGTGATTCAAACTTTGATTTTGTGTGTAAGTGACATTCAATTGTCTATACATGTAGAATAATGTTTTTGGATAATCAACTTTATGACATGTTCATGTAAGCATTGAGGCAGGAGGTTCACCTTGAGGTCCTCAAGTGTGAGAGAAAATCATATGATGAAATTGTTAATGAGTGCCTAAAGATTGAATTAAATGAGTTATGTGTGGGCATGAACCCTATGCCAACCTAAAGTTCATCCTCTTTGTATGATCATAACTCCAATATGATCGATGATGGTGTCACTGATTCTCCTCTTGAAAAGAAGGATAGGTATGAGGTGAATGCTTTGAGCAAGAAGCTAGATAAAAAGAAGGTTTTATAATCAAGCACAACAAAATAATAGATGGTGTTTCCTTATAACCCCACCAATTTTTACAATTTCCATCAAATGAAGGGCCATGATGATGCCAATTGTGTTACCCAAAAGTTTGGTGTGCAAGCCTTACCTCTATCTTAGATTTTTCCTCTTATGGAACCCAACCACAAGTTGAATGTGTTCAAGGAGCCTCTACCTGACCATGATATGGAAAAGAAGAAGAAGAAAAATAATGATAAATCCAAGGCTCAAGCCCATCATTCCCCTTGTCACTCTTCTACCTCTTTTAAATACTCTTCCTAGATTGACCTGAGAGGGAAAGCTAAGTGAGAGATTAGTAAGTTCATTATTACTATTGACATAGCCTCTACTAGGTATGAGTACTTTGTCAACATGTGCTCAGGTTGGGTCATCGACCCCATTGGAGAGACTAGTGGTGCAAGGCCTCCTTTCCAACCCATGGGGGTGGGGAACCCCAAAGTTAGTGACATAACATCCTCAAGATAGATAACATCCTTAATCCACCATAGAGGAGTTACAGGGCCTCTCGACTGGGATATCCATTTGGGACATTCTTTGCCTTTATCTAAGTAAAGGGGCCTCATATTTGATGCTATTGGTATCTCTCATGAAGGTCCTCTATGGGATGATGTCAAAGTTTTGTTCAACTTTGATGCATCTGAGCACCCTCATCCTCTCATCTTATCTTTTGACCTTGCCTCTTTGCCAGACACTTTAGTTCTTGTAAAGAGGGATCATTTCCCTATCTATATCAATAAATTAATTGATGATGTCATGTTAAGAGATGCATCATTGATGAAGGAGCTGCATTGAATATCATGCCCCTATGTTTGTTCAATGATCTTGGGATTAATTAGAAGAAGCTCTCTAATTCTCATTACGACTATGTTGGTTTCAATAATGACATGATTGTTTAAGTGGGAAACATGAATATCTATGTCAAGTTTGGCCCCAAAAAATTCAAGATTGATTTTTATGTGTTAGACTTTGATCTTTCATAAAATATGATTCTTGGTCATCCTTGGAATGTTGCCATGCAGGTCATTACATCAATCATATTTCACATGGTTTAGTTTGTGCATGAAGGTGAGGTTCATACCATGGAGGCTAAACCAGATCCCTAGGAATTGATTTATGCAAAGAAAAATTTCTCAAGTGAGGCTTTGGTTGTCTCCTCATAGGGCTCAATGGACTCCCACATGCCCCCTACTTTTGAGTCTCATTTTCTCAAGGATGAATGTTGTGATCTAGTTGAGTATCAAGCAACATTCACTCCTTTGAAGTTTGGCATGCATTGGCCAACTCCCTCTCTACATCGATGATGCTAGGTTGGCTCTTCCATTTTTAGAGACCTCTTTCAATATCTCTCCAAACATTGAGCTTACCTTCTCATCATGCTTCTCCCATTAGAGTATAAACTCTCTCAACACATCTCCCATGGAGGTTACTAGAGTCACTAAGTCTGATCTTGAGTGATATTCCATCCATAGTATAACATGAAACCCAATAAATGAGAGGAGAGATTATAATAAGCTCATTCTCACACATTGTATGTTCCACCATCCTCTTACTTGTTTGGGTTTAGAGGTCTTGTTCACCAATAATGACCCCACCTTCAACACTTTTGTGTTTTGGGTCATGACTAGTGAGCTTAAGGATATGGATGTTCCATCTCCTTCTTCTCACCTTTTCCCTATTGATTGACCGAATAATAGGCTAAGAAGTGTCTTACATCAGGGGCATGGCTCTAGTTAGAGAAAAGTGGTGGCCTTCCCTTGGGGGCAGGCCTAGGCCTAAGGTGCTTTGGTGAGCCTCAAAGCTTATAAGAACACCTTCTTAGTCCCCTATTTTGTGGATTAGCCCTCTTCTAACATCCATCATCATACCTTATGGGTCTCCATAGCCATTTGGATTATGCACTCCTCCTTGAATTTACCTTGGGATAAAATCAAAGTCTTTTTCTTATTTTAGCTGGTCATGTTATTGCTTACTTGTATTTAACCCTCTACCAACTCCCTCTCTCCTTTGTAGTTCTTATCAGTGGTGTGGGTTAGTGGTTATGGTTGCTTAAAACTTTATCCAACTTTCCCTAGCTAGTCTTCATCTATCATGGGCCTCCTAGCACCCCTCCTCACCTCTTATTATGGTTGGCATTGAGGCACTCTCTCATGGTTGGTCACTGCATAACAATGATGACTCTATCAATTGAAATGCCTTTCTTACCTCTAGCACTTTGACGACTCCTCACATCTGCATGAAATAAAAACATGAGATTATATCAATCATACATGCATTAGAATGAGATAAACATGCTCAACTAACATGTTTTTCTTGTTCCCCCATTTAGTTCCTTTTTGGGCAAGTTTTAGGCCCTTCCAGGCTCCTTAGGCCTATTTGTGGCCCTTTCTAGCCTAGGCCATGGGTTTTTAGGCTAAGCCACATCCTGGCAATGTGGTCCAAGTTATAGGTTTGCATAGGCAAGTTGTGGCTTGGGATTGAGGCTTTCTTTTTCCCTCTCTTAGCATTTGTTTCATCCCATTCTGAATGCAATGGTAGGGTCCATTTTTCTCTTTAAGGCCTCCTTGGGTGTGTTTTGGGACTATTATAGTCTCTTACACCCTTAAGTCCTCTATCATGTTAGGCCCATGTACTCCTCACTAGGGTACACCTTGGGATAAAAGTTGATATCTCTTCTTCTTTTAGTCATTAGTTTCTCAGCTCATTCGTAGTCAACTAACTCCCTCTTCCTCTTTCACTATGGTTCTTACAAGAGTCAGTTCATGGTTATGGTTGCTCCAAGACTTGATCTAGTCTTCACTTACCAGTCTTCATCCCTTCATGGACATCCTACCACCCTTCATCACCTCATCCCACAATCAATGTTGGCCTTTTACCATCAATTATGATTTGATTGTGTTCTTTATTTCCCTCATGTAACTAAATCATCCTACTTTGTGTGGAGATAATCCTTCCACATCCTCCTCCTGTGTCTTTGATCCATATCATGGTGCATCTCTCAATGGTGATTCACATGGATAATAGTAATCAAGGCAACTTAGGACCTACTATTATCACTTGGATTATTGATGACCCATGGAGATATAAACTTATTGCAGTTGGTCACCTCCTTACTAGTGAGATGAATAATACAACCAAGTATCAAACAATCATTGATGCTTTGACCAATGATCATGTGCCAGGTGTGTATTATGTGTATTTATTATCTAACTCACTCTTAGTCATGTCTTAGCTCATCATTTCTTGGGCCATCCTTAGCTCTAAGTTGTTCCCCCTCTTTGAAGTACGTGATTTGTTGTCTTTTTTTGAGGATGTCCAGTTCACACATATCCCTTATAAGGAGAATACTAGCACTAATGCCTTGATGAATGTTATTTTGGATTATATGATTTGATTGATATCACTTGTGTCCTTTCTGTATAGGATTTGGAGTTAGATTTGGATTTAGATTACGTAACATTTGCACTCACACCCATGGATTACACCATCAACTTCTACCACCATCCTTATCTGGTAAGTATAGGTAATGGTCTCTTTTATCTTTTTAGTTCTTTCTTTCCTTTACTTTTGTGTGGATTATAGGTACTACACAATACTCCTTGTTCATTCGAACACTGATTGCTTGTACCTTAGGGGCATATGTAATCATACTTCCCATGACCCTACTCTTCCTTATAATTATACAACAGTTCACATTCATAATATTAATCTTGGTTATCCTAATTTGAGTAATTTTCCACTCACAAGGACCTTTCCCACATCTTAAATCCATCCCATATACATCTTTAGCACATCTCTAACCTTTTACACACTAGATAGGCCCTTTAGATGCATCTTAGGGCCCTTCCATAGGCTCATTTGCCACTCAAAATGGCCTTTTAACCTAGGCCATGGCTTAGGGAGGAAACCTACAGTTTAGGATGCAAATTTCCTTCACAAAAGTCATGTCCTAGGCTGTGGCCCAAGTAAAACATGTAAAAAAGGGCCCATATTTGCCCAAATAGCTAAAAATGGCTACTTTTTGGCCTTTTAACAGATTAGGGTTCATTTATATGACACTTCCTCATTTATTTTGAGCCTATCTCTCCTAAATTTTTGTTTTGATCTTCCCACTTGATCATCACACTTAAATCTTGGTTGCCTTCTTGAATCTCACCTAGTTCTTTCTTGGCACACTTAGCTTTTATTATGACAGGGGATACCCAACTATTTTATAGCTTATCTTGGTGATTGACATTGCTCTCTAAAATGTTCTTGAAGATTTTGGGTTACTCTTAGTTCCCTCACGAATCCATTTCACCTATTCTTATGCTCCTTAGATTGGCTTTATCTCACTTGGTAGATTCTCCTTCACATTTTCCACAAATTTTGGCTTCTGATTTAGACTCAACCTACACACAATTTGATCTGCCTCCTTGATTGCTTACTAGCTTGGACAATCATTTGGTACAAAGTCTATACATTTCTTTTAGTTTGATATGAGGGCAATTTTCTATGCAAAGTGAAATCCTTATTTTTTTAAATTAGTATACATGCTATGTTTTAATTGTTTTAGTGATTTATCTTGCTTAGGGCATTATCTATGATAGTTTTTGAGGTTTTATAAAATTTTATGTGGCTAAGATTATCTTTCATTGCTTGAAATATATTCCTTATATGTCATGATCTCTTTGGAAGAATTTCTCATTACATAGTAGAATCCTAAATGCTCAAAATTATCTATACAATTTGCGAAAACAATCTCTCTTCTTGCTAAACTAGAAAATTGCATTATTAAGGAAAACAGTGTTAAAAATAAATATTTAACTCAAAATTAGATTAGGCATACTCTTGTACCCTTTCTCATAAATGTATTTACTTCCTAAACATCTTTCATTTAGCCTGAGAGTGCCTTTGCTTCTAAGTTTATGATTTGCTTGTTAGCTCTCTTTATTCAATATTGTTATTTCTAGAATTTGGATGCAAATAGTCTTATAGTATTAACTACTTGATTTATTATGGTTATACCCACTAGGAATACCTATATCCTTTGTGCACTTGATCGTGTTATCCATAACCTAGTTTATAAGTCTATCTATAGCTTGGTTCAATATTGTAAACTAGATAGCCTCTATATATCTCATATAGCCCATAGAATCCTTGAGCCTTCTAGCTTTCTAGTTATTTGTTTAAGTACCATGCGTACCCCCTTGCCAAACACTAGTAGTTCCATTAAAATTATTGGAGCTATAAATTGATTGATAAATAATTATTAATCCCCATAAAATTTAATATGGAGATCCTAAGCTGATGGAAATCCTAAGATAAGAGCTTTGTATTATGTGATGTTGTTGGTACATGACAAACTAAGTTGGTAAGCTAGGGGTACTGTGTGTCCATTTAGGTTGATGAAAACAATTCCAGATCTGACACCAGATGCACATATAAAAATATCAAAGAACACTATCCATGTAGAAAAAGTGGTATTATATGTGGTTAAGTCATCCTTGAAATCATCATTGATAGGATTTATACCCAATAATTGTGTTACTTCCAATTGATCTACAATTATTTGGCCTTTTACTAATTTTTGTAAAATAATCTTGAGGTTAAATTTGGTGAGTAATATAACCCATTTTGAAATATGATATGAGATATGCATTTTGACATGATGAAATTTAAAGAATCAACTTTTATAATGACTTGTGTCTCATTGTAATAATATAGTGTTGAAGCTTTTGAGTAGCAAATACAAGTGCCAAACAAAGTTTTTCTATTGTTAGATAATTTAGTTTGTAATCAACAAGTGTATGATTGATGTAGTAAATGACCCATTATTTATTTTTATCATCATGCTATGCTAAGAGTGCATTGAGTCTATGATCTATCATTGAGAGGTAAAGTAGAAGTGGCTTGTCAGATGTTGGTGGTACTAGGATAGGTGGGTTCAACATGTACTATTTGAGTGTGTTAAAGCTTTTTTGACATGTGATGTCCCATTTGAATTTTATATACTTTTCAATTAATTTGGTGAATGATCGAGTCTTATATATGAGTTTCAAAACAAAGTGATGTATTGCTTGAATCTTACCTTGTAAGGAGTAGAGTTACTTTAAATTAGTACGAGGAGACATGTCCATTATTGCTTTGAATTTCTTGGGGTTAACTTCGATATTGCATTGAGATATTATAAATCCAAAAAATTTACTTGATGAAACCCCAAAGATGCATTTCTTGAGATTGAGTTGTACATTATATTTCCTTAATATTTCAAAAATTTATCATAAATATATGACATGGTGTTGTTGTTCTTTTGATTTTTCAATCAAATCATCGACATAATATTTGACTATTTTATGAATGAGATCATGAAAGATGTGTGTCATTGTTCAATAGTATGTTGCACCTGCATTTTTAAATCTAAAATACATGATTATATATCAGAAAGTGCCCCATGGTTTGGAAAAGAAGTTTTTTCTTGGTCTTCTTCAATAATCTTAATTTTATTGTAACCAACGAAGCCATCTATAAAGGAGAGCATTTCATAGTCTACTGTGGAGTCGACTATCATATCAATGTTGGGTAGAGGAAAGTCATCCTTAGGAAATGATTTTTTTAAGTCTCTAGAATCACAACAACATCAGATTTGGTTGTTAGGTTTTATAATAGGGATAATATTAGCACTCCATTAGGGATGAGTAAATAGTCAAATGAAACTAGCATCTAAGAGTCATTAGATCTCATCTTTGACTAAAAGAGCCAATTTGGGTTACATTTTTTATTTTTTTGTTTAACTGGTTTAGAATCAAGATAGAGTGTAATCCTATGTACTATGATTGAGGGATCAATGTCAGGCATATTAGAATAAACCCAAGAAAATACTTAAAGAAAATATTTTAAAATCTAATGAATATTTGTATCTTCTATTTTATGTAAGGCAACAACCAATAGTATGATACGAGGAAAAATATTGGTGCCATAATTGAATTTTATTGTCTCCTTGTTAAGTAATGTAGATCAATCCATAGTGTATGGTGTTGTAGGGATACTATCATTTGTGTCAGGTAAAATATCATTTGAATGTTCATCAAAGTAAGCCTGGACATTTGTGGAATGAGGAAATTTGTTATTATTATAGAAGAAAGGGAGATACTTGTATGCCACCAATAATTCTAAGAGAGCCTCATCATTAGTGAATTCATCAAAAATAGGTAGATCCAAAGAAGTTATATCATTGATAAGATTGGGGTAAAAAATTGAGAGTGTAAAAACATGGTTTATCATATCATCTGCTTGTGGATTAGGTGGAAAAACCATAATATGCTGAGAATTATGGTGATAAGACTTGGAATCATATGTGTTATCTTTATATCCAAGTCCTATATACCCTATTGATCATATGCTTCAATGGGATTAAGGATTCCCTACTCATGTTTGCCAAGGCCATATCCTATGTGACCTATTTTTTAGAAGTATCTCAATGCAAAAGGAGATGTGAAATTATTATTCTATGTTCTAAAAGTATCTGGGGGAGTGGTAAGTGGGTTTTAAATAGTATAATGGAGTGGTTTTGTAGCAAAATCAATGTGAAGAATATAATTGTGTGAAGGTATTATATGTTGATAATATTTGAATAGTTATTTATCCATAAGATAAGTCTAGATATGACCTTTGTAGTTGAAATTTAAACATGCATGTAAAGTGGATGGAACTACGTGCTTATCATGAATTCATAGTCTTCCAAGAAAGATATTGTAATTAAGATTATTAGGCATAACTTGACATGTTTTAGGTAGTGTTCTAGGCTCCAATGTAAGGTTTAGTGTGATTTTACCTAGAACTTTGTGTAAAATATAATCAAACCCTTAGATGTTCATATCACATGGATCGAAATCCTTAGCATGTATATTAAGAAGTCAAATAAAAAAGATATTGTAAATGTTCAATCCTGATCCATTGTCAACTAAAACTCATTTGACACCTACCTCATTAATTCATAATGCAATGTAGAGAGGCAAGTGTAAATATATGATGTGATGAGGTGGGATATCTTCCATTTCAAATGAAATATGAGCTTCGATCCATTTCATATTATTAATTATAGAAACAACATAAGTTGGTTCAGATGTTTAAGGCACCTGAGTATCATAGAGTGTGTTAGTGCTCAAATCTGAATTAAATAATTTGTGTCCTTTCTGCTGAGATATGAATGTTTGAAGGTCTAAGTATTGACCTTTAAAAGGAATCTAGAAAGTGTTCACCCAGAAAAAAATCCACTTTTGAAGTCATGTTTTGCAAACCCTATTAATATTATATTTCACTAATGCTTAAATGTTTGCATGTATTTTAATAGGTTCTAGTTGCAGGATCCATGGTGTCAAAAATGTCGAGATGAATAAAAATGTGACTTGGTGTGTTGCAAAAGAATAAAGGTCTCAAGACTTTAGGCAAAAAAAACAATATTAAAATGAAAACTTTAATTTTCAAGTTGAAAATTGCATTCCAACATCCATCCCCTGTTAAGGCCCATGTGGAGGTTTGGGGCAAACATTTTCGAGAGAAATATAATTACACTTTGTAATTTGGAAATGTCTAATGTGTTAAGACGTGTCACTAAAGTTTTAAAAAAACTTAGATGTTAATGATTTTCACTCCACATTAAAATGTACTCAAATCCATGTGGAGGTCTAAGGTCCTAAGTGTGGTGGAAATTTTAAATTAAATGCAAAGTAGAGATTTTGGTAGATATTACAACATTGATATGCAACCTTTTAAATTGAAAATTACAATATGTATTACAATGTTTACAACATGTACATGCTAAACTTAAAGCTCACATCAATCATATGGAGAAGCAATACATCAATGTAGGTTTTTAAAGAGGTGGAGATATCAATACTATGACACAAATTTACATTTTCAAATTGTAATTGCAAATCAAACCCCAAAACCTATAACTCAATGCAAGTGTGGACGTCAACGAACATTTCTAGTAAGAATGTAACATTTTAAATTACAAATTATAAATGTGCATATAGGTCCTGATATTATGATGAGCAAAAATCCATAGGGTCATCAAAGATAATCAGGGAAAGTCTATTCTATTGGATAAAAGGATGATGATCATATTATAAGATGTAGTAACATTTTATGCCTTTCCAAGTTTTATCACTTAAGTTGTTTGATGACAAATCTAGACACCATTCCTCTACCTGGATGCCAAGTCCACGAGAATTTTCAAAGGCTCAAGCAAAATGGATGTTTTTAGTGGGGACATAATATCATATTGACAAATTTTAAATTTATAATTTAAAAATTTCAAATAGAGGTCCAAAGTCCATGGAGATTCATAAGGAAAATGCAACTTTGATATGCAAATGTGTAGTTTACAATTTGCACTCAAAAGTCTGCCATGCACTAAAACATGTCATTAAAGTTTTATGGGCCCAAACTAAAGTTGTAAGGACAAATCAAATGTGAAGGTCTATGGTTAAAGGGAGTGGTGGAAATTTTTTAAGGAAAAGCAAGCAGGATTTTAAAACATATTGAAATGTGTCACTAAATTTTTATGTGCCCATGTCAAAGTTGTAAGGACAAATCAAACGTGAAGGTCCACTATTAAAGGAAGTGGCAAAAAAATTTGAAGAAAAAGCAAGCAAGATTTTTAAGTAGAGATATAACTTCAAAATGCAATTTTAAAATTACAATTTGTAAATATGCAATGGATTTCTTAAAATCTTCTTGGTGTTAAATTGCAATTGAAGCCCAAAAAATTACCATATGATAAAAAGAGTAAAATTGTAGTTGGGTTCCAAAGCCTGCCAAGGCAAAATAAGGTGAAATATGCACATAAAATCATTAGGTTTGGTATAAAAAAGGAAAAATAATATTTGAATGGGAAAATTCAAAGGGAAAAAGGTAAAAACAAAGAGCGAAGTGCTATTTCAAAGGAAGGCAACGTGGGTGAAATATTTTCATTGAAGAAAAATGAGTGTGTTATAATGTAATGTGAAGATAAAAAACATAGAGGTTTGCATCTCAATCATGATTGAATCAGGTCATCCATAATCTTCTAGTTGGGCAAATGATTAGTTAGAAATTCAGAAAAATGGTTTCACAAGAAGACAATAATTTGTTTTGCACTCAAAGAGAATATTCTCCCTCAATCTCAACTACATCAAGATTCCATTCAAGTAGATCAAAGTTTATTTTAAAATTTCATAATTACATGGACAACCAGTTATCAGATTAAAAAAATGACTAAGTATTAAAAATACTAAGTCTAAATATTTTGTTTGTAAAGAATATAAGGAATGGATATCTTGATGGGGAATGCAATAATATAATGTAACTTCAACTTGAAATTTGTTAAATTGTAAATTGTAACTGTAAGTCTACAAGGATCCAAGTGGGAAATAGAATACTCCAATGTAATATTGATATGCAAATTACAAATTGAAAAATGCATACAAAATTTTACCATCCACTAAAGGCAATTTAAACCCATGATAATTTTTTTGTCAAAATGCAAAGGCTCAACTCAACAAAGGATCATGAAGGAAAAATAATGTCACATTGTAAAAGTGAATTTACAAAAGGGAATTGATATGCTCCATGGTAAAGAAATAGATATTTCCAATAGAAATGCAACATGCATTTGTAACTTTAAAAAATTGCAAGTTGAAGTTGCATTGTATTGTTGCATTCCCCATAGAGATCTCCACTCGTATTCTTTATAAACGAAATATTTAGACTCTGTATTTTTTAATACTTAGTCATTTTTTAAATTCTTCCTAGCTCAATTTCACCCTAGACTCTACAAATCAAAGAGTTCTAAAAGGCTTGAAAACATTTAAGCATTAGTAAAATCAAATCTTTATAGGGTTTTCAAAACACAACTACGAGAATGGGGCTTTGTTTCAGAAGAACATTTCTATGGATTCCTTTTAAGGGGAAAAATTAGACCTTCAAATACTCACTTTTTGGGAGAAAGGGCATAAATAATTTAATTCATATTTGGGCACTAAAACTGCCTCTCACCTAGGGATGTACACCCCTTGTGGGTGTGCAAAGAACCCAAGAAAACAAGACCAAGTGCCAATCCTTTGGGCCACAGAGTCAAAATTTTGATAATCTATTCAAAACACCTTTAAAGACCTAAAAAACCAAGGGCAGACCAACAAAAATAGATCAAGAGTATCTGAGAATGAATACATAATGAAAAACAACAAAAAAACTACACAAACAAATCTCAATGCAAAAGGGAAACAAACTAAAAAAACTATATAATAGACATTACTTTACACAAACATGGACCTAGTCAAGGAATTGCTTCATATGTCTACCATTAATCGATAGTTCTAGTATCTCACCATCCAAGTCTCTTAAGAAGAAAGTATGTTCCCCAATTCTATAGTTAGTATAACAAGGGCCAATCCACAATCCATCAAAGTTTTCATGCTTGCCTTTCTCCTCGTGTTTGTTTTCCCAAAGTAAAATCAGATCTCCTACTTGAAAATTTATTGGAGTGAACTTTCTATCAAATATCCTTTTGAGTCTTTCCTTGAAATTTATGTCTTTAATGAGCTTATCTTCTAGTTTCATCAAGCTCAATAATCTAATTTATACTACTTTCATACTAGTTAACTTCATCATATTCTCATATTTATTGCATGAATTGATAGGTTGGTAATTGCAGATTTATAGGTAAAAAATTTTGAGCTCCATAAACAAACTCAAAAAATCTCTTACCTATAGCTCTCTTAGGTGTAATTTTATCAGCCCACAAGGCAAACTTTAGTTGTTCACCCCAGCTCTTCTTGTTAGCTTCCAAAGTTCTTCTAATGATTTTGAGCAAGTTCTTATTACTATATTCTACTTACCCATTCCCCTAAGGGTTGTAATTAGAAGCATAAGTTAAAGTGTTCCCATATTCCTTACACAATGCCACTAAAAGATTAGCTCTAAAACTTATGGCATTATTAGTAATTATATTGAAAAGCACATCAAATGTAAAAATATTGTGATTCAATATAAAATCCATGATCACCTGATGTGTGGCCTTCTTTTTAGGGACCCCCTCAACCCATTTTGTGAAGTAGTCAATTTAAACTAATATCCACCTATGTTTAGTTCTTGATGTAACAATGATCTCTCCAATGAAATCCATTCCCCATTATCTAAATGGGTCTTCAACTGACATAGGTTTTAGGGGGAGAGAAACAAAATCTTTCACCCTTCCATCAAAGTGCTGACATTTCTCACATTTTATTACTTTATGTGCAATATACTTGAATAGTGATAGACACCAATAACCAGCTCTCAGAATAATATGAGTTTTTACTTTTTTTACAAAGTGACCAACACATACTCCACTATGCGAGTCTTCAATCAAATCAGCAATTTCTTCCTCTACTAGGCATCTTAAGAGAACCCCATCAGGATTCTTCCATGTTAGTCCATTTTCAATCATGAGATACTTCTGAGATACAATCGAAAGAGTTTTACATTGATTTTTATCCAAGTTAGGGGGATAATTCAAAATTACTATGTAATAAACAATGTCCTTATACCATGGAGACATCCTAATTATACTCAAAGAATCATCACTATTAAAAATAATAGTGTTTAACTCTATAGCTTGCAAATTAGTCTCATCCATGAGCTTGGATAAGCCCATACCTCTCACTAGCTTGGTGGTTTGGATATCTATGTTGTACTCTTGAAACTTTTTAACCCACTTTCACCTCTTGCTTGATACCTCAATATGAGTCAAGATGCCTTTGACCATTATATGTGGGACATATGCAATGATCTTCTAACTCAAAATGTAGGGTCTGAATGTTTTAACAACTTTCAAGGGGACAAAAGCTTATTTTTCCATGATAGTATAATTTAGTTAAGATACCTACATAGCTTTACTAAATAAATCTATGGGTTGTTCATGACCATCATCATTTTTTTGAAATATAACAATAACTACAATACCTTTTGATGCAAAAGAGAATATTTGAAACTCCCTAGTTTAATAAGGATTGGCCAAGGCAGGGGCAGACTTCAAGGATCCTTTGATGTCATTGAAATATCACATGGCCTTATCCCTCCACTTGATGATTTGGTATGTATTTAACATGGAATTAATAGGTAGAATGATCTCTACAAAGTTGGACACAAACCTTTTTTTTAAGTTGATTTGTCCAAAGAAGGATTGAATTCCCTTCTTAGATTATGAGATAGGTACTTTGTCAATGGATTCCACTCTCTTCAGATCTATCATGACACAATACTTAGACACTTTATGTCCCCAAAACTTGGATTTTTTTACTATGAAGTGACATTTCTTTGGATTAAAAGAAATACCAAATTCCTTGCATCTTAGGAACACTTTTTATATATGCTCCAAATGCTCTTTTCTATTTTTGGAGTACACTATAATATCATCCTAATATATAGTAATAAAATTGTTAATTACCCCTAAAAAATAAACATCCATAGCTCTTAAAATGTTTCACCTACATTCATTAACCCAAAAGGCATCCTCATATAGACATAAGTTCCCCAAGGCATTGTAAATGTAGTCTTGGGTCACATAGATTCTTTTACCATAACTTGGTTATACCTTGATAATACATCTAATGTGGATAACATATTTGATCCTATAACACTCTAAAATAGGTTATCCATATTAGGCAAGGGGTAATTATATTTTAGATAATCTTTGTTCAAATTTATAAAATACACACACAAGCAGATGTCACCATTAATATTTCTTACAGGGACTAAGTTTTCCACCCATGATAAATATCTTATGGGTTGAATAATCCCACTATACCTTAATTTATTTAACTCATCTTGCATCTTGGTGGCTAAGATGGGTTAATAGGTATATGCTTATGCTTGAAAGGTTTCCTATCAGGCTGAAATGGAATGACATGTTGAAACAAATCCTCTTTATATGCTTTCAATTTAGAATAAGACCAAGCCAGACCTTTCTAGGATTTTCCTTAGTACCCAAATTACATTTGGTCACATCTTTTGAGATAAAGAGATCTCAAGTTTTGATTCATTCTACTTCATCGAAAGATTCATCTAAACTCACCAATCATCTAGGGATAGTATTCATCTTTAATTGAATGATATCTTTCCCAAACAAGGTTTCCTTCCCATCAAAAATTTAGACCATGTATTTCATGTCTATGATCTAAACTTGACATTTTGCTTCACAGTATAGAAACCTTTTAATTTTTTCATCATCATCAAAAACTTTTCAATGATGAATTTTGTGTAGGACTGAAGGTCTAACAAGTACCTCACTTGATACTAACAATGAGAGTTCCTATTCTCGCTTTCAAACTGAGCACCCAACCCTACAATTATGTCAGCTTCTTCATTGAAACTTCTATTCTAATAACAAATATTGAAAGCATCAAATAATTCTAAAAAATCCCAAATGACATTTCTATATTGTTTTAAATTTTTATTCTTGGTGGCATAAGCATTTTAGACCTACTTAACCACTAACTCATAATCACCCTTTACAATCAAAATGTAATTCCCTATTCTTAGGAAATTCTCAAACTAAGTAGGAGTGCCTCATATTCAATAATGTTATTAGTGTAATCAAAAGATAGCTTGAAATAAATTTTAAAATATTTCTTATTTGGGGCATAAAAGAAAACCTCAACTCCATTTCTAATATTAAAGCAAGCCCTATCAAAACACATTCTCCAAATATCATTTCCTGCTTCATCATATCCAACATAAAGAACAATAGATTATTTAACACAATCTATGTTTCCAACAAAGTTACCCAAATCCACATCAATGTACAGAACCACATTTAGAGCACATTTTGGATCTTCAAGTACATGTAACATTTTAGGCTCTTTATGAAGTCTAACCATCTTACCCTCCAAAGGAATGGTGGCATAAGAAAGATGCATTTGAAAAATAACACCCATGTTGGTGATCCATTTCCTTGATAAAAACATCCCTAATTTGGGAAGATAATCTAAAACTACCACATCCATATTCAACAATTTACCTAAATGCATAGACAATTGTAATACCAATCCTTTAACTCATCCAACAACTGGTACATCTCTTGAGTCCATGGTATAACACTTTAAAAAATTAGATGTTATTTTTACTCCAAGCTCATTAAGGACACCCAAGGGCATCACATTTCAAGAAGCTCTAGAATCAAACATGTAATTGTAAATAATTAAACTAGTAATCAGTAGGGTGGTATAAAAGGGTCAACATCTAGATGAATTTCTATCAATGCAATCCAAAAATAAACCTTTGGGGTTGGTTCAACAACCTCATGTGATTATTCATCATCATCTAGGAGTGTTAGGGGTGAATTAATTTTATTAGAAGCTGCATTATCATTAAACTCTAGATACTCAAATTCCCTCCTCCTATTTTTTGGTATTCATAGCAGCTTAACAAGTCGCATAGTTATTTTTAATTTACTCAATACTTGGGCCATATCACATACACTATACTGAGGAAGGGGAGTATTTGAAAGAAGGGTGACAAAACCTTCAACAATAATACAATAATTTATAGTCAGAGGGGGAAAAATGGGATGAATTAGCATTCCTAAAAACATTTTAAAAGGGTGTATTTATTCTTACATCATTCATACCCTTAGTAATACTAGATAGCAAAGGTTTTCTATTCTTGTCTAGATCACCTCTTTATTTAATAGTTTGGGAACCAAGTCTTAGTTTGGAAGAAATAGGGACTTATTTAGTTTTCTTAACTTCCTTATGTTTATCCCCTACCCTTGGATCTATAGGGGTAGTCTCTTGAGGAGAAGCACCTTGTTTCTTACTTTTTAGACTATATTCTTTATTTTGGGCAACTACAACATTCATTAATAGTTGTTTATCATCAACTGAAGGAATTACCACATCATACTTTTTAATCATCATAGATCTTAAAAATTCAAATTCATGATTGGGTAACTCCTATGCTTGTGTCATGTTCACATCAAAAATAAATTTAGAAGTTTGGACACATATCTCTTTCACTGTACTCCAAAATTGATCAATGGCAGTAACACTCTGTAATGATGTAGAAGCAGACACTTTCCTTCCAAAGATTTGATAATCAAACATCATAATCTCATCATTTTTAGATGTAGACTCAAGTTCCTTTGCATATTCATAAATTATTTTATTAGTATCACAAGGAATATAGGGGAGGAATCACTTATCACACCAATCTATTTCAAGATCATAGCCTACAACATTAACCTTGGCATTCAACGAATCCAGAACCTCCTTCTTAGATACTCTATTCTAATTTCTATCATTTTGGGTAGGTCTCTTCCCTTTGTCAATATATCTAATGTGTAAAGAGGATCTCCCTTGTGCTTGATTCTAATTTTGAGTTCTCTCCTAACTAAAATATCCATGAGGGATCCCCTTCTTAGCTCTAACCAACTTGTATGGCATTTCCTTAACAACAGTTGTCAAGTTTTCATAGTTTCCTCAAGGTTGGTAGTCTTATTAGACTTGGACTTCTCTATATTGATCAAGTTTACATCATCCCATTTTTTCAAATGTTTTCCCAAAGCTTTTATTTTATTTTTAATTTGGATGGCCATGTTCAATGCTAACCTCAAATTTATGGGAGTTGTTATAAGTACAATCACTGAGAGTGGGGGGTGAATCAGTGATGCAAGATAATCCAATTCAATCCCTAAATATTAAAAATTCATCATACATCAACTTCATCAAGTAACATAAATATGAAAACACATACATATAAAGCATACATCACATGAACACATCATATATGTGGGAAACCCTCTTTGGGGATAAAACTCATTGGACCATACAAAATGGACTACAGTCCTATAAAATAAGATCTAAAATTTACACTAGCACTAATTGATCAAGGAACAAACATCCCTTAGTTTATTGAGACACCAATGCCACAAGGAGCTACTATCCCTGTCTAGCTGAGCACCCACAATAACTATACCTTTAGCAAGCTTTACTTTGCAAGGAGGAACCAACCCCCTAGGCAACCAAGCACCCACTTGGATACCTAAATAGATCAATTTTAACACTTTTTAATACTCTTAAATTGATGATGATCACCTTTTTATGTACTCTTCACCTTCACTCTTTCACCCAAATAGTCTCAATGGCTCACTCTCTCAATTTGCCTCTTCTATGCTCATTAGGTCTAATGACCTATGTATCTACCTGCATCAACTTGATAAAAAAACATGAATTATATTCTTCACCCTTATTTGGTACTTAATTACTTTTACCTTATCTTTCAAAGGTTCTCTCCTTTTCTTTTCTTTGCTTTCACACATTCACAATTAGCACAATCAGTCCAAAAAGACCTTGTACCTATACCACTCTCCTCCTTTAACCGATTTTGGTTAGACAAGATGATTTAAATATTTAAAACACATTTTAAATCTGTCCTCTTACATGTTATATTTAATAAACACACACTCCTTAGGTCAAAAAATACATCATTAGCCCTAAACCACCATTAGGTCTTGGTGAGACCTAAAACAATTAGGCATTCATACTCACACGTTACATGTGAGACTACTTAGACCACCTTCATCCTTTACCAATGATTAAAACACATCAAAAATATCTATAATTTCCAATTTATTACTCTCATATGGTTCCATTCCACCTTAAAAACCAACTCAACACATGAGCCTACCAATTAGGTCTTCTTGGTCTTTAAGCCTTCATATACAAAAAACATAGTCTCAAAGTTCTGAAGCAACTACTCAAATATTTCATATTATCATATGATTAGATCACATGGGTTAACCCTTAAATACCTCATATACACCTCCATGTTATTTAGACAATTAAACATAGGCTCTAATCACTCAATTCAACTCTCTCATAATGACCACTCAAATTGGTCATACATAGTCAAAATACAATCAAGCTATTTTAACTCTTCATATCTGATCAGGGAAAAACTATGACAACCAATTACTTATCATAATACTTATAGACTTATACATATTCATACTCATTTAATTCTTCAATTATTCTCATAACACCTTCAACTCACGCCTGCAACATGGTCACTTAATCTACCAATGCATTCCTCAAACATAGTCAACTTCTAAGCAATTATTCATATTGAAGATAGATTAGTCAAACGTAAAAAATCCACAAAAATGGTCCCCATGTAGTCTATAAAACTATCCAATAGATATTTAATATTGAAACATCGAAATTCTATCAAGAACAACTCAAGTATCCTTCTCGAGTCACTTATAAAACATGGTCAAACACACAATCAGCTTTGGAGATCAATATCTTTGAGTGTAAAAACATTAAAAACTTATAAATAGTGTATATATATGTTCCTTGGAATCCTTTAAAACTTTTCCTTTCATGCCACCATCAAATTCTACTTGGATCAAAAGTTATAGTTCAAATAAAATAGATTGGTTTTCCCTCATTAATTTGAATATTTGAATTCCAACAGTCACTATTCAAATATTAAACATTAGACACTTTGACCTCATCTTGTGCTCCTTTAAAAATTTGAAACAAATGCACTCCATCTATCTCCTTGGGATTTGATTTATATTTACGCCATTGATCTTCAACATAGGCATCCATGATATTGCCACTTAGAAGTTTTGTGTGCCTTTTGTGCACCCTATACCCTTCAATCAATGTGCTTATGCCACTTGGAAGTTATGCTTGAAATATAATCATACTTTCAATTATTGACTTAATGCATGATATTTATCTCTAACTACATGATCATATGCTCACTGTTGGATCTTTGTTTGACAAATTAGATGCTCATTGTAGATCTGTTGCTCAGACTCCATGATTATGACACATGTCCCTAGTGCATGCAATGTGGACTATTTGAATTTTAAAAATACTGTTGGATTCTTATTTTGTCAAATTAAATTCACATCATTAGATCTATGATCCAATTAAACACTGACCATAGATCTTTGATAATGGAAATTTGGCTAAGTATGGGAACTTAGTAAACTCTATATGAGAAGCCAACTTTGCACCTTAATAACTTTTGCTACGTTCCATGTCTAGACCTATAATTTGAACCATATGATCTCTTCACATAGAGGAATCAATACATGTATCAAAATACTCTTGAAACCTTCACACATGTTAAATATGACATCATCAAACTTCTTACTTAGCTTTATCTAACAAGATGACTACTTGAGCTTATACATTCATATGACTATTTTGATGAATTCCATTCACTTCCATAAACATTATAAGCACTCATAACACCCTATCAGGTATTTTAAACATGTCCATTCTATCAATAAAATCTAAAATCTACCTCTTCAAGTCAAACATTGAATAACTATGGAAGAACATTGAATCACATTGAAGCACACTTTGACATTGTCATTCTAGAACACATGACACCTTATCAACATCATTGGTAACCTTGGAGACATCATTTACAAACCTCAAACAATCTCCCCATGTGTCATTGATGTAAAACACCAATAAAAAGCTTATGATCAGACTTTGTTTCTCTCTTCAAGTACTTTCTCCCCCTTTGACAGAATGACAAAGTCGGCTTATCTTTTGATCCTAAGGACCTAAAAAGACTTCAAGAAACAACAACAAGAAATGAACACATCTAAGAGATGATAAAAATCCCCCCTAACACTATGTATACCTCTTCTTACCTTGAGATTTTCAAACATGATCCATGATTACACTCTTCTTTGATCATACATAGCTTCTATCAAGACAAAACATACATGAAAATTAGAAACTACATGAACTTACCTTGAAAACATTAAAATAGACTCCCCCTATGTCACCTAAGATTAGGCACCCTTTGAGCACATTCAGACCATCTCCAACCATAAAGAAAAAACATAAATACCTCTACATCTTCTCACTTCAGGTAACATCCATGATTACCAGTAGATGAACAAGCCAATCTTCAAATAGAAAAGATGCATTAAAAAACCCCAAAAACTCATTCAAGAATAACCATACCTTTTTCATTTGGAGAAAATGACCAAAGACCACTCTTCTCTTCATTAGCCTTGCCTAGAGGCCTAGTAACCCTACTTGAACCTTGAAACACCCATATCTTTCTATGTATGCACCTTCAAGACTTGAATTTTCATATATTAAGTACACTCATCTACCCCTGCATTCATGCAAAAAACATATTCTAACTCTACTTATGCACCATAGCTCCTTCACAAACCTACTAGCCAATTAGAACTCCATTTGAATAAATCCTCATCCATAGAAGACACCACACACTTTTAGATGACTATGAAACACTTTTTGAAAACCCATTTGGCCATTTCAATATATCAAGTAACCTCAAACATCAAATCGATTAAGAAACAAACTAACTAAAATGGGCAAAAATACTAGATTTTCAAATGAAATTCAATCAACTCACCACTTTCTAGTCAACATCAGCACTTGAAACTTCTTTGACACCTGGAGGTTAATAACACACACTTCTAAAACAATTTGTGATGTCACACACCTTGGATAACCCACAGACCCTTCGGCTAGGTTTTAACCTTTTTGCGCTTAAGCCAAAACAAGGAAAACTTGAGAGCACTCAAAAAAAAACTTGCACTCAAAAGATCTTCAAAACTTGAAATCACCTAGAACACACTAGAATGAGGTAAACACACATTTATATCTCATTAAGACATGATGAAAAATTGCAATTATTCAAATGACACCTAGAAATATCCATAACCAACTTATAGACCTTGCACATATAACAGTCAACATGCCAAAACACCAAAAACTGATAATAACAACATTCTGACAACACCAATCCACCTCATCCACTTTGACAAATGAAACTCAACTGATCTCAATTCTCTTTTGTCAATCATATTCTACTACATATTTATTTGATCTTAGGACTTGATCATTTACAAAGCTCCCTTTTTTGTTTATGCATGAGGATTTAATATAGCATCAAAGCACCTAACTTGGTTTGATCAAGTCATCATATTAGCATTCTTGAGTTCAAATCTATATCAAACTTGTTCATACCTCCACCATGAATGGAACATCTCACATATACTCCCCCTCACATCATGCACAACTTTTTAAGCCTCTCAAACTATCTAAGTTAGCTCCCCCTAACTCCATGGCATGCATAAATTACCATATATATAAATCTAAGACATTCTTTATGATAATATATTCTCTTCATACTCCATATCATCCTAGTCCTAAGACTTTCTATGAAATAGAATATCTTGATAACTCAACATCCTTGATTTCATACCTTTAGCTGAGCTACTCCACTTTAGTTGAAACTAATCTCCCAAGTAATTTCAAGGCAATACACCAGATCAAGCTACCTTAAGAGACCAACTATGGATGAAATCTAATTACATCCATACCTTTCTTCTACTACAACTCATCTTCACAATCTTAGCCCTTAAATACCTCTCTCCTTATATTATGGACTTCATGGATTTCTTGTCATATAACACTAGTGAAGACCTAACAATCATCCACCATGCTTCCTCTTTCTATAAAGTGTCTCCTTGAATCCTAGAGAGAGACACCCCTTTGACATAGTGAGACTAAAAGTCCCAAAACTCAGGAGACTCCCATATCTTAATACTCTCATTTGACTTGTAGTCTTGCCTCATCATCAAATTGACTTTGAATAGATCCTTAACTTCATTCCTTGCATTAGACTTATCAAAAAATGTAGATAACAAAAAATATTAACTTTCCTTCATGTCTATCATGGCAAACAAACCATCTTTGGTCTTAAATTGATCTCTTCTAATAGACTTAGGTCTCCAGAACCATATGTGACCTCTTCCTTGCACACTAGGAACTCCATACACCTTATTTTTATTTGAAAACTCGTTCAAATTATTATTTCAATATCTATCAATGTGACCAACTCTATGACATCTAAAAAAAACAAGATCATTCATACATTTTACTTAATGATGATTGTGATCTTTCTTTGACTAATTTCTTCTCCTCTTGCATTATCCAGCAATGTGGCCAAACTAATTGCTTGCATAAAAATGATCCTGAGATGAATATCTCTTTGCTTTGGTCTATTTAGATGGTCTTATATCTTGTGTTCTAGGATCCTGATTAAATTTATCTTGACTAAATGGTCTTTTCTTGCATAACTTAGCAATGTGACTAATTATTTGACAACTATACGAAACAATATCTTTCATACCTTTTGATTGAATATTACAGTGATCTCCCTTTGACTGATTGATTATTCTTATATAGTCCTTTACTATATGACCAACAAGATGACAAATAAAATAATAGCCCATAAAATACTTAGCATACCTTGAAGCATTTGGCTATCTGATTGGCTTCTTCATTTTGCTCTTGACCTGATTTCTCTTGTTGACTTTCATGCTACCAACCTTTTTATCATATCCTGATTTATTTTGATCTTATTCAAGCTTTCCTATCTTGAGTATGACATTTTAATTCTCATCCTTTACAGAAACAATATTAGTCTTTAATTAAACACATTCATCTTCTTTAGCTCTCATGCTTGAACTTGTAGCCTCTAATTGAATTCTAAGATCTTTGATGGTCTCCTTATCCTCCTTAGCTTCTTTAGCCATGTCATCCTTCAATCTACAAGATTTATCTTCCATAGACTTGATAAGTTATTGATTCTCCTTTTCCTCTTTCATGAACTTTCTTGATAAACTCCATTCAAGAGAAATGACTTGTGCTTTAAGACCTTTGATCATATTCCTTATAATATGATTCTTCTTATTTTGCTCCTTCAGTTCACCAAACACACTCATGAGTTTGACTTCTAGATCAAATTAATCTTCCTCACTATCATAGAAATCTTCTTATTATCTACTATTATATAAAACTTCTTCATCAAACATGATGATATTTTATTTTGAATAACTTTCCTTTTTACCCATATTGTACCTTAGATCACCCTCAAGTGGTTAAACTTGCACAAAAAGTCTTGCTCTGATGCCAATTGTTAGAGGCACAATCACTGAGAGAGGGGGGGGGGTGAATTAGTGATGTAAGATAATTTAATTCAATTCCAAACTCTTAAACATTAAAAATACATCAACTTGATCAAACAACACAAACATGAAAGTACATTCATCCAAAACATACATAAGAGCATACATCACATGAACACATCATAAATGTGGGAAACCCTCTTGGGGGATAAAACCCACTGAACCTTGAAAGATGGACTATAGTCCTATAAAAAGAGATATAAAATTTATACCAGCACCAACTGATTAAGTAACACCCATCCCTTATTTTAGTGAGACACCAATCCCACAAGGAGTTACTACCCCTATCTAGTTGAACACCCACAACAACTAGACCTTTAACAAGATTTACCTTGCAAAGAGGAAAAAACCCCATAGGAAACCAAGAAAAAAATTATATACCTAAATGGATCACCTCAATCACCTATTTATACTCTTAAATTAAGGATGATCACCTTTATTTTCATTTTTCACCTTCACTCTTTCACACAAATAGTCTCAAGGTCTCACTCACTCAATATATCTCTTCTAGACTTATTAGGTCCAATGACCAAAGTATCTACCTGAATCAACTTAATCATACAAAAATGAATGATATTATTCACTCTTTTTTGGTCCTCAATGACTTTTACCTTCTTTTTTAAAGGTTTTCTCATTTTCTTAAATCCACACATCCACAACTAACACAATCAGTCCAAAAAGACCTTGTCCTTATACCACTCTCTTCCTTTAAACCATCTTGGTCAGACAAAATGCTTTACATATTTGAACCACCTTTAAACTATTTCCTAATATATGTTATATTTAATAACCACACACTCCTTAGGTCTTCCAATACCTCATTATCCCTAAACCACCATTAGCTCTTGGTGAGACCTAAAATAATTAGGCCTTCATACTCACACGTTAAATGTTAGACTACTTGGACCACCTTTATCCATTAAAAATGATTATAAAACATAAAAATTATCTCAAATGGATCATTTATTACTCTCATATGGGTCCATGCCACCTATAACTCCAACCCAACACATGAACCTACCAATTAAGTCTCCTTGCTCTTTAGGCCTGCATATATAGAAAACATAGTCTCAAACTTATGAAGCAATTACTCAAATATTTCATATTTTAATTTCATTATATCATATGGGAAAACCATTTAGGACGTTAGATACACCTCCATGTTCTTTAGACACTTCAACACATGTTCTAAGCACTCAATTCAACTCTCTTAGAATGACCACTCAAATTGGTCATACATAGTCAAAATACAATCAAGCTATTTTGACTCTTAATAACTGATCAGGGGGAAAATATGAAAACCAATGCCTTATAATAATCATTAAATAATTATAAAACATTTCCATACTCATTTTATTCTTCAATTCTACTCAGAACACCTTCAACTCACTCTTGCAACATGGTCACTCAATCTACCAGTGCATTCATCAAACACAATCAAATTATAAGCAATTTTTCATACTGAATATGGATTATTCAAACCTAAAAAATACACAAAAATGGTAATTATGGATTATATAACAATCTCCAATATATATTTCATCTTTAAACATAGAAATGCTATAAAAAACAACTCAATTATCCTTCTTAGGTCACTTGTAGAACATGGTCAAACACATAATAAACTTTGGATCTCAATATATTTGAATTTAAAAACATTCAAACATTATAAATAGCTTATTTTTATGTTATTTTTAGTCATTTAAAACTTTTTATTTTACACCATAATCAAATTCTGCTAGGATCAAAAGTTATAGCTCAAATAATGCAGACTTGTTTTCCCTCATTAATTTGAATATTTGAATTCCAATGATCACTATTCAAATATTAAACATTTGAAACTTTGAAATCATATCATGATACTTGGAAAATTTTAACAAATAAATTTCATAAATATCGTTAGGAGTATCTTGATATTTACCTTGCAATGTTCACCATTGATCTTTGACATAGGCATCCATAATTATGCCACCTGGCAATTCTATGTGCCTTCTATGCACCCTATACCCTTTAATCAATGTGATTATACCAATTGAAATTTATACATGAAATATGATAATATTTTGAATTATTAAATTAACATTCACCATTTATATCTAACTTCATGATCATACACTCACCATTAGATCTTCATCTGATAGATTAGACGCTCTTCGTAGATCTCTTGCTTAGACTCCATAATTATGACAAATGTCACTAGCACATACAATATTGAGTATTTGAATTTGAACCATGTCATTGTATCCTTATTTGGTTATATTATATTCTCATCATTATATTTGTGATTTGATTAAATGCTGATCATAGATCTTTGATAATGCAAATTTGGCTAAGTATGGGAATTTAATAAACTCTGTGTGAGAAGCCAACTTTGCACCTTAATAAATTTTGTTACGCTGCATGTCTAGAATTGAAATTTGAAACATATGATCTCTTCACATAGGCTAATAAATCCATGTATCAAAATACTCCTAAAAAATTCATACATGTGAAATATGACATCATCAAATTACTTAGCTTTATCTTCCAAGATGACTACTTGAGCTTAGACATGCATATGACTATTTTGATGAATATTGTTCACTTCCATAAGCATTATAATCACTCATAAAAACCCATAGGGCCTTTGTAACATGTCCATACTATCAATAACATCAACCATATGCCTATTCAAGTCAAACATTGAAGAACTATGCAATAACATTGAAGCACACTTTTTTATTATCATTCTAACACACATGACACCCCATCAACATCCTTGGTCACCTTGGAGACATAATTGAAAAACCTACAACAAGAGTCTTATCTCTTAATTAATATGATTTTTTTTGTCAAAGTCATCAAAGAATTTGATCAAACAAGTAGTATCACATGGCCTAATATTATCAGGCAATCTCATCATAGTCTTATTAAACCTTGTATTAAAATACTTCACACATTCATTAGGGTTCTTATTTATGTTTTCAAATTCTTCAAGAAGGAACCTAGAATCAATTATATCACCATACTAAAGTTTGAAAACATTCTTTGTTTATTCCTATGAATTTATGCATCTATGGGGAAGAGAGTTGAACCACTCATGTGAATCTTCCTCCAATGTGTGAAAAAATAGATTAATACAGACATCCTCATGTTCAACCTCATAATCTTCAATTATAATGTGAAAATCCATCAAATGTTGATCTCTAGTCACTGCATTCTTCCCCTAAAACTTATAGAGTTGATTCTTGACCTCATTTGAAACTTCATTGGGGTAACCTTCCATTTCAAAAAAGTTATTAGGTCTAAATATAGGAATAATGAATACAATACAATCATTATCATCCTAATCTCTATGCCTCATGACTAGTTCAATGGTAGGCTCAAGATTAAATGGTAAAGGGTTTTGAGGGGGTGAGTGAGGTGGACTTGGGGGATCAAACCTAGGAGGACATTTATCTTACTAAGAAGGTGATAGGTAATAAATAGGACTATAAGGCTCTAAGTTTTTATGATAACTGTGATAATCTTCAATCTAAGGAATTTTAAGAAATAAAAGTTTAGGTGTACTAGAGTTATGATGATGGTCCAAACACTCCTTTGCTACATAAATTTGTTCTTAAATTGGCCTCCAAATTTGTCTCCTTCTTCTATGATGAATATTTAACTTAGAGACAAGCTGCTTTGATGAGTCACCTTTGAAGGAGGATCTTAGTCCTTCCAGTTTTACAAACAAGAGAACACTCAAAACTTAATCAATTAAATTGGACAATGATATTTCAAAACTAGATAAATTGTTGGAGTCACTGCTAGAAGAAACCTTACATAATAGAACAAATCATGAACATACAATGATACATTAAAAAATTATACTTTATAATAATTAGTGATGAGATAAAGAAATAATGGCACTAAAAAGTTCATATTCATGTTCAGAAGGGCAAATCACTTTAAACCATGAACAAATTAACAACTCTCTATAAAAGTCCCTAGCAATGGCACTAATTGAGTTTTGGTTCCTAGTTGTACACCTATAGGAGTCAAGATTGCACATTTGAGAAGATGACAAATATAGATGATAAACCCAAAGTATGTCATTATAGTTAGGTAAGGATTTAGTATCTGGATGGACTGAATATAGAAAATGACTCGAAGACATTGATAGAGGGTAGGGTTAGTTCCCTACTACTTCTAGCTCTTTTTAAACCAAGGTGAGAGGACCTATGGGGTAACTTGGTAAAAAATATGGATACTACAGTTCAATCTCCAAGGGATTTTTGTCACACACACAGGTTTGACCAAATCATAACCAACAAGGTACAATCCCTTTAGGAAGAGTTATCACACAGGTTGGGTAAATGCTTTCAAATCAGACAAAAGCTACTAAAGATAGATAGGGGAGTGATTGCAATCTTCATTTCTAAATAAACTATTGAAAATAAGGGCCAAATGGAAGATTACAATGCCAGTTTTCAAAGACCAAATATAGACACATTTTAGATATATAAGATTTATGCATCTGTGAGTAAATAACACTTAATATATTTAACAAAACATATTTTTTACAAGGGTAGGATAGGTAGGATGAGTTAGGTATATTAAAGTGAGTTGTGGTGGATTATAATAAAGGGAATCCCTTCAATAGCCATTCTATCATTCATTTTAGGATGCAAAAATACTAAGAAACAAGATAAGGAAATTATCAGGAATGGTTTGTAGTCATTGATGCCAATCCAATGCAAACATTTAAAAGACACTTTAAAAATCCAAACCATACACTGCAACTAGAGCCTCAAGATATTTATCCTATCAAGTACATAAATATAGGGTGTCCTCAAAATATTATCAACAAGACTGTTGACCATTTTTGGTCCAACAGGCCAAAAATCGGTCCCCTTCTTTCCCTGTTGTTTTGAGCCAGTACATTTTTGGTTTTGCACAAGTCTTGGAAGTTTATATAGACTCTATAGGAATTTCTATAGACTCCATAGGCATTTCTACAGACTCTATAGGTCTAGTTTCTACGAACTCTGCAGGTCCATTTTTACAGACTCTACAGGTAGAGACAAATTCAACACTTAGGTGCAAAATGGACCATTTCAAAGTGCCTTTGTGGAGGGTAGTTCAGGACTCAAGAGCCCTTGCAGAGGGAAGGAAACACTTTCAAAAGAGGCCACATAGAAAAGCCACAAAGGTAAGTTTCTTTTAGAAATTTGTCTAAGGCAAAGGAAATGCCCTTCGAAAGGGTCGTTTCCAATTTTCTCGAAGGGCACTTTTCAAAGGCAGAAGCAAAGGAAGAAATCCTTCAGACTTTTGTTCAAAGGAATTCGAAAGGGCCACAAACAAAAATCCCACAAAAAAGACTAAGGTAAAGGCTAGAATAATTTATTCAGAATTTTTGTCTGAAGGAATTCCTTTAGATAAAAAGTTTGAAGAAATTCAGAAGAAGGCCGCAGGAGGAAAAGCCGATGGAAATTCTAAAGGAAAGAAAAGTGGTCGAAGACAATTCTTGCGGACTTTTTGTCCATGAGGAAAAAGTCTGCAAGGAAAAATTTGAAGAATTTTAAAGCCAAGGGAGCCAAAGGACCCTGAAGGGTAGGTGCCCTTGAAAGGGACTCTCAACTGCTAAATGAAAGATGCTTCTCCAAAAGCTGAAGGGTCACCTTCCCTTCGAGAAGATTCAAAATGAGAAGTCTGAAGGAAATGGAGCAACAAAAAAGGCCAAATAAAGAGAAATCCAAAGAAAGTCCAAGGGGTGACGGGCTCGAAGATGTCAAAATCAAGCATGGCAAACTAGTTGTTGGAAGTTCAAATGTTGTGACGAGTGCATGAACATTAAATTCAAGGCTTGTGAAATAGCTATGGATTTTGAAAAGCAAAATATAAGAGCCCAAAGAACTCAACAACCTACCAAAAGATAGCCTCAAGGGCCGAAGGAGCCAGAAAGTGATAAAGCTAGAAAGAGACAAAACCAAGAAGAAGACAAAATGCAAAAATGGACAAATAGTCCAGGTGGCAAAAGGGAGGTGAGTTATTTCTAGGTGGTCATCAAATGATGCAAATAGTAAACGGCACAGCCTGTCTTCTCCATTTTGAATTTATAAGGGGACAAACCACGTGAATATCTGGAGAGAGCAGTCTATTTGCAAAAAAGAGGCACAGCCCATGCTTTCACATTAATGTTTAACACCAAAGTCAAGACCGATGATTACACAACATGGTTCTAGTAGGCCTCTTCTAGAAGAATGACATCAGCAATAGTGACTTCCTCTTCTTGATGCTCTCAACGCACATGGGCCAACTTGTCAAAGAGCACCAAAGTCTTTTCCAAAGTGGCACCTTTACTTCTTCTCTTCTTTCTCTATATTGTAAAACTTCTCATTTGAGAAGGATCCATTCTCTTAGCCCATAAGGCAAAGCTCTACCCAAAAATATCTCAGGATTGTAAGGCAGAACTCTGCCAAATTTTACCTTGAATCAAGACTTAGCATTTTTACCTCCATTTGGGCTTGCACTCATGCATATGTCTATGTTTTATTTTTGTGTTAAGTCATTTTATTTTATGCTTTTCATAGATCGATTCCAGCATGTCTAGTGCATTGTGAATTTCTTCTTCTGCAGGTCTGCCATAAGTGTCTACAGCAGAAATATAGGCGCATGTGAATAAGCTACCAAAGTGTGTCTCATAACACCTTTGACAGTTCTTCCTCCTTGTATCTCTATAGACCCCTAACTCACTGATACAAAAGAGTTTCCCACATTAGATGAAGTGTATGGGCACTTCTTCTTAGTGAAAAGTGTATGTTCGGGCTGAGTGTGTCAAATTTTTGGTGTATCACCTTTTTTAAGTCTAGGTTTAGGTTCTATTTCAACATCTTTCTACCTTTTCATCCCTCCCCCCTTTTTTTCCTTCATTTTTTAGTGGTAGGAATCCAAGACCTAAAAGATACATTAGAGGGAGCTAGCCCTTATCTAGAGACTCTCCCCTCCAGCTTCATCGGTCCCACAGGTGAGAGGGGAGTTTCCATTGTTGCGTATGGAAGGCAGGAGCTTGGCTTCCTACCCAGAGTGCAATCCACTGTGTCAACAAATTTTGGCACACCTGGTGGGACCAACTAGGACAAGTTGTGTCCAAAGAGTTGAAGAATTTTTGGTGTGTTCTTCAACCAACCAGCCTTTGGAGGCTTTTGCATCAACACCAATGGCGACTTGAAGTTGAATCAGCTGGTTAAGTGGTCCTAGTGCCATCAAGAAATCACATTTTTTGTATGTATAATCCCTTTACCTAGCATCCTAAGCCTTGTGTTCCTTCATATTACCATGATCAAAGTCACGCTATTCATGCAATCCCCTCAAGTAGCTTTCCTCATCTTCCTCAACTCCCTCAGGTCACTGATCTTGATGGCAGGATCCTAACTTGGAAGGAAATAGTGGAATCATGGGGTAGGAAAGAGGAGAAGAAAGGTTTTGCTCAAAACCTTAAAGAGGATGAACCTAATCCTACTCATGATGATGATTGTGACCTCTAAGAAAGGCTCTTCCAAGAGGATATAGCCAGAAGAATTACAAATTTGGAATCTAGAGAGAGATTCCTCAGCCAATGTGTGATGGACAATTCAGACCCAACAACACATTCCATGTCTGAACACACCCCATCTACACACCCCCAAGAGAGCTATCAGGCCTCACCTGATATTGATGAAGTTCTAGCCAGATGGAAAGAGGAGAATCATTCGATTCTAGCTCAAGGATTGCCTCCTCTTCCACATGGTTTTTTCACTTCACCCCTTCTCAAGGAGGAACCTATTTTTTAAGAGGCAAGTGAGGAGCAGAAGATCCAATTTGCAATTTCCCAAGAGGCTATCATGAGTAAAAATGAAGAATAAATCATCATCGATGCTCCTTGTGAAGACATCGTCAGCAATGGAGAAGACATAGGGCATGCATACATGTAGATGTTCCAGCAATAGAGGAGGATCTTAAGCATGGTGAGCTCTCTTCCCCTTTGTTTGATAAACTTCTTTTTTGCTTTGATGAGGAGGATGACTATGCTAAGGAGCCTAAGTTGGAAGAGGATCAGATGAATGAATTTGAACAACTAGAGACTCTGATCCTTGAGCAGGAAAAGGAGAGGTTGGTCTCCCTTGAGGAAAGCCTTGAAGAAGAGAGTTTTGAGCAAAGAGGTGATGTTATGTGGGATGAGCAATTAGTTTGTGATTCCATTTCAGACATCACAATAGTCACCCTTCTTCAAGAAGGCCATGAGGGATCAGAGGATGAGTTTGACAGGGTCCTCAACGAAGCAGAAGGAAATATATCAAACCATGATGCATTTCAAAGGGACTGTGCAGATCAAAGGGCTTATGGTGATGAGCCAACAACCATTGATTTCTTGGTGAAATGTACTAGCATGAAGGACCAGCATTTAACAAGCTTCCGAGGACAAGAAGAGTACATATATGTTGGAATCATGTTTGATTCTGATCCACTCAAATGCAAGCCAATCTAGGTGGTAGGCAAGAGGAGCAGGTCACCAAGTCTCCATTCTGTTCAACCACTTGTCTGGCACCATAAGTTTCCTATCCAGGGAGGGGACTTAAGAAGTTTTCCCTTTGATCCAGGAGGGAGGCAAATATACTTGGTTACATGTACATAGTAGTTTGCTTTCAATTTCTTTTCTTGCTTTCCCTAAGTGTAGTTTATAGAAGTAGTATTTTTAGTCTTGTGTGTGTTTTCCCTTGTGTCTGGGGTAAAAGGCTTCATGATTGATTCTAGGATCTATCAAGGTGGTTGCTAACTCTTTCAAAGCTGCATTCTCAACTCCATGCCCAATGGACTTCAAGGCAACTGGTCTCTAAGTATAACATGCATGCTTCCCCTGGGAGTCACCAATTTGTTGACCATTTTTGGTCCAACAGGCCAAAAATTGGTCCCCTTCTTTCCCTGCTATTTTGAGCCAGTACATTTTTGGTTCTGCACAAGTCTTGGAAGCTTCTATAGACTCTACATGAATTTCTATAGACTCCACAGGCATTTCTATGAAATCTGTAAGTCTAGTTTCTACAGACTCTACAGGTCCATTCTACAGACTCTGTAGGTAGAGAAAAAATTGACACTTAGGTGCAAAATGGACCATTTCAAAGTGCCCTTGTGGAGGGCAGTTCAGGACTCAAGAGCCCTTGCAGAGGGCAAGAAACACTTTCAAAATAGACTGCAGAGAAAAGTCACAAAGGTAAGTTTCTTTCAAAAATTTGTCTAAGGCAAAGGAAATGCCCTTCGGAAGGGTCGTTTCCAATTTTCCCGAAGGGCACTTTTCAAAGGCAAAAGCAAAGGAAGAAATCCTTTAGACTTTTGTCTGAAGGAATTCCTTCAGACAAAAATTTTGAAGGAATTTGGAAGGGCCACAAACAAAAATCCCGCAAAAAAGACTAAGGCAAAGGCTAGAATAATTTCTTCAAACTTTTTGTCCGAAGGAATTCCTTCAAACAAAAAGTCTTAAGAAATTTGGAAGAAGGCCGTGGGAGGAAAAGTCGACGAAAATTCTGAAGGAAAGCAAAGTGGTCGAAGACAATTCTTGTAAATTTTTTGTCCATAGGAAAAAAGTCCATGGGAAAAAGTCCACGGGAAAAACTCTAAAGAATTTCAAAGCCAAGGGAGCCAAAGGACCCCGAAGGGCAAGTGCCCTTGTGGGGGTCTCTCAGCTGCTAAATGAAAGATGCTTCTCTAAAATCTGAAGGGTCACCTTCCCTTTGGGAAGGTTCAAAATGAGAAATTTGAAGGAAATAGAGCAACAAAAAAGGCTGAATCAAGAGAAAGCCAAAGAAAGTCCAAGGGGTGACGGGCCTAAAGATGTCAAAATCAAGCATGAAAAACTAGCCGTTGAAAGTTCAAACGTAGTGACGGGTGCATGGATGTCAAATTCAAGGCTCGTAAAATAGCCATGGATTTTGAAAAGCAAAATAGAAGAACCCAAGAACTCAGCGACCCACCAAAAGATAGCCCCGAGGGTCGAAGGAGCCAAAAAGCGACAAAGCCAGAAAGAGACAAAACCAGGAAGAAGGCAAAATGTAGAAATAGACAAATAGTCTAGGTGGCAAAGGGGAGGCAAGTTATTTCTAGGTGGTCATCAAATGGTGTAAATATTAAATGGTGCAGCCTATCTTCTCCATTTTGCATTTATAAGGGGACAAACTATGTGAATATCTGGAGAGAGAGCAGTCTATTTATAGAAAAGAGGCACGGCCCATGCTTTCACATTAATGTTGAACACCAAAGTTAAGACCGATGATTACATAACATGGTTCCAGCAAGCCTCTTCTAGAAGAATGACATCAACAACAGTGACTTCCTCTTTCTGATGCTCTCAGTGCACATGGGCCAACTTGTCAAAGATCACCAAAGTCTTTTCCAAAGCGGTGCCTTTACTTCTTCTCCTCTTTCTATATATTTTAAAACTTCTCATTTGAGAAAGATCCATTCTCTTAGCCCATAAGGCAAAGCTCTGCCCAAAAATCTCTCAGGCTTGTAAGGCAGAACTCTACCGGATTTTACCTTGAATCAAGACTTAGCATTTTTACCTCCATTTGGGATTGCACTCACGCATATGTCTATGTTTTCTTTTTGTGTTAAGTCATTTCCTTTTATTCTTTTCACAGATCAATTCAAGCATGTCTAGTGCATTTTGATTTTCTTCTTCTGTAGGTCTTCCAAAAGTGTCTACAGCAGAAATATAGGCATATGTGAACAAGCTGCCAAAGTGTGTCTCAAACACCTTTGACAGTTCTTCCTCCCTGTATCTCTATGGAACCCTGAATCACTGATATAGAAGAGTTTCCCACATTAGATGAAGTGTATGGACGCTTCTTCTTGGTGAAAGTGTATGTTTGGGCTGAGTGGGTCAACTTTTTGGTGTATCACCTTTTTTAAGTTTAGGTTTAGGTTTTGATTCAACATCTTTCTCCCTTTTCATCCCCCCATTTTTTTCATTCATTTGTTGGTAGTAGGAATCTAGGACCTAAAAGATACATCAGAGGAAGCTAGCCCTTATCTAGAGACTCTCCCCTCCAGCTTCGCCAGTCCCACAGGCGAGAGGTGAGTTTCCATTGTTGCATGTGGAAGGCAGGAGCTCAGCCTCATGCCTAGGGTGCAATCCACAGTGTCAACAAAGACATTCCCAAATCAAAATTTAGAAAGGAATTTATATTCTAAGTCTATGCCCAAAATGACTACCATTAATAAACATAAAGCTAGATTCCCAATCAACAATGCATGAAGAATGTGCCATTGCACTTTATTGATAAGAAAGAGAAGAAATCACATGTAGTTTCCATTAAAATGAAAATTAATCTTACATACATCAATGTTAAAATATTAATATGGTGAAATACATAATGGATTTGATCTGAAATAGGGGAGACATATGCAAATGCTCTCAAAGATTTCTAATGACTATATAGGTGAAATCACCTTAACAATTGAGACAAAACACACCATAGATTTTTGAAATTTGAAGAGCCTAAACCCAAAAATGATCCAACCTAAAAACAATATATATAAAGAGGACGTGCCCTCTTTACTTATATAAATTTCCTACCTAGAATATTCCTCCAAGATGCTCCATCTAGAAGATGCCTTTGAACAACCCTAAAGACTCTCATGCTTTGTAAAGTGATCATTCTGATAAGTGGTTGTAAATGTAATGAATAATTTTGATAATTTTTTTTGATATGATTGGCTCAAATTTCATTACACTTGAGATTGAGGGAGAATATGCTCCTTGAGTGCAAAACAAACATTGTCTTCTTGTGCAACTGTTTTGCCTTGCTTCTCAACTAATCATTTTCCCAAATGGAAATTTGTGGATGGATGCCTTCATCCTTGTTCAAGCCAAATAATTCATTTAGATTTTTCATGATAACATCAGACTGCTCCAGCTATAATAGAGGAAGTGTGGGATCCATCATCATTTGAATCAAAATATGCTTCCAATGGCCTATTTTTACCTCAAAACCCTTGTAGAAATCATCCTCATCCACAAAGCTCTTTTGACATTAGTCAAATATTGGTATATAACACTTAGATCTTTGCTTTTACCTTTTTCCATTGACTTTGTCCTTGCATTTTCCCATTCACATCTTATTTTCCCCTTTTTCCACCAAACCTAATAATGGTATGTGGCATATTTTACCTTATGCAGGATTTTGGGCTTGAGTTGCACATTTCCACTTTTTTGCTTTGTAGAACTTATGTGCACATTTGCACTTTTTCATCCTTGGTAGGTTTTTGGAACCCAACTATAATTTTATGTCATTTTTTACTTGAAGGAATTCCTGAAGTCTATTCCACATTTGTAAGTTGCTATTTTAAAATTTCATTTTGATGTTGTAGTTTCACTAGAAACATCTTATTTGCTTTTGCATATATTCTTTGTAACTCGCTGTTGCTTTGAAAAATAAGCCCTTTTAAATCCTATGGGATCTGACGTGCAATTTTCAATTTATATGTTGAATTTACTTTCCTAGTTGGAATCTTCATGGACCTACATGTGGACATAGGGCAAAATCACTAACATGGATTTCTTAAAACTTCAGTGGGTGGTAGACATTTGGTTTCAACTTGCAATTTGCAAGTTTTAAAGTTATAAATCAACATTACAATATCCTCATGGATCTCTATGGACTTTGGAACTCTATTTGAAATTTTCAAATTAAAAATTTTAAAATTTAAAATATAATATTGTGCCCCCACTAAAAAACATTTGCTTTACATTGGATTGGCATCAATGACTGCAAACCATTCCTAATAGTTTCCTTATCCTATTTCTTAGTCTTTTTACATCATAAAATGAATGATAAGATGGATTTTGAAGGGATTACCTATATTTTAAGCTACCACAACTCACTTTAATATACCTAACTCATCCCACATATCTTACACCTACAAATAATACATGTTAAATATTTTAAGTGTTATTTACTCACAAATGCATAAATGTCATATATCTAAAATGTGTCTATATTTGGTATTTGAAAGCTAGAATTGTAATCTTCCATTTGGCCCTTAGTTGTCAATAGTTTATTTAAAAATGAATATTAAAATCACCCCCTATTTTTCTTTAGTAGCTTGTGTCTGATTTGAAAGCATTTTCCCAGTCTGTGTGAAAATTCTTACTAAGTGAATTGTGCAAGGTTGGTTATGCTTAGGTTAGACTTATGTGTGTACTAAAAATACACTATAAATTAAACTGTAGTATCCCTCATTATTACTAATATGCCTCATAGGTCCTCTCATGTTGTTTCAGGCATAGCCAGAAGTAGTAGGGAGCTAATCATACCCTATGTCGGTGTCTTCCATTCATTGTTTGCATTCAATCCATCTAGATGTTTAAACCTTCCCTAGCTATAATGACATACTTTAGGTTTATCATATACATTTTACATCTTCTCAAGTGTACAAGGATGAATCCTAGAGGTGTACAATTGGGAACCAACACTCAACTAGTGCCATATTTTGGGATAAGATCCTTGACACTTGTGTTGTCAGGGACTCTTGTAGAGAGTTTTAATTTTTTCATTTTTTAAAGTGATTTTCCCTTATAAACATGAATCTAAAATTTTTAGTGTCTTCGTTTCTTTATCTCATACCTAATTACAATAAATTAGAATCTTAGAATCTTTCACTGTATGTTCATGGTCTGTTCTATTCTAGAAGTTTTATTCTAGTGGTGACTCCAACATTTTATCTAGTATTGAAAGATTAGTGCCTATTTTAATTGATTAACTTTTGAGTGTTCTCTTGTTTTAAAAATTGGAAGGAATGAAATAATACTTAAAAGGTGACTCATCAAATTTTGTCTCTAAGTTAGGATTTCATCATAGAAGGAGACAAATTTGGAGGCCAATTGAAAGATAAATTTTTGCAACAAAGAAGTGTCTAGACAGTCATAATAATTATTATACACCTAAAATTTTATTTGTTAAATTTATTTTGATTGAATATTATCATAGTTATCCTAAAAAATCAAAGCTTTATAGTCTTGTTTATTACCTAGCACCTTCTTAACAAGCTGAATCTCCTCCTAGGTTTGATCCTCCAAGTCCACCTCACTCACCCCCTCACAGCCCTTTATCATCTGATCTTGAGCCCACCATTAAACCAGTCACGAGGCATAGAGATTAGGATGAGAATGAATGTCCTGCATTTAATATTCCTAGATTTAGACTTATTAACTTTGATGAAATGGAGGTTTACCCTAATGAAGTTCCAAATGAGGTAAGGAATTGACTCCCTAAGTTTTAGGGGAATAATACAGTAACTGGAGATAAGCATTTGAGGGATTTTCACATTATAATTGAAGATTATGAGGTTGATCATGAGGATGTCTATATTAATATTTTTGTGTACATGCTAGAGGAATATGTACATGAGTGGTTCAGGTCTATTCCCCATGGACACATAGATTCATGGGAATAAATGAATAATTTTTTCAAAATTTAGTATGGTAATAGAATTGATCCTAGGTTCCTTCTTGCAAAATTTAAAAACATAAAGAATAACCCTAATGAATGTGTGAAGGATTTTAATATAAGGTTTAATAATACTATGATGAGATTTATTGATAATATTAGGCCAAGTGATACTGCTTATTTGATCAAATACTATGATGCCTTTGATAAGATGGATGCATATTACTTGAGAGATAAGGATCCCATGAATCTAAGGTTAGAATTTAACATGGCCATCCAAATTGAAAATAACATAAAGGCTATGGAAAAAACTTTAAACAAATGGATTGATGTGAATTTGATCAATCTTGAGAAGTCCTAGTCCATAAGACTTCCAACTTTGAGGAAATTATGAAAACTTTGGAAACTATTATCAAGACAATGTCATACAAGTTAGAGAGATATGAGAATGGGATCCCTCAAGGATATTCTAGTCAGAAGAGAACTCAAAATAAGAATCAAGCACAAGGGAAATCCTATTTACACATTAGAGATATTATCAGAGGGAAGAAACTTACATAAAATGATAGAAATAAAAATAGAGGATATGGGAAGGAGGTTTTGAATCCATTGAATGTCAAGGTTATTGTTGTAGGTTGTGATATTGACATTGATTGGTGTGATACATGATTTCTCCCCCAACCTCCTTGTGATACTACTAAAATATTTGTTGAATATGTAGAGGAACCTAAGTCTATGTCTAAAAATGATGAGATTTTGATGTTTGATTATCAAATCTCCTAAATGAAAGTGTTTAGCTCCACATAATTGTTGAGTGCTACCATCGTTGAGTAATTTTAAAATTTAGTGAAGAGGTATGTTTCCAAACTTATGAATTTATTGGTGATGTAAACATGACACAAGCATATGATTTTCCTAATCATGACTTTGAGTTTTTAAGATCTATGATGATTAAAAATTATGAAGGGGGGATTCCTTCAGTTGAGGATAGGCAACTACTAATTAATGCTAAATTTGCCTAAGATAAAGAATATAGTTTGAAAAGTAAGCAACAAGGTACTTATCCTCAAGAGACTACCCATGCAAATCAAAGGTTAGGAAATAAACATAAGGAAGTTAATAAAACTATAGAAGTCCATATTTATTCCAAACTAGTACCTGCTTCCCAAACTATTAAATAGAGAGGTGCTCTAGCCAAGAATAGAGAACCTTTGATATCTAATATTGTTAAGTGTATAAATGATGTAAGAATAAATACACCCATGAAAAATGATGTTAGGAATGCTAATTCATACCATCTTATTCCACCTCTAACTTTAAATGATTGTATTCCTATTGAAGGTGTTATCATCCTTACTTCAAATACTCCCCTTCCTCAATACAATGTATGTGAAATGGCCCAAGTATTGAGTCAATTAAAAATCACTATGCCACTTGTTAAGCTGATATGAATACCAACACATAGGAGGGTGTTGTTTCCTATTTGCACACCTCTAGGATTTATCCTTGTACATTTGAGAAGATGGAAAATGTAGATGATAAACCCATAGTATGTAATTATATCTAGGGAAGGATTTAGAATTTGGATGGAATGAATGCAAAGAATGATTGAAAGACACCAATAGAGGGCATGGTTAGTTCCCTACTCCTTATGGCTCTACATAAACCAAGGTGAGAGGACATATAAGGTAGTTTGATCACAAGGAGGGATATTACAACTCAATATCCAGGGGATTATTTACACAGATATAGGTCTGAGAAAAACATAACCAAGTTTGAACAGTTCACTTGAGAAGAGTTATCATATAGACTGGGTAAATGCTTTCAAATCAGAGACAAGCTACTAAAGATAGATAGGGGTGATTGCAATATTCATTTCTAAAGAATCTGTTGACAACTAAGGGGTAAATGGAAGATTAAAATGCTAATTTTCAAAGACCAAATACAAACACATTTTAGATATATAACATTTATGCATATGTGAGCTAATAACACTTAAAATATTCAACAACACGTATTGTTTTCAGGCGTAGGATAGGTAGGATGAGTTAGGTATATTAAAATGAGTTATGGTGGCTTAAAATATAGGGAATCCCTTAACAACCATGCTATCATTCATTTTAAGATGGAAAAAGGCTAAGAAACAAGATAAAGAAATCATCAGGAATGGTTTGTAGTAATTGATTCCAATCTAATGCAAACATTCAGATGACCCTTTAAAACTCCAAAGCATACACTGGAACTAGAGCCTCAAGAACTTTATCCTATCAAATCCATAAATCCAGGGTGTCCTTAAAATATTATCAATAAGACATTCCCAAATCATAATGCAAAAAGGAATTTATATTCTAAGTCTATGCCCAGAATGACTACCATTATAGACATAAAACTAGATACCCAATAAATAATGCATGAAGAATGTGTCATTACACTTTATTGACAAGAAAGAGCAAAAATAACATGTAGTTTACATTAACTTGAAAATAAATCTTACATACATTAGTTTTTATAATATTAATATGGTGAAATACATAATGGATTTACTTTGAAATAGGGGAGACATATGCAAATGCTCTCAAAGTTTGTTAATGACTATACATGTGCAATCACCTTAGCAACAGAGACAAAAACACAAAAAAAAATTTGAAATTTGAAAATCCTAAACCCAAAAATGATCCAACCTAAAAAAAACCTCTGTGAAAAGGACATGCCCTCTTCACTTATATATATTTCTCACCCAAAAAATTCCTCCAAGATGCTCCATCTAGAAGATGCCTTTGAACATGCATGGAGACTTTCATGCTTTGCAAAGTGATCATTCTAGTAAGTGGTTCTCCATATAATGATGAAGTTTGATAACAAACTTTGATATGCTTGGTTGAAAGTTCATTGCACCTGAGCTTGAGGGAGAATATACCCTTTGAGTGCAAAACAATCATTGTCTTCTTGTGTAACCATTTTGCCTGGCTTCTCAACTAATCATTTACCCAAATATAAATTTATGGATGGATGCCCTCCTCTTTGTGCAAGCCAAAGAATGTATTTATATTTGTCATGATAGCATTAGATTGATTTAGTTGTAATGGAGGTAGAATGGGATCCATGGCTGTTTGAAACAAAATATGCTTCTAATGGCCTATTTTTGCCTTAAAACCCTTTTATCAATCATCCTCATCCATGAGGCTCTTTTGACATTAGTCAAATATTCATATATAACACTTAGATATTTGTTTTTACATTTTTGTCATTGAATTTGTCCTTGCCTTTTCCCATTCACATTTTATTTTCCCCTTTTACCACCAAACCTAATAATGGTATTTGGCATATTTTATCTTATGTGGGATTTTGGGCTTGAGTTGCACATTTACACTTTTTTTCTTTGTGGAAATTATGTGTAAATTTGCACTTTTTTGTCCTTGGTGGGTTTTCAAAACCCATCTATAATTTTACACCCTTTTATCCTTAGTGGGATTCTGGAAGTTTGTTACACATTTGAAAATTGTAATTTTAAAATTACATTTTGATGTTGTAGTTTTGTTGAAAATATATGCTTTGCTTTTGCATATATTCCTTTGTAACTTCTTGTCATTTTGAAAAATGATCCCTTTTGACTCCCATGGGAATTTGAGATGTACTTTGCAACTTGTAATTTCAAAGTTACATGTTTAATTTACTTTCCTACTTGGAATCTTCATGAAACTCCACATGGACATAATATAAAAGCACTAGCATGGATTTCTTAAAACTTCTATGAGCAGCGAACATTTGGTTATAACTTGCAATTTGTAAGTTTAAAGTTACAAATCAACATTACAATCTCTTCATATATATCCATAGAATTTGGACCTCTATTTTTAATTTGCAAATTTCAAATATAATATTGTTCTCCGTTGAAAATGTTTGCTTTGCTTGAGCCTTTGAAAATTCCTACAAACTTGGCATCTAGGTAGAGGAATGGTGTCCAGCTTTAGAGTGAAGCAACTCAAGTGATAAAAATTAGAAAGGCATAAAATGTTATTACCTCTTTCAAGATGATCAACATCCTTGTCTACAATAGAACATGCCTTTCCTGAATATCTTCGATGACCATGTGGATTTTTACTCATCAACAGACACTAATCTTTCAATTTCATATTTCTAAAATCCCTAGAAAAACATGGGTAGGGGAACCATATTTATTTTCTTTAGGAGCCGTATAGATTTTTTATACAACATAAAAGGAATGGTCAATAATGACTTGCTCACATAAATATCTGATCTTGTCTTCCCATGAAGATGCCATAATTTTGAAGGTAGGGCACATGGACTTTTATTTAACATCCAAGGAGAGTGTTTGAGTGGTTGTAGAAATTATAATGGTAGAATACCTAAAATTGTAATGAATTCCTCTAGGAGTTGCTAACTTTGAACTATCACCATTTTCATTCTTTTGTTTTCACCCCTTTTTTGTGCTATCCCACAACAAGCTCTGATTGAACTCTAGAATTACCTGTATCTTTCTCAATCATGGCTTTAAATGAGTGCCCACATTTCCTTTTTATTTTAGGCTTGGAGGATATTTTATCATTAGAAAGTGATTCCTTATTTATTTTATCAATTTCCTAAGCATAATTTGTGTTATATCCATATGCCCTTCCCCCTTTTCTAACACCTATCTTTCATATAGCCCATTCTACTTTCACAAGTTTACCATTGAATTATAGTGACATGTGGCACATCATATCCTTGGTAGGATTTCATACCTCTATTTCACACTTTACCACGTGGGATTTGGACATTCAATTGCACATTGAAAGCTACAAATGCAAATTTGCATTTTGGCTTTGTATTTCTATCTAGAATACCCACTTTATTTTCCATACTTGCATTGACTTACTAGTTTTGAGGTCATATTTACACTTTGCAAATTACAAGTTTAAAGTTGTAAATGCAATGTTACTTTCCCATTTGGGATCTATGTTGTGGACTTTAAATATGATGTGAAATATCTTTGATGATTTGAAATTTGTGTGGCCCTTTCAAAAATTTCCACATGGGCTTATGAAACATTAACGTATATTTTGTAAAACTTCAGCAATGGGCATTTAAAAATTTTGCATGAGCTTTTCTTTGCTGGCATGTATGTGGCAAGCTTGGGAACTTGGAATGCACATTTTAATTTTCAATTTCAAATGAATGTTGCATCTCCACTTATAAATCCCACTAACTCTTCCTTTGAGACTTTCCACATGGTCAACAACTCTGTCATGGGTTTTAGACATTTTCATGCATATTACAATTTTTTTTTTTTAAAGTTATAAATGCATGTTGCATTTATGATAAAAATGTCCACTTCTTTACCGTGGAACATATAAATGACCTTTTGAAAATTTGATTTTGCAATGTGACATTTTTCCTTCGTGAACCTCCACTAACTCGAGACTTTGTATTTTGACAACAAAATTTAGCATGGGTTTGAATTGCCTTTAATGGGAAATGAACTTGTTATCACTTGAACTTGCACATAATGAGGAGATGGGACAAGCATCTCCTCATTCAAATGAAACAATAGAACCACCTTAGGGTTGTGGGTATCCTTATTAGGAGGTGGATGTCTAGATTAGGGGCCAGCTACCCTTGATGCATCACTTAAAGCACATATCCTACTACTAACACTTGGGGGGATGAAAAGGGATAGGGATAAAATGAAATTAAACCTAGTCTATAGGAGGTGATACACCAAAATATTTACTCTACTCATACCTATAGCATGTGATTGAAACTAAGGACAAGTTGTACATACACTTCACTCAATATCAATCTTCCCTCTCACATCAATGCTTCAACATGGGGTCTTAGAGATAGCATAGGCTAGGAGGAACTAAGCAATAGGAACTCTTAGACACTCTATTGAGTAACATACTTCCTACACCTGAAATCTACTTTGACACTTCTTGATGACCTATAAAAGAGATTACAAACACATAAGGTACTAAAGAGAGTAACATGTTAAGGGAGATAAAACCTACACTTGCACAAGACTAAAAATCCATTGTATACACTTAGTGCAATATTTTAATGAGGTAAAACACTTGTATTTATCGATTCAAGGAAAAATTTGGTAGGGCTTCACCATACCCAAGCAGAGAGATACTTTACAATAGCCAAGAAGGCTCAATTTATAGAAGAAATGGGAAGAGATAGAGAAGGGGAGTCCAAGAGTCACTTGGACATGTGTCAACAATGTGAAGATAAGTTACAATTGCATGTGAGAGAGGGATGGGGTTATTAATATAATAAAAGGAGATACAAGTGTCATTTGAAATCAATTAGGACTTGTAACATGGTTAAGAAACTCCTTTCCATACAAATAAAACTGCCCCTCATGATTAGCCTTCCAAAACTACCCTATAACTAAAACTGACTAGGTATAATGATTGTTATGATTAGGAGGAGTTACTATCAGGTCCACACATGCATTGGTGAGGTCCTAAACCACTCATGATCATCTGGCCATGCATAATCACCCTTGGTAATTTCAAAATAACCATTTTCCCTTCACCTCTCATACTTGGCACCTAAAATCTATTCAAACCTAAAATATTATCCATAAAAGGAGAGAACTGACATATATCCTAAGTGTCCATGGAATCAGTTATAAGAAAAAAGCATTAAAAGGCTTTCCAAATGAATATTCACCATTTTCTCTAAGTCTTCCCTAGCTAGCTCACTAGACTGGCTAAAAGGAGAGATCTGGTAGGCACACTTAGGAGTTGAGATACCTAATATAATGACCATGAGGAATTCTAACAATTCCTAATTTTCCCTCCAAAAGTGATTTGGTCTCTTAGAAGTTCACCATGCCTGTAAAATGCAAAAAAAAATGGTAAAAATAAGCCATGTTTTGCCCTATTTTGTACATGTCTGTACACCTAAGTCACATGTGAATAATATATGGATATTAATCTACATCATCCAATTGTTTTAATTTCCTTTCCCATACATCTTGATGCTCAAATTGGCTCATCTTCCCAATCAGGTCTCTTAAGAGGGTTTACAAGGGTTTTGAGGGGTTTCTAGTCTTAACCTTTATTCATAAAGGTTACACATTTGAATCCTCTCCAAATTAAAATTATGGTTTATTAAGGACCCCCTATAACTTATCAAAATACCTCAAGGTCCCATGCAAAGGTATATGAAATTTCAAAGCACTTGAAGGTGATCATTCAAGTCAATTTTGCATAATTAACAAGGTTTGAGCACATTCTAAGCCAAATGATGGCTTCTTGGTTGATATGCTAAAAAGAAAAGGTTGAATCACTCTGAATATGCCTTATAAACATTCTCCCATCATTATAATGGTTCCCTTGAAGATATAAATGAAGTTGACCCCTACTTTGGAAACATGTTTATACCTTGCCAACTAGGTTTGCTTGTACCTTAGACTCAAAATGGATCTCAAATTGATTCATTTTCCTAAAAATGGATCCAAAATCTCAAATATACCATTAAATCATGAATTATTCAAGTAGAAATCATGGATAAGGCTAAAAATGCATATGACCCTCAACTAGGCCTTTAGGCCTAAGGGCTTCCCTCACACATGACTGTAACCCTCCTTGGTTAGAGAATATTACTTGATTACAAGACTTATATAAAGGTGTTTTAGATTTTTTTAGGTTTCCTCTAGCTTATCCAATCATCATGTGGGATTTATTGACCTTTGGTTCCTCAATTTCACCATTTTTCCTTCAAACTATCTCCTCATGAATGAGAAAACTGCCTCTGCTCTGAGACAAAATAGAGAGGGTCCAAACCATTAGTTTTTGAAAATTTATAATTATGTTACCTTATTAGAATCATAATGGTACTCTTTACCAAATTTAAGCTTCTAACTCCTCTATTTGACCCTCCAACTCTTCAAATTCCCAAGGCAAACTGTGAAGGTAGGCATAGTATAAGTTGTATTAGGAGGTTTAATGGATTGCCTTAAGCTTGGTTAGGACATAAAAAAACAATTTATTCCTCCCATGATGTATTAAAATAATTTCCTAGATATTTTAACCTCTAACCCCTTCTTATCCCCTTGGAAACCTAGACTAGGTCTCATGCTTTGATTGAGATAGAGTTACTTTGACTATATTTAGAGGTTGCTCATCACAAAACCAGGCTTAGAAATTATTTTAAAGCATTTTGGGGTTTTTTAATATTGCCTTTAACCTTTTACAAGACATAATCCATCAACCCCATCTTATTTATCATGATAAAGACCTCTTTTTAGCTCACTTCCTGTCTCAGTCCGTTATGTGGGGTCATTTAAGAATTGGTTTATGCTTGTGGACCTCCTTTCCATGCCTCATAGGTTATAATACCCCCATTTGCCTTGGTTTCACTATGTAATTATTCAAACTATCATTAATTCATGCTTAGGTCCTCAAGGAGGATACCCCTGCCTTGACTAGATTGAGGCCTTATTCTTCCCTTATAGGTGTGTCTTTAGCAAGATTAGGCCTTGTAAAATGGTGTATTAGGTTTCCAATGAGTTCCTTGAGGTCACCTCTAATTTGTCTTGGAAAAATTTCACCCACAAAGTCCCTTCTAGAACAAAGGAAACCACTTTTACCTTATTGCTTTAGTACCTTGTAGACTATGTCCATGCATTTAGGGCTTCCTTGTAGGTGTTGTAGGTCATTTGAAGTTTGCTTGAGGAATTTTGACCTCCCATAAAGGTCATTAGGGTCAAAAATCCTCCCACTATCTTTACAAGTTTAAAGTAATGCCAAAACTATCTCTCCACACCACTTTCATATAACCCTGCTGTAGATGGCCACTCCCAAGCCTGTATATGAATATAGGGTATGGAGAAGGAAATAGGATCATGCGCTCTCTCCTCTTGATGATTTTTTATGATAGGGATGTCACTTTGAGCTAGTGGAGTCATTTAAACCTAGGTGCATGACCTAATATTAGTCTTGAAAGCAAATTTTGCTCAATATTTCAAAACCTTGTAGATATCATTGTCACAATTTAATGGTTTTTTGGCCATTTTAAAGGTGTTCAAACTCCATCCTCCTTTTACCTTTTGGCCCTCAAAATTGGCATAGCCTTTGTATGTGGATAGGGATACAAGGTTAAATAATAAAGGACATTGGAAACACCTTCAATCATGACATATGCTATCCCAAAAAAGCTCAAGGATATTTGTTTGGTCCATTTGGGGACTGAGAGCCCAAAACAATCAATCATTCCTTTTGAAGGAAGAAACTCCAACTTACATAACATTATCACCTTCATGTCATGGACACCATGAACTTTGGGTATGCTATAACCTCAAACATGAATTCCACCATTCTTTTCACCCTTCACATGTCTGTACAGACCTCCCGGAGCTCAAACATAAGCTGATTGTAAGTGGATATTCTGCAGATAAGGTAGTGAACAAGGGAATATAGGTAAGTAGCTTTAAAGGAGTGATAACTTGATATATCACAAGGTGATTCAATATAATAACTTTTAAAACATGAATTCAATCATGATAACATCACCATGGATCCCCTTCCATGTTGAGAAAACCTAGATTACCCAACTGAAGCAACCAACTTGAGAAATAAGTAAACATCTAAATCTCCTTCAAAGGTAATGAGAGTGAAAGTGTTGTATGATTAAAAAACATAGATATGGTATATTCCAAGCTATAAAAACTCTATCAAACTCACACAACTCCATGGATTCCTAAAAATAAGAAATAGATGCACAATCATACCCCTCTTGAATGCAATTTCATAAAAGGTTGCCTAGAGTGTTAGCGATGGTTCATGAAGGAGGAGAAACCAATTTGAAATTAATTATTATGGAAATTAATTTCACTCAAATTAAAATACACCCCCAGAAGCACTCCTCCCAACTCCACTTGTACGGTTCATACCAAGTGCTTAAACTTGCCCTTCCTTGGCTTGCCAATGGAAAATGAAGGAAAATAAGTTTTATATGATCCTTATGATGAAATTATTGCACAAAAAACATTTTCATTGGTTAAGGGAGGTGAATATACAATCTGCCCACATTTTTAGCTAATGGTGGACTCAAGAAGTCTGTACAAGTGCCCAAAATCCCCTAAAATCAAGGATAAACTACCCTCTACTAAACATAACTACTTCTAGGCTGACATATGACTCATATTGACATTATAATAACTTCTTACATGATTAAAATCACCTTGGTGACAAATTTTCCCTCTTGGAAGACTGTATAAGTCAATTAATAGGCTAACAAGTGGCCAAAAGACCCCTTTTTGCACATGAGACATAAAAAATGACTAATTTATGACTTGTAAACCCATTGAAACATTATAAAAACCATATTATGACAATTTTACACAAAATTAACCTTTGATAAAGTTTGACCATGTTTGACTTTGGTTGGCTAGGCCATTTCAAGGAGGATGAGCTTAGACAAGGACTAAGACAAGGTCAAGTAAGATAATAAACCAACATGACACCCTATAGGACCAAAATGAAACCATATAAGACACATGGAAGAATTATTCAAAAGTTTAAAATAGTATGGGTTGACCTCATTTGACTAGAAGTCAAATTTGGTCAACAATTTGGTAACTCCTAGGGGTAACATGCTTGCCTATGTTAAGGACTAGTAGCCTTATCCTATCCATTGGGAAAGGGAGTTAGATTGAACCTAGAAATAGCAGGAATAGACCTTGCATTGAACAAAAAGATATTAAATCTTTCCTCAAAACATATAAAAGGAGAGAACAACACATAAAAGACCTAACAAGACATAAAACAAAGACACACTTGTGCTACTAAGCACTTAGGGAAAATGAGACACAACAAAAAGGAAACAAATATGTACATTAATCTTGATCATACCTCCCTTCTTGGGTCAAAATGAAAGTACCTTATGTCTCTTTCCTCATTAGATGAGTGAGGATGCCAAGCATGCTTCTTTTTGGAAGGGGTGTTAGATGACTCTTGCTTTCTCTTTGCTCTTTGTCTTTGTATATCATCCAATGAAGTCATATCCAATACATTCTCAAAGTAGATGAAGTCCTATTGTACTTCAAATCATGGTTCATATTGTTGTCCCCTCATTTCCTCATGATAAACTTGTGTGTCCATGCATGGGACAACTTGTTAGAAGTCAATCTCTCTTTAAAAGATCTCATCATCCTTTTGAATGGTCATAATGTCTTCAAACTATTCAAAGGGAATTGTATCATGACCATGTAGAAGTGTTACTTGCTCACATTCTTCTTGGAAGTTGGTGGAGGTAGATTCATAGGAGGTTATAGAGTCAAAATTCACATCATCTCCAAAAGGCTCAAAATCATCATATATTGCTCCATTATGATCTAGGATCTCTTCATGATGATGCTCTTCAACACATATCTGATCTCTAACATCTTGGACTTATTTGTCTAGGAGCTTAGTCTTCTCACCTTCCTCATACTCTTGGAACATTTACATATAAATCTACCACATGTCCTCCTTTTGAGACACAACTTCTTACTTGTCATGGTGAGTCTGCTCCAAAGGATTTGTAGGCTCTTTGAGGGTTTCAACTTCATTACATATGCTCTCAAATCTCTACCATAGATCATCATCATTTGACTGGTTTGCATCATGAAAGGGAGAAACAAAAAATACCATTTCTTCTTATTTTTTGGAGTTCAAAAGAACTTCTTTCAAGGCATCTTCTTCAACACAAGGAGGATCTTATCCATTCTCTTCACAACCTGCACTCATCCCAACTTCCTCTTCAATCCAATATTATATTTCAATCTCATCTTCCCTCTATGTGATGTCAAGATTAAGCCTTTCAAAAATAGGAATCTTGGCCAAAGGGGATTCCCAAGTCGCAATAAAATTCTCAACATTGGGAGGACAACCTTGATTAGTTAGAAGGGGTGGAAAGGTGGGTTCAATGGATTCTTGAGGAGGGGTGGGAGAGATTTTAATGGTTTCAAGTTTCTCTTCCCTAACAACTTCTCCACCTAAGCATGATTTATTCCTTTCTTCATGAGCTACCACTACCTCTTTCCATCTTGAGAATGTGGGTTCAAAGGAATCTTCATGGGGTTGAGGTGATAGTGAAGGAATGAATGATATATTTAGGAAACTTGAAGTATCTTTGGGGTTGGCATCTTGATGGTAACTTGGGGAAGTGGGATTTGAGATTTTACCTTCAAATGCCATGATGGATTGTATCAAAACTTTATTGGCCAATTCCATCCCTATTTCAAGATGAGCTTCAAAATCTAAAACTTATTTCTCAATATGTCCTTCAAATGTACCAACTTGCTCCACCATGATATCCTCCTTCCCTTGGTTAATTTCTTGAATGGGTTTCCAAGAGGAGACATTTTGGGGAATAGACAAAGAATTTATGACACTTTGAGGCTGCCAAGATGGAGTTAGTTCATGAGCTCTCAATCTCTCCTCTAGGTGGAAGATCAAACCACAAATATTAACCATCTCATTAGAAAGACATGAGCAACTAGATTTAAATATAGGGATCCATTCCATTTTGACTTGTTCCAAAGCATCTCTCACACTCTTGACACAAACACTAGGAATGACTTGGCCATAACCATATCTAGTGTCAAAGTCTAACATATAGTCTTGGTAGCCAAGAAGAGTTTTTTTGAAACCAACAATGGTATGAAATGGAGGAGAACCAGGTGGAATATGTGAAACACCAGATGAAGAGGACTAATTATAGGTAACATATGGCTCATGACAAGGTTGAACAAGGACTTGTTCACAATTAAGAGGGATAGGCAAAGTAGGGCAAGTTTCACCTAGTTGTGTTAGGAAAAATTCAACATCAAGGTAATCCATGACTTATGAGAAGTATGTAGAGAAAGAAAACACTTAAATAAGAATCCTTGAGTTGCTTTACTAGTAGATTCATATGTGGAGTCACCATTGGTGTTTAGCAAACTTACCTCTAAAAGCTGGTATCTTGAGAAGAACACTAAAACTTCTCAAGGAATGGACCTCTAGTCCTACCAGGCATGCCAAAAACTATTGTCACTTGAACTTGCACCCAATAAAGAGGTGATACAAGATTCTCCTCATTCAAGTGAGATAATAGAACCACCTCAGGGTTGTGGGTATCCCTATTAGGAGGTGGATCTCTATATTAGGGGCTAACTCCCCTTGATGCATCACTTAAAGCACATATCCTAGTACTAACACTTGGGGGATGAAAAGGCATAGGGATAACATGAAATTAAACCTAGTCTATAGGAGGTGATACACCAAAATATTTTCTATACTCATATCTTTAGCATGCACTTGAAACTAAGGACAAGTTGTATATACACTTCACTCAATATCAATCTTCCCTCTCACATTAATGCTTCAACATGGGATCTTGGACATAGCATAGGCTAGGAGGAACTAAGAAATAAGAATTCTTAGACATTCTATTGAGTAGCCTACTTCTTACACCTAAAATATACTTTGACACTTCTTGCTGACCTGTAAAAGAGATTACAAACACACAAGGTACTAAAGAGAGTAACATGTTAAGGTATATAAAACCTACACTTGCACAAGACTAAAAATCCATTGTATACACTTAGTGAAATATTTTAATGAGGTAAAACACTTGTATTTATTGATTCAAGGAAAAATTTGGTAGGTCTTCACCATACCCAGGTAGAAATATACTTTACAATAGCCAAGAAGGCTCAATTTATAGAAGAAATGGGAAGAGATAGAGAAGGGGAGTCCAAGAGTCACTTGGACATGTGTCAACAATGTGAAGATAAGTTAAAATTTCATGTGAGAGAGGGATGGGGTTATTCATACAATAAAAGGAGCTATAAGTGTCATTTGAAATCAATTATGACCTGTAACATGGTTAAGAAACTCCTTTCCATACATAGAAAATTTCCACTCATAATTGGACTTCCAAAAGTACCTATAACTACAACTGACCAGGTCTGATTATTGTTATGATTAGGAGGGGTTACTATTAGGTCCACACATGCATTCTTGAGGTCCTAAACCACTCATTATCATTTGGCCATGCATAATCATCCTTGGCAGTTTCTCTCACACTTGGCACCTAAAATATCTTAAAACCTGAAATCTGATCCATACAAGGAGAGAAATGACATGTTTCCTAAGTTTCCATGGCATTAGTTATAATAAACAAGCCTTAAAAGGCTTTCCAAATGAAGATTCACCATTTTCTCTAAGTCTTCCCTAGCTGGTTCACTAGATTAGCTAAATGGAGAGAGATATTAGGCACAATTAGGAGTTTAGATACATGATCTAATGACCATGATGACCTATAAAAAGTCCTAATCTTCCCTCCAAAAGTGATTTGTATCTTATAAGTTCACCATGCCTGCAAAACACAAAAATTGGTCAAAATAAGCCTTAGTTTTCCCTATTTCTTATATGTATGTACACCTAAGTTACATATGAATAATATATGGAGAGTCCTATAAATCATCCAAGTGTTTTCATGGCCTTTCCCCTGCATTTGGATGCTCAAATTATCTCATATTCCCAATCATGTCTCTTAGGAGGGTTTGTAAGGGCTTTAGAGAGGTTTCTGGTGTTAACCTTTGTTCATAAAGGTTAACCATTGGAATCATCCAAAAATTAAAATTATGGATTATTAAGGACCCCCTATAGCTTCTCCAAATATCTCAGGGTCCCATTCAAAGGTATATGAAAGTTCAAAGCACTTGAAGGTGACCATTCGAGTCAATTTTGCACAATTAGTAGGGTTTGAGCACATTCTAAGACAAATGATGGCTTCCTGGTGGATATCCTAAGACCCAAAGGTTGTAAAAACTTTAAATATTCCCTATAAACATTCTCCCATCATTATAATGGATCCCTTGAAGATATAAATGAAGTTGACCCTTGCTTTGGAAACATGCTTATACCTTGCCAACTAGGTTTGCATGTACCTTGGACTCAAAATGGATCTCAAATGGATTACTTTGCCTAAAAATGGACCCAAAATCTCAAATATACCATTAAATCATGAATTAGTCAAGTTTAAATCATGGATAATGCTAAAAATGCATATGACCCTCAACTAGGCCTTTAGGCCTAAGGGCTTCCCTCACACATGACTGTAACCCTCCTTGGTTAGAGAATCTTACTTGCTTCCAAGACTTATATAAAGGTGTTTTAGCTTTTGTTTAGGTTCCTCCAACTTATCCAATCATCACGTGGGATTTATTAACCTCTGGTCCCTCAATTTCACCATTTTTCTATCAAACTGTCTCCTCATGCATGAGAAAACTACCCCTACTTTGAGACAAAATAGAGAGGGTCCAAAAAATTATTTTTGGAAAATTTATAATTGGGTTACCTTATTGTAATCCTAAGGGAAATATTTACTAGATTTTAGCTTCTAAATCCTCGATTTGACACTCTAACTCTTCAAATTCCCAAGGCAAACTATAAAGGTAAACATGGTATATGTTATATTAGGAGGCTTAATGGATTTAATTGAGCTTGTTTAAGACATAAAAAGACCATTTTTTCCTCCCATGATGTAGTCAAAACATTTCCTAGTTATTTCCCCTCTAACCCCTTCTTATACCCTTGGAAACCTAGACTAGGTCTCATGCTTTGACTGAGACATAGTTACTTTGATTGTATTTATAGGTTGCTCACCACAAAACCAGGCTTAAAAAGTATTTTAAATCATGTTTTAGTATTTTAGATTACCCTTCACCTTTTCCAAGCCATAATCCATCAACCCCATCTCATTTGGCATGAGAAAGACCTCTTTTTAGCTCACTACCTATCTTAGTCTGTACAGGTCTATAGATTGTCATGTGGGGTCATTTGAGACTTATTTTATGCTTGTGGACCTCATTTCCATGCCTCTTAGGTTATAAGACCCCCATTTACCTTGGTTTCACTATGGAAGTATTCAACTAACATTAATTCATGCTTAGGTCCTCAAGGAGGATACCCCTTCCTTTACTGGATTGAGGCCCTATTCTATCGTTGTAGGTGTGTCTTTGGCAAGATTAGGCCTTGTAGATGGTGTATTAGGTTTCTAATGAGTTCATTGAGGTCACCTCTCATTTTTCTTGGCCAAATTTCACCCACACAGTCTTTTTTAATACAAGGGAAACCACTTTGACCTTACTGCCTGTGTACCCTGTAGACTTTGTTCATGCATTTAGGGCCTACCTGTAGGTGTTATATGTCATTTGAGGTTTACTTGAGGTGTTTTGACATGCTATAAAGGTCATTAGGGTAAAAACACCTCCTATTCTCTTTTTAAGTTCAAAGTAAGGCCAAAACTAACTCTCCACACCACTATCATATAACCCTACTGTAGATGGTCTCTCATAGGACTATGCATGGACAAAGGCTATGGAGAAGGAAATAGGATCATGCACACTCTCCTCTTGATGATTTTTTATGCTAAGGATGTCACTTTGAGCTAGTAGAGTCATTTTAACCTAGGTACATGACCTAATATCAGTCTTGAAAGCAAATTTTTCTCAATATTTCAAAACCCTGTAGATATCACTATCACAATTTAGTGATTTTTTTGGCCATTTTCAAGGTGCTCAAACTCCATCCTCCTTTTACCTTTTGGCCCTCAAAGTTGGCATAGAATTTGTATATGGATAGGGATACAAGGTAAAATAATAAATGACATTGGAAAAAACTTCAGTCATGACATATGTTATCCCAAAAAATCTCTAGGATCTTTGTTTGGTCCATTTGGGGACTGAGAGCCCAAAACAATCAATCATTCCTTTTGAAGGAAAAAACTCCAACTTGCATAACATTCTCACCTTCATGGCATGGACAGCATTACCTTTGGGTATGTTATAACCTCAAACATGAATTACACCATTATTTTCACCCTTCACACATCCGTACAGACCTCCTAGAGCTCAAGCATAAGCTGACTGTAAGTGCATATTTTGCAGACAACGTAGTGAATAAGGGAATATAGGCAAGTAGCTTTGAAGGAGTGGCAATTTGATATCTCACAAGCTGATTCAATGGAAGAACTTTGAAAACATGAATTCAAGCATACTAACATCACCATGGGGCCCCTTCCACATTGGGAGAACCCAGATTACATACCTAAATCAACCAACTTGAGAAACAAGCAAACTTAGAAATCTCTTTCAAGGGAAAAAAGAGATAAAGTTTTGGATGATGAGAACACCATATATAGGTTATATTATAACCTATAAATTCTCTATCAAACTCACACATCTCCTTGGATTCTTAAAAACAAAAAATAGGTGCACAACCATACCCCTCTTGAATGCAATTTCATAAAAGGCTACCTAGAGTGTTAGCAATGATTCATGAAGGAGGAGCCACCAATATAAAAGTTATTATTATGAAAATGAAGTTCACTAAGAGTGAAATCCACCCCTAAAAGCACTCCTCCCATCTCCACCTATATAGCTCTTACCAAGGGCTTGAACTTGCCCTTCCTTGGATTGCCAATGGAAAATGAGTTTTAGATGAGCCTTCTGAAGAAATTCTTCCAAAAAAATCATGGGAATGTGTGATGGGAGGTGAATAGACACTCCACCAACATTTTTAGCTGATGGTGGACTCAAGAAGTTCGTACAAGTTCCTAAAAGCCCCTAAAATCAAGGAGAAAATGCCCTCTATTGAACATAACTACTTCTTGGCTGGCATTTGACTACTCCTGACATGATCCTAACTGCTTTCACATTGAAACTCACCTTGGTGACAAATTTTCCCTCTTGAAAGTCTGTACAAGTCAATTAATAGGCTAGAAAGTGGCCAAAAGACCCCTTTTTGCACATGAGACATAATAAATGACCAATTTATGACTTGTAAACCAATTGAAACATGATAAAATACATATTAGGACAATTTTACACAAAATGGACCTTTGACCAAGTTTGAGAAAGGTTTGACCATGTTTGACTTTGGTTGGCTAGGCCATTTCAAGGAGGATGAGCTTAGACAAGGACTAGGACAAGGCCAAGTAAGATAATAGACCAAGATGACACCCTATAGGGCACATGAAAACCTTATTCAAAAGTTTAAAATAGTAGGGGTTAACTTTATTTGACTAGAAGTCAAATTTGGTCAATAGAACTTTTATATGCATTTTTCAATTTTCAATTTGCATATCAACGTTACATTGGAGTATTGTAGTTCCCTCATGGATCCCCATGGAATTATAGTTTCAATTTGCAATTTAACAAATTACAATTTGAAGTTGCATTGTATTGTTGCAATCCCCACCAAGATATATGATTAAAAGCTTTCTCAATTGTGAAGCTGAATTTTATGATCATATTATAGACTTTGAATCAATGGTCCTGATTTGTGATAGGAAGGAAACCTTGTTTGGGAAGGACATCATTCAGTTAAAGACAAATACCATCCCAATATGATTGGTGAGTTTAGAGGCATATTTTGATGAAATAGATAGAATTAAAACTAGATATATATTCATCTCAAAAGATGTGACTGAATGTAATTTGGGATCTAAAGAAAATCCAAGAAAGTTTTGGTTTAGTACTCCCTTGAGTGCATATGAAAAACAAACCTACATGAAATTTCTAAATAAGTATCATGATTGCTTGGCTTGGTCTTATTCCAAATTGAAAGTGTATAAAAAGGATTTGTTTTAACACATCATCCCATTGCAACCTAACAACAAACCTTTCAAGTAAAAGTAGAGACTTATTAGCCCTATCTTGGTCACTAATATGTAGGATTAGTTAAATAAATTAAGGGATGGTGGGATTATTCATCACATTAGGTATTCATCGTGGGTGGAAAACTTAGTCCCTATAAGAAAGAAAAATAGTGACCTCTGGTTGTGTGTGGATTTTTGAAATTTGAAGAAAGATTCTCTAAAAGATAATTACCCCTTACCTAACATAGATAACTTGTTGTAGAGTGTTACAAGATTAGATATGTTATCCACATTAGATGGTTTCTCAAGGTATAATTAAGTTGTGCTAAAAGAATCTAAGAGACCCAAGATGACATTTACAATGCCTTGGGGCACTTATGTCTATATGAGGATGCCTTTTGGGCTAATGAATGTTGGTGTAATGTTTCAGAGAGATATTTATGTCACTTTTGTAGGGGTAATTAACAAGTTTATTACTATGTATCAAGATGACATTACAGTGTACTCCAAAAATAGAAAAGAGCATTTGGGGCATCTAGAAAAAGTGGTCATTAGATGCAGGGAATTTGGTATTTCCCTTAATCCTAAGAAATGTCATTTTAGAGTATAAAAGGCTAAGATATTGGGACATATAGTGTCTAAGGATGGTGTCATGATAGATCTAAAGAGAGTGAAAGCCATTAACAAAGTGCCTATCCCATAATCCAAGAAGGGAATTTAGTCTTTTTTTTGACAAATCAACTTTGTCAGAAGGTTTGTGTCCAACTTTGTAGAGATCACTTTGCCTATTACTTCCATGTTAAAGAAAGACCAAATCATTAAGTGGGAGGATAAGGCCATATGAGCTTTCAATGACATCAAAGGATCCTTGAAGTATGCCCTTGTCTTGGCTAGTCCTGATTACACTAGGGAGTTTAAATATTTTCTTTTGCATCACAAAGTACTGTAGTTGTTCTTCTATTGTAAAAGAATGATGATGGTCATGAATAACCCATAAATTTATTTAGTGAAGCTATGTGGGGATCTGAACTGAAATATACTATAATGGAAAAACAAGCTTTCATCCTATTGAAAGCTATTAAAACATTCAGACCCTAGATTCTAAGTTTGAAGATTGTTGCATGTCCCATATAAAATGGTCAAAGACATCTTGAATCACATTGAAGTATCAAGCAAAAGGTGTAGGTGGGTCAACAATTTGAAAGAGTAAGGCATAGAGATCCAAACCACCAAGTTAGTGAGAGGGATGGGCTTAGCCAAGCTCATGACTAAGACCAATTTGTAAGCTATAGAGGTAAACATTGTTGTTTTTAATATTGATGATTCTTAGAGAAGAATTAGCATGTCTCCATGGTATAGGGACATTGTTTATTATTTGTAAGGTTTGAATTATCCCTTGACTTGGATAAGAAATAAAGAACTCTTAAGATTGTATCCTAAAAGCATCTCTTGACTAAAAATGTACTGACATGGAAGAATCCAGATGGGGTTCTCTTAAGACGCTTGGTAGAGGAAAAAACTACTTACTTAATTGAAGACTTTCATAGTGGAGTATGTGGTGGTAACTTTGCACCAAAATTCATATCTCATAAGATTCTGAGAGCTGGTTATTGGTGGCCATCACTATTCAAGGATGTTGCACAGAAAGTAAGAAAATGTGAGAAATATCAATGTTTTGATGGAAGGTCAAAAGCTTTTGGTTCTCTCCCCCTGCAACCTATGTTGGTTGAAGGCCCATTTAGACAATGGGGAATTGATTTCATTTGGGAGATCACTGATACACCAAGCACCAAACATAGGTGGATATTGGTTGCAACCAACTACTTCATAAAATGGGTTGAGGTGGTCCCTACAAAGAAGGCCCCACATCAGGTGATAATGGACTTTCTTTTGAATCACATTATTTATAAATTTGATGTGCTTAAAATTATAATTAATAACAATGCCATGAGATTTAGAGCTAAGCCTTTGGTGGCATTGTGTAAAGAGTATGGGATCACATTAACTTACACCTTCAATTACAACCCTCAGAGGAATGGGCAAGCACAATCAAGTAGTAAGAACTTGCTCAAAATCCTTAGGACTTTGGAAACTAACAAGAAGAAGTGGGGTGAACAACTGAAATTTTCTTTGTGGGATGATATGATCATGCCTAAGAGAGCTACATGTAAGAGCCCTTTTGAGCTTGTTTATGGATCTCATGCTATTTTACCTATGAATCTACATTTGCCAACCTATCACTTCATGCGACAACTAGAAGAAGATGATGAAATTAACCACTATGAAAGTAGAATGAACTAGATTATTGAGCTTGATAAAACTAGAAGACAAGCTCATGAGAGACACCTCAAGTTCAAGGAAAGACTCAAACGAATATTTGATATAAAGGTCATTACAAAAAAAATTTAGATAAGAGATCTGGTTTTACTTTGGGATAGCAGACATGAGGAAAAATGAAAACATTGAAAATTTGATGCCTTGTGGACGTGCCCTTATTATATTGACTGTAAAATTGGGGAACACACCTTCTTGAGAGACCTAGATGGTGAGATACCGGAACTACCAGTTAATGGAAGTCATCTAAAGCACTTCCTCGACTGAGTCCATGTTTGTGTAAAATAATGTTTAGGGTATGCTTTTGTTATTTTATTGCCCTTTTGTGTTGGGCTTTGCTTGTATAGTTATTTTATTATTTTTTGTACTATGTTTGTTCTCAAATCCTCCTGATTTATTTTTATCGATCGACCCTCATCTAATTGAGTTTCCATAATTATTTGTTAAGAAATTATTGAACTTTTGACTTTTTGGCCTAAGGGATTGGCACTTGGTCTTGTTTTCTAGAGTTTTTTGTAGCAAGGGGTATACATCACTAGGCGAGACCCAGTGATAGTGCCCACAGCTGAACTAAACAATTTGTGTCCTTTCTCCCAAAATATGAATGTCTAAAGGTCTAACTATTTCCCTTTGAAAGGAATACAACAAGTGTTCCCCTGAAGCAAAATACACTTTTGAATTCGTGTTGTGTAAACCCTGTGAATATTCTATTTTACTAATGCTTAAACGTTTTCATGTCTTTTAGCACATTCTAGTTGCAAGATCCATAGTTTCAAAAATACCAGGATGAATAAAAATGCGACTTGGTGTGTTGCAAAAGAATAAAGATCTCAGGACTTGGGGCGAAAAAACAATATTAAAATGCAAACTTTAATTTGCAAGTTACAAATTTCATTCCAACATACCTTGCCCACTAAGGCCCACGTGGAGGTCTGGGGCAGAAGTCTTTGAGGGAAATACAATGACACTTTGAAATTTGGAAATGTGCAATGTGTTACAGCGGAAATATAACAATACATTTCAGCAATGGAGAAACAATACGTCAATGCAGGTTGGCATTTTGGTCAGCTACAATATTTTCATCTAGAAGTCCGATTGGAGGTCTATCAAGATCAGCCTTTTACACTGTCTCTAATATAGTGGTTGTCTGATCCTTTTAAGGCAGTGTTGAAGTGTAGATTGGTCGCTATTCTGATGAATACTGTCGAAAAAAACTCTGCCTACATTACACCGCAGGCTTTTGTAGTTCAAAACCATTAGTATGGATTCCTTGAAGAAAAATTTGATGGGCAGAAGCCCATTTTTCAGCTTGAAGAAGTCAATGATCTTTAAATATAGTTACAGAGGGAGGTCTGCGGAGATCCATAAGGAGAATGCAAATTTGATTTGAAAATTGCACTCCAAAGTCCACCACCCATTGAAACGTGTCACTAAAGTTTTATGGTCCCACGCCAAAGTTTTAAGGACAAATCAAATGCGAAGGTCCACAATCAAAGGGAGTGGTGGAAAAATTTAAAGAAAAAGTAAGAGGGATTTTTAAGCAGAGCTAAAACACCAAAATGCAATTTTAAAATTTCAATTTGAAAATGTGTAATAGACTTTCAGAATCTCGATAGGTGTAAAATTGTAGTTGAAGCCCAAAAACCCATCAGAGGCCAAAAAGTGTAAATTTACAGTTGGGTTCCGAAAAACTACCAAGGTAAAATAAAGTGAAATATGCACATAACATTATTAGGTTTGGCATCAAAAAGGAATAAGAAGATGTGAACGGGCAATGGCAAATGGTAAATGTAAAGAGCTAAGTGTCATTTCAAAGGAAAGCAACGTGGGTGAAATATTTTCATCAAAGAAAAATGAGTGTGCTAAAATGCAATGAGAAGATAACAAACAAAGAGGTTTGCATTTCAATTATGATTGAACCAGGTCATCCACAGGCATAGGACAAAATGGTTGCACAAGAAGACAAGAGTTTGTTTTTCACTCAAAGAGAATATTCTCTCTCAAGCACAACTGCATCCAGATTCCATCCAGGTAGATCAAAGTTTGTTTTAAAATCTCATCATTACATGGACAACCAGTTCCCAGAATGATCACCTTGCAAAGAATGAGAGTCTCCAAGCATGTTCAAAGGTATCTTCTAAATGGAACATCTTCTAGGAATATTCTGGGTGAGAAATTTGTATAAGTAAAGAGGGCTTGTCCTCTTTATAGAGGTTGTTGTTAGGTTGGATCCTTTTTGGGTTTAAGCTCTTCAACTTTCATAAATTTGTTGTGTGTTTTTATCTCTGTTGCTAAGGTGATTTCACTCGTACAATCATTAACAAAATCTAAGAGCATTTTGCTTATGTCTCCCCTATTTTAGAGCAAATACATTATGCACTTCACCATTTTAATATTTTGAATAATGATGTATGTAAGATTTATTTTCAAGGTAATGGAAACTACATGTGATTTCTATTCTTTCTTTTCAATAAAGTGCAATGGCACATTCTTCATGCATTGTTGATTGGATATTTGGTTTTATGTCTATTAATGGTAGTCATTCTAGGCATAGACTTAGATTATAAATTTCTTTCTGCATTGTGATTTTTGATTGTCTTATTCATAATATTTTAAGGACACCCTAAATTTATGGAGTTGACAGGAGAAAGTACTTGAGGTTCTAGTTGTAGTGTATGCTTTGGAGTTTTAAAGGGCCATTTGAATGTTTGCATTAGATTGGAATCAATGATTGCAAACCATTCCTAATAGTTTCCTTATCTTGTTTATTAGTATTTTTGCATCCTAAAATAAATGATAGCATATTTTTTGAAGGGATTCCCTATATTGTAAGCCACCATAACTCACTTTAATATACCTAACTTATCTTACCTATCCTACCCCTACAAATAATATATGATGTTAAATATTTTAAGTGTTATTTACTCACATATGCATAAATGTTGTATATCTAAAATATGTTTGTATTTGGTCTTTGAAAACTAGAATTATAATCTTCCATTTGGCCCTTAATTGTCAAGAGTTTCTTTTAAAATGAAGATTGCAATCACCCCCTATCTATCTTTTATAGCTTGTGTCTGATTTGAAATCATTTACCCAATCTATGTGATAACACTTCTTGAGTAGACTGTGCAAGGTTGGTTATGCTTTGGTCAGACCTGTGTGTGTGCCAATAATCTCTTGGAGATTCAATTGTAGCATCCCTTCTTATCACCAAGCTACCCCATAACTCCTCTCACCTTAGTTCAGGCATAGCCAAAAGTAGCAGGGAACTAACCATATGCTCTGTCGATGTCTTTTAGTCATTGTCTATATTTAGTATATCTAAATGCTAAACGCTTCCCTAGCTATAATGACATACTTTAGTTTTATCATCTATATTTGCCATCTTCTCAAGTGTGCAAGGCTGAATCCTAGAAGTGTACAACTAGGAACCAACAAAGTGTAGCATACAAAATGTCTTTGTATGTGTCAGAATGTTATAAGATCCCTAAAATGGAAATTATCACTGAAGAAACAATGCTCTAGTCAATAAAGATATAGCCATGGGTGTTGCTAACTTTACAAGCTTAGAGACCATGTATAGACATCATAACCTGGACTATAGGGTCTACTAGGAGCATAGAGCTGGTAGTAGAGGTGGGATAGTGGCTAGATGTGTGTGATTGAGAAGTAAGAGGGATAAGTGAGACCACTGATGTTCCTTTATGTCTAGGAGTGATAGACAAGGAATCAAAGTGAACGAAGGAGAAAAAAACATCTAAAAGATACATGTAAATTTTGGGTAATGAAGTTGGTATCTTATGTAATGTATTCTCTATGTGTTTAAAGATTTGTGTCTTAATTGAATTCCACATAAGAGAAAAATAACATGATAAAGAAATGATGAAACATAATAGGCATTTTAATTGATATAAAACATCATGTATACATGTGTTTATGTCTTTTCTGAGTTCATTTTAAATTAAAGGAAACAAACATGTAAATGAAAGTATTAAACTTTGTAACAAAAATTGATACACTTATTTTGTCATTATTATCTTGATTATATCAAATAAAATTAGAAAATATATGGATCTACAATCTAAAATATGGATATCAGAATGATGGAAATATAAACCCTAGTGTTATCTAGGGTTAGGGTTTGTGAAATATCCAATGTAATTCAGGTTCACCAAATGTTTTTACCTTCTATGACTTAGTGAATTTAAATCTTATATCTTTTAAAGAGATGAGTATGGTAAATCATGATACAAATATGCAATCAATATAATCATTGATTTGTTATAGAATTGACTAACTTTGACCTTTCTAAAAATAACAATAAATAATGTAAGTAAGAACTTACCTAAAAAATGACTGAGAGAGATGATTTGGAAACTAAAAATTGAGGCATGAATTGGTCTAAGTGTCATAAATAAAATTTAGGTGTCAAAACCCTTCTTAGATAGTATAACCTTAATTAGACAGTAGCACCATGTGGCATTAGTATCCATGTTTTGGTGATAGTGCCCTCTATGCAAGATTGTTTTGAACTTCTATGTGCACTTATGTCTAGATCTATAAGGTTTGTTCCTACATGCATGAGTTATAAAACCCTACATATGGCCTATTTTGATTGAATTTGTGAGTAAATCCTAATCTTCCACATTTCTAGGGTATTTGGTTGATACAAGCTGCAAAGTGTGTTTGTTAGTGGGGTAGACTAGACATCTGCAACACCATATTATGAAGAGAGTTGCCTATATACCAATACTCTAAAGAGGGATCAAGCCAAATGTAGTTATCCCCACCTAAGTTCTAGTATAAGTGCAAGTGAAACTAGTATGATAGTTGACTTGAGTGCTTTGAATGTGCTTGAGACTAGAAATCTAAATAATCTAATCTTATGAATGTTTTAGACGGTAGTATGTAGGAGGGTAAAATAGGGAATGATAACTTTAATTGTGCACAATGTGTTCTAAGTTTGCATATGTATTTTTCATCTCATTTCTATCTAGTGGTTATAGAGCTAAAAGTCCTGTATTTATACTATTCTGGTACTTATGCGAGTGTTAATAGTGGTTTAGGCCGATCTTAGGAGTCTAGGATTTTAAAAGATATATGTTTATGAAAAGAGGAGGGAAAGGATAGTAGCACCTTTATTAGGACCCTAATGCCATGTGGTACTACTTTACCTATTATGGTGCTAGTGTCCAAGTGGCATTACACTATGCACAAAGGGTTATGATATAAAATTGAAGGTCTCAGACTATTTTAAGGATGACTAGAGATGCATGTGGTTCGTATGAAGGTTGGATAAGTGTGAAAATAGGTTCTAAGATAGGTCTATGGATAATCTAGGTATAGGTGGTCTTAGGTAGCACTTTTAGCACTCAAGTGTCACTTTTAGGTGATTACACTAGCTAAAAACTCTAGGAATAATTTTATTTCACATTTATATGAATGGGTTCACCAAATGTTTAACCATAAAATATAGATTAAGGGGAATCTAGGGTTAAAGGGGCAGAGATATCCTAGGGCTTAAGGATGGTAGACTATATTTAGAGTAGGTAAACTATTTCTAAAACTCAAATAAAACATATACTAAATTTATTATAGTGAGATGCTAAAGTTAAAAAATATATTTATGCAAAATATTGCAATGATAATGAACACAAGATACTATTAGATTGGCCATAATCTTAGATCCTTGCATATAAGATTGTAAAAATCTATCTATGGAGAAATGAAATCACTGATATATTACAAATGAGAAAGAAACTTGTCTTCACACAATAATATTACAAAATATGACCTACTTGCATAAAATTGCATTAACATGTCTTACCTTTCAAAATGGAAAAGTGGGGTACATATAAGAAAAATTAGGAAAACATGAGGAAGCCTCTATTTTTTTAATTAGATAGTTACATTAAAATGAAATTAGCCTATGTGACCCTTTTATAACTAACCTAACAAAGCTTAATTGATATAGAATGACCATAAAGCTATGTAGGCAAAACCCAATGGGAAAAATCACTACACCAACACCTCCCTTAAGCATAGCTTAGGTGAGATGAGAATTGGGTCTTGTCATTAAAAGCCCGATAAGGTACCCAAGTACATAGTAAAGAACTTCTATAGAAGTAAGAATAAGGTGGAGCAACTCTAACCCCAATAAGAGCTTGCAAATGAACACATTTACTCTATGTGAAGGGCTTGGTCAGAATATCTAAAATATGCTTTGATGTTGGATAGTATTAAAGTTCAATGACTTGCTTATTGATAAGCTCTCTAATGAGGTTCATGTGAATCTCTATGTTTTATCCTTTAATGGAGAATCAAATTCCTACAAATCTGGATAGTGCTTTGGTTGTTGCAGTAGATGATTTTTGGCTTATAAAACTAGATACCAATCTCAGTGAAAATCCCCTGAAGTTAAATTGTCTCAGTGATGGCATTGGTAGCCCCTTTGTATTCTACCTTTGTAGATGATAAAGCAATTGCATGTTGTTTCTTGCTTGACCAATTTATTAGACCTGAACCAAGTGAGAAACTGTAGCTTGAAGTGGAATATCAACTCTAAATATCTCCAACCTAATTTGAATCTATGTATCTTATCAAATCAACCTCTATTCCTACTCTGTAGTGTATCCCATAGCTGTGAAAACTTTGAATGTAGTGTAAAATTTTTTTAGTTGCTTTCCAATGCAATTCATGTGTCTCCTAAATAAATTGGGAGACCATGCTAACTATATAAGATATGTTAGGTCTAGTGTGTGTGAGATAGATAAGACTACCCACAAGTTGCCAATATGGAGTTGCATCAACCAATGGTGTAGGACAATCAGCCTCAAGCTTCACACCAGACAAGAAGGGAGTAGGAGTTGGCTTAAATCAACCATGTTAAAACTTGCAAGAAAATCAAGAGAATACTTGGATTGTGATAAAGTGATCCTAAAATTTGATTGAATGATTTCAATCCTGAGAAAGTAATGTTACAATCCCATGTCTGTCATTGAAAATTTGTCTGAAAGTGCAGTTTTCACTATCGAGATGGATGATTATGAGCTCCCTATAATCAACAAGTCATCCACATAGAGAACTAGGATCAACATAGAATCATCCTACTTGTAGACATTCAGATCTGAGTGGATGTAGACATTCAAATCTGAGTGGCATCTAGTAAACTCAATTGTGAGGAAAAAGGAGTCCATCTTGGCATACCATGCCTGAGGGGCTTGTTTGAGTCTGTAGATAGATTTCTTGAGTCTGTAGACCAAAGAAGAATCTTCCACAAAGCTTTGTGGTTACTCCATGTAGATTTATTCTTTTAGGTCACCATGTAGAAAATCACTCTTGACATCCATTTGGTGAACATCCCACTGATGTGCAACTATGATGGCTAGAGTGAGTTTGATAGATGTCATCTTGAGTACAAGAGAAAATGTCTTAGTGTAGTCTATACCAGGCACTTGAGAAAATCCTTTTGTAACCAGATGAGCTTTATACTTATCAACAAACCCATCTATACCATACTTAGTCTGATAAACCCATTTGCAATGGACCAATTTTCTTCCTTTAAGAAGAGGGACCAAGACCCATGTTTTGTTCTTGATTAGGGAATTATACTCCTCCTGCATAGTGGAATCCCATTCTATAATGCTAAATGCCTCATATTTTTTTTTAGATTTGAGACAATGGCCAGGTAGGCATATGAAGTCCCATGAAATTGTGAATGTGTTCACCTTGTATTTGATGGATTTTGAACCCATTTCATAGCACTTTAAAGTGTTTGTCTGGCCCAAGTGGGACCATAATTATATGAGATTAGAGAATTAGGAGGTGAGTCATCATCATCTATAGTGTGAGTGTAAGATGGAGGAGGAGAATCCTCATCACTACTCTCATCACTTGAACTTGAAGAAGAAGAAGAGTCATCCTAATCAATAAGAGGATTTTGAGGTGGATCCAAGTCACTATCTAAGGTAGAATCAATGTCTAGTGAGACTTTTGAAGAGTTTGGAGTGTCAGTAGTGAGTTCAAGTGGGCCCTCACAAAACTTGACACTCCTTTCTATGAACAACTCATGAGTTTTAGGATGGAGAAACCTGTATCCCTTAGCACCCTCTGAATACTCCACAAAGATATAAGATTGACTTTGAGGGTCCATTACCTTGCATTTTTTCTTGGGAACATGGGCCATTGTTGGTGATCTAAACACTCAAAAGTGATTCACTATGGGCTTGTGACCATCCCAAGATAAGGAGTGATTCCTTTCAAGGCTTTATGTGGAACATGGTTCTAAATGTAGCATGCATAGTTGATTACTTCAACCCAAAATTGAGGAGCAAGAGACTTTGATTGAAATATACAGTTGGCCATTTCCTTCAAGGAATGGTTCTTATGTTTGGCCACACCATTCTAACAAGGACTATATGGAACTATGTGTTACATCTAAATCCCCTCTGATGTGTGAAACTACTCAAACCTATTGTTGACATACTCCCCACTATTGTCAGTCCTTAATATTTTGATGGAACAATCTGATTGCTTCTCCACAAGTTCCTTGAAGTCCTTGAAGTGATCAAAGACCTCATACTTCTTTTTGAGAAAAAACACCTAGATGTACCTCAAAAAGTCATCAGTGAATGTGAGCATGTATCTAGTCCTATTGAATGAAGGTTTTGGAAATGGACCTACTATATCAATGTGGATAATTTTTATCTTCTATTTGGCTGTCCTCACTTTGCCTTTGTCACATTTCTCTTCTGCATGCTTACTAAGAATATAACCATTGCATAGGCCATCCAAGAATTTGACTTTAGGCAACCCTAAAACAATGTCCTGATGACTGAGTTGCTCCAGGTAATGGTAGTTTAAATGGCCAAACCATTCATGTCATAGTTTGCTCACTCCATCTGTATGAGTAAGCAGTGTAACTGAGGGTTGATTTGGGGTAATTTATGAAAAGGTATATAGCCTAGACTAATGATTAACCTTCCCATAAGCCATTGCAGTGTCACTATGCAAATTTTTGATAACCACTAAATAAGGTGTGAACTCAACTCAATTCTGTGCACATATGTGATGATTTGGTACACCAACATAAGATTATTGGATAGTGAAAGAACACACATAACATCATTGAAGGTCCCATCACTTAATTCAACTGATCTTTTACCACTAACTTTTATCGATGTGTCATCACCCATGAGAATTGAAGGTATAGAATATGGCTCTATTTTTAAAAATAGATCCTCTGAAGAGACCATGTGATAGGAAGTACCTGAGTCAATAACCCAAGTCAAAGGCTGAGAAGCTACTACAACAAGTGCCTTGCCCTTGTTTTTACCCTTTTTTCTATTTTTAGCCTTTGAAAAATCTTGTATAGACATGTTCTAAGTTGAGAATTTAGGAACACTAATGATATTATTTTAAAGCATTTTAGTCAAGGTGTCAATCTTCTTTTTCATGCACTGAGATTCATCATACCCAAATTTCTTATAAAATTTTCATTTGACTTTCTCCTTCTTAGGTTTCCCACTTGAGGAGGACTCATTTGATGATGCCTTAGACTTGGCATCTAATTTATGATTCTTATTGTGCTCAGGATCTAGTTTGGACTATTTATTCTCTTGTTTACCACTACTAGAAGGCTTTTCCTTGTCCTACTTGATAATCAAGGAATGTGATTCTAAGGACTTCAATGTACCCATTTGAACCAACTTATCTTACTTCTGATTTAGATCAATAAAAGACTCATCAAATGATGGCATTTTCTAAGTGGATCTAAGTACACGTTTGGTAGCATGAAATGCAGAGATGAAAACTAAATAGTCATGACCTAATTTTGCAAGCATAGATAGAATTAACTAGTCATCTATTTTCTCAATGCCACATTGTTTCAATTGTAGTCTTAGTGATTTAAACTTTGTAAAGAAGTTTTGTAGGGTGTCATAATCACATGGGCTCAATGTGATGAGATCATTCTCTAGATCATGACCCCTCATGATGTCCTATACTCCAAAAAACTTGTCTAAAATGGTCTAGACTTCATTGAGAGTTTTTACAGATTCAACATGAAACAAGAGGTTAGGAGACGTTGATAGGCATGAGAACCTATAGACCTTGTCACATCTATTATACCACTTAACTTTTTCTACATCTGTAGATGGCTCAGTTTCCTCACCTATAGTGATTTGATATAGTCATTTATCTCTCAAGGTGAGCTATATTATAGACTTCTAGTTAAGATAGTTAAATGGTGTGAGTGATTCAATGTTTATATCTATTAGTGCAAATTAGATTGAGACAATTTACAAAATTGAGATGAAAGAAAAGAGCAAATTTCACATAATACAAGTAACCCCTTGAACTATCAACACGACCCCCCCTTAAGTTACATTGCAATAGACACTCAATATTAGATGTTAGGAATCACAAAGAATGCATCTATGAGCAATTAGTGTGAGAGAGTACGAGAGAGACATCATGCATAATCGATAATACATCTAAGAAAGGTATAGTGAGTTTTAAGCTATTATACTATGAAGAAAATTAATGTTATAAAAATCTTAAAATAATATCACCAATGCATAGATCTTGAAAAAATATTCACTTAAAAAAAATAACACCCAAAATGGAGCTACAGATAGAAAGTTATGGCACTTACAAGTTCTTACTTCTACACATTCCTAGACCCTTTCCAAAAATACAATTTTTTTTCTAGACTTGTAAGTAGAGGTACCTCGTAACTTTGAGCAGTAATGACCCTATTAAAACCTGAGTTAGTCTCGGAAGAGTAATCTAGGTTTCCTAGACTATTTTGCTTTTGTAAGTAATCAACTTTTGAAAACCCAAGTAGAGGTGCTCCATAACTCTGAGTTGGCTCTTCGTAGTGTAATTTGGGTTTTTTAGACTACTTTTCTTCTGCAAGTAATCAACATTTAAAAACCTAAGTAGAGGTGCCCCACAACTTCAAGTTGGTCTTTGCAGTGTAATTCGGGTTTTCCACACTGCTTGACTTCCATAAGTAATTTCCCTTCGAAAACTCAAGTTGGTTTATAATAGTGTAATCCTAGTTTTTAGACTTATTTTACTTCCATAAGTAATCACCCATCAAAAACCCAAGTAAGGTAGTAATGACCATTCAAAAACCTAAGTTGGTCTGCAGTAGTGTAAACTGAGTTTTTGGACCTACTTTACTTAACTTCATGGGTTTTCAAGCAAAGCAACTCCACAAGTGTAAGTTGGTTTGTAGTAGAGTAAACTGCATTTTTGGACTTGCTTTACTTAATTTCATGGATTTGTAAGTAAAGCAACTGCACAAGTCTGAGTTGGTCTGTAGTAGAGTAAACTAAGTTTTCAAATTTGATTTACGTAATTTCATGAATTTTCAAGTAAAGAAACTTCACAACTCTGATTTGGTCTACAGATAAGTAACTAGACTTATCAAACAATTCAACTTAGAAAAGTGAAGTTACTCACTATTAAAAGTCTGATTTGGTCTGCTGGCTAAGTAATAGCCCTCCAAAAGCTTGAATTAGTCAACGGACTCTCCAATGCATGCAACACGAAGTAGATCAACTATAACATTGAAGTAATGACCACCTGTAGATCCAAATAACATAGAAATTTGACAGCAAGTATATCAAGATAAGCCAAAAACATGTAAAATACTTTAGCAATGGAAATTCAACAAGAGACCCATTTAAGATTTTAACCCGAGGAAGAAAACTTAGAAGGCATTTTTGCACAGTAACATAGGAAGTATAGATTTTTGCAAAAAATAAAAAATGGGGCCTTGGCATACCAAAAAGAGAGAAAAAAATTGACTATTTCATAACTAGGTCATGTTTACAATCGATCCAAGGGTTTTGACACCTTCTAAAACCAATGGCACAATCGTTTTTAAGATTTGAAGCTCTAGTAGAAAGTTTTACATGAATTTTCCAAAAAATCCCATCAAACCCTTTATGCTAGAATAGCGAATCTAGTAAGATTTCACCACAAAAATTGCTATAATACTGACAAAAATGGCTCTTATACCATGTCAGATTGGCCACGATCTTGGATATTTGCACAAAAGATTAAACAAATCTATGTTTGGAGCAATGAAATCATAAATAAATTGCAGAGGAAGAAGCTTGTTTTCACACAACAATATTACAAAATATGACATGCTTGCATAAAATCATATTAACCTGTCTCACGTTCCAAATTAGAGAAATAGGGTATATATAGGTAAAATTAGGGCAACATGAGGAAGCCTCTAATTTTTATAATTAGATAATTATATTAAAATACAATTAACCTATGTGACCCTTTTATAACTAACCTAAGGAAGCTTAATTGACATAAAATGGTCATAATGTTGTGTAGGCATAACCCAATGAAAAAATCACTACACTAACAGATACTTAGTTAGTTCTGATATTAATACTGTATGGATCTAGAATAGGTAGAAAGTGGACTAGATCTAAATTCTAGAATAGTCATTTGATTCTAAAAATTGTACCCTATAGGCTTGCATCAACCTATGATAGTTATATTGATGCTTCTGTTTATATCAGACACATGTGTCTAGTATGAAATACCTATTGAAAATGGATGCAACCACTTGGATACTTTTGGATTCTGTGTCACCTTTGCTATGGTGCATTCAGATCTAGGTTATGGATTGTCATTCTTTATCAAATAAAAAAATAATAATTCTTCATCTTCATAGTGGTTGTGGGAAAAATGGGGTAGTGGGCACATGATGTCAAGATGCCCTAAAGATCCCTCTATAAATGAGTGTTGTCTACATAGTTAATACTTTGAAGAGGGTCTAAAACTTATGTAGTTCTCCTCTATATTTTGGCTTGTGTGTGAATCATGCAATGTGTGATAAACAAGTACAATAGTGAACTAACTTGTAACTTGACAAATATAGCTCTTGGAATACTCTTTCAGTACTTTAGACCTATATATGTGACATCTTATGACTAATATTAAAATAGAAAAAAATATAGAAGCTTTGCTTACTTGAATGTTTGATAGAATGATTTTGGTAAGTTTTTTTGGTCTTTGCTAGGTCTTTTCTAGGTTAGGAATGAATGAGGATTGATCTTGTATTTATACCAATCCCTTTAGAGAATATTTCACATTAAAACACTTAGGCTGACCATAAGAATACATTTCATTTAAAAATTAGATGATTTTAGGGAATTTGACATTTGTGTTGGATTAGGACACTTGTGTCAACATAGGTAGTTGATTGGGATGTAAGTGTCCAGGTAGTTAGAAAATAAGTGCAGGTCTAAAACTTGTAGAGATGGAAGATAAGTAGGTTTATAACACTTTGGGCAAGATACAAGGCCTGGGTAATCAAAATAACATTGGTTAGACTAAGAGATAATAAATTAGGCACAGAGAGAGTGTATGTGATCCTTTTGATAGTGAGAAAGTTAGAGAAGCTGAATATATATCTCTGATATATATTTTTCAAATGTATAAGACTAAGATGCTATATAATTTAGAAATAGTGTTTACACATTCATGTAGACACATTGATTCTAACTTAACTCACCTGATAATGGATGCAATTCTAATATTTTGTCTATGCATGCTTAACTTTAAAAAAATATAATATTTCAAACTCAAACCCTATTTTTTAGTAAACTAAAAAATGTTTAAAACCCACAATGACATGAAAAATTTACACAATAACCAAAATGTGGTCTATAAATGTAGACCTATCAAAAGTGCACAAATGGTATGTAATAAATTATCTAAAGCCCCTTTTTAATCTCCACTTGCATCATAAAGAAATGAGTACAGTACATTACTAACAGTCAACAAACCAAACCATAACCATAACCATAACCATAACCATAACCATAACCATAACCATAAACTATTTTAGTATTTATTGCTCTTACCTTTGCAAACAACTAATTTGCACTATAAGGATACAAACAACCATTCATAAAGATTTTCCACCACAAGCGTTCAACTATATAAAATATTCTCCCAACATTCATGTAGAGATGTTGATTCCAATATAACTCACCTATTAGTGGTTGCAATCCCAATCTCTCATCTATGTGTATCCAGCTATAAAAACAACACAATATTTCAAACCCACAATCTATTTTAAAGTAAAGTACATGACATTTCAAACCCATAATGGCATGAAAAAACTATGTTAATACCCAAATGTTGTTCTATACATGTCAACCTATCAAAATTGAATAAATGATATGCAAAAAGCTATCTAAACACCTTTTCAATCACCATTATCATCTTAAATAAATGAAAATGCATTATCAATGGCCAACAACCAAATCATAAGCAAAAACCATGTCATTTTTTGGCTCTCACCTTTACAAACCAAATATTTGTGCCACAAGGATAGAGAAAACCATGCACAAAGATTTTCTACCACAAACTTTATTGCACAAAAAATAGGGCACCCCTGTAGAGATGAAATGTATTGATAAAAATAAAATAAAAAATATCATTATCAACAATAAAAAAGAGATAATTATGCATAAACATTTATTCAAACTTAACTCACCTCACAATGACTGCATTTTCTATCTCTAACCTATGCACATTCATCTATCAAAACAACACAAACTTTTAAACCCACAAATTATTTTTACACAAATCTTATGAAGAAATATAGATCATTTATAAGGATCTATTTGCAAGAAATCAATTTATAATCCTATAAACTTGTACAAAAGTTTAGGATACAAAAATATGTATTGGTTTAAAAGAGGAAAATAAAAAATGACATAATTGCATTAAATGGAGTTTAACTTACCTCACAATCATTGCAATCTCAGTTTCCATCTTATGCATGTCGAGCTATCAAAATAAATTATCAAACTTGATTTCACCTACAACAAACTCACATATAAAATAATTTTATTCAAAATGACATTAATAATATCATTTGTTGACATTAAACGACCTTTACATCCTTACACATACATATTAAAATCCAACACAAAAAAATTTAATGTTTTCAAACACAAAATATAAATGTTCATAGAACATGTTTCCTAACGTGGCAAAGAGTACCTTGTGCCATGTGTAAACAACATTCCAACTAATTTAATATTTGAACCTCATCTTTTTAAAATCATCAAATTTTGAAGTAAAGTTGCAAATACGTACAGTTTTAAGAATTGGAAGGGAAGAAACGAAACATGATTCACATAATATAAATGATAGCTTGCCTTAAACATATGAAAAATTTCAGCTTGCTAATTGGAATGCTTACATTCGTTTTAGTTTCCTCTTCTAATATGGTTTCATATGATTGAGCTTTAAATACAAGTAAGGATTAAACTCGAGAGAAAATAAACTGAGTCTCAAACTGAATAATTATTATAGTCCATTTGCTAGAAAAATATTTAAAAATAATAATCTTTCATTATTGTTGGAAAAATAACATAATAATTGAAATATTTAAAATTGAATATAAAAATATTTCAACAAATTTTTCAATTTTATTGATGGAAAAAACATTTAATATAATATTAAATTTAAAATTTTAAAAAATATTAATATTATATAAAATAATTATTTTAAATAAAAATATTTAATTAAAACTTCCTTTAAAATTAAATGGGTTTCTCATATTTAACAAATCTAATGTAATATTTTTGATTAAAAATAACGTAATAATTAAAATATTTAAAATTAAATATTTTAAATAAACTATCCAATTTAATTGATAAATAATAATATTTAATATAATATTAAATTTAATTTGAAAATTTATTATACATATGTAAAATAATTATTTTAAATAAAAATAAATTAAATATATATTAAAAAAATATTTCAAATCAAATAAATCTCTCATATCCAAAAAATCAAATCAAATATTTTTGGTACCAATGCACTTAACAATTTATTTTATAGGGATGGTCTCCTTGTTAAGCAACTTAAAAATTCTTATTTCAACACAATCTACTATCCAACTTGCGTTGTATTGGTTAGGTTTCATTTTAGAAATAATTCAATCAATATAAAGTGATTATTAGTTTCAATAAAGATGCATGTGCCAAAATTCTAAATTAACTAGTCTCCTAGTTAAACAACTTAAAAATTCTTGTTTCAACACAATCTACCATCCAACTTGCTTTGTATTGGTTAGGTTTCATTTTAGAAATAATTCAATCAATACAAAATGATTATTGGTTTCAATAAAGATGCATGTGCCAAAATTCTGAATTAGAGAAATGTTGGGATACATTTCTTAGGATTGATCATACTTAAATTTATTGAAACTTTAAGAAATAACAAAAAAGATTTTTATCCCTACTTTTAAGGTCCTCACTTCTTGGTCATAATAAAAATAACTACAACATAAATAAAAAAGTTGATTTAAATCGATAATAATAATAATTGGTTTATGTACTTTGAATTATGAAAACTATACAAAGATTCAAACCCACAATGATGTTAGAAAACAACTTAAATACCTAAACTCTACTCTATACATATAGGCTTATTGAAACGACACAAATAACATATAAAAACTATCTAAACTAGCTTTTCAATCTCCACTCTCATAAAAACTAAAATACTATGACTAATCAAAAATACATAAAAAAGAATGTAAGAAACTATGTAAAACCTCATTCACGCATAAAAATGAAGTCCAACTTAACTCACATAACCATGGTTGTAGTCCCAATCTCTCGTCTATGCACTTCCAACTATAAAAATAACATAATATTACAAACCCATAACTTATTTTAAAGTAAATGATGTAACATTTCAAACTTTCTAAATCCCTAAACTATGGTCTATAAATATGGACCTATCAAAAGTGTACAAATGGTATGCAAAAAATTATCTAAAACCCATTTTCAATCTCCACTCTCATCTTAAAAAATGAAAATATTATGTTACCAATGACCAAAAAACTAAATCATAACCATAAACTATTTTTAAATTTATGGCTTTCACCTTTGAAAGAAATCATAACTAGAAATCATAACAAGAAACCATGCACAAATATTTTCCACCACAAACCTTATTGCCAAAAAAATTAAAAACTGAAAAAAAAATGTATCAATGTTAATAATAAAATTTAGACATGTACAAGATATTCTCACCTCAAGATTAATTCACCTCAAAAAAATCACAACCCTATAGACATGTACAAAATTTTAAGGGAATTTTTTTATTAAACATTTTCATAACATTCATGTGGATATATTATCTCTAACTTAACTCTCCAGACAATAGCTCCAATTCCAATCTCTTTTCTATGTGCATCTAACTATATAAATAAAATCATATTTCAACCTCAACATATTTTAAAATTAAAATACACAAAGTTTAAAGCCCACAACAACATGAAAAAGCTACCTAAATATCCAAACTTTGGTCTATAAATGTGGACCTATCAAAAGTGCACAAAAGGTATGCAAAAAACTATCTAAAACCTTTTTTCAATATATAATCACATCTTAAAGAATGAATATAATACGTTACCAATAACCAACAAAAAAAACCATAGATATAAACCATTTTAAAAATTATTGATTCTACCTATGTAAACTAATGATTTGTGCTATGAGAATACAGACAACCATGCATAAATATTTTTCACCACAAAACTTATTATGCAAATAAAATAAAAATAATATAAGAGTGTAAGTAATAAAACATAGATATACAAAATATTCTCATCTTGAGCTTAACCCATGTCAAAAAAATAAAGACCTTATAGACATGTACAAAATTTTATGGAAAAAAACGTATAAAATATTATCATAACATGTATGTGCAAAGACATTGATTCCAATTTAACTCACCAAACATTGGCTACAATCCCAATCTCTTATCTATGTTTCTTTAGATATCAAAAACAACATAATATTTCAAATACACAACCTATTTTTAAGTAAAACACACAACGTTTCAAATCCAAATGGTGTGAAAAAGCTAGGTTAATACCCAAATACTATTCTATACATGTCAACCTATCAAAATTGCACAAATAATATGAAAATTTTTTATATAAAAACTCTTTTCAATCACCACTATCATTTTAAAGAAATGAAAATAATGCATTACTAATTTCCAACAAACCAAACCATAAATAGAAATCATTTTGACGTTTATGGCTCTCACCTTTACAAAATAGAGATTTGTGCCATGAGGATATAGAAAACCATGTACAAAGATTTTATACCATAAACCTTATTTCATAAAATAAGGGAACCTTGTAGAAATTTACATAAATTTAGGGCACAAAGGAACATATTGATTTACAAAAATAAAAAAAATAAAATAAAAAAATGACATCATTGTTGACAATAAAAATGAAACAATTATGCATAAACATTGATTTGAGCTTAACTTATCTCACAATGACTATATTTCTAGTATTTGATTTATGCACATTCAACTATCAAAACAACACATAATTTCAAACCCATAAACTATTTTTACACAAATTTTAAAAACCATAAACCATTTACTGAGATCTATTTGTAAGAAACCAATGTATAACCATACATACTTGTACATAAGTTTAGGACATAAAAATACATATTGATTTATAAAAAGTAAATAAAAAATGACATTATTGTTAGAATAAATTATTAGATTAAAAAATATGCTTGTCACATTTACATAAAGGTATCGAATGGAGCTTAACTCACCTTACAATTGCTATATGCCCTATCTCTACCCTATACATGTCAAGCTATCAAAAGGAATCATCAAACTTACTTTCATCTATAAAGAGTTCATATATAAATTAGATTTTTTCAAGATGACATTAATAGAATCATTTATTGACATTAATTGAGCTCTTTATATCCTTACATATGCATTAAAATCCCAAAAAAGTAATTTAATGCCATCAAACACAATAGATAAATATCAACAAAACATATTTCCTTGTGAAGAAAAAGGTATTATACCACACAATCATTGACATGTCAATGCATCCTCACCCACTGACATATAACCCTACCAAAAGAGTCTACACCATGCGTCAAAAATGGGTGAGCTTAACCATCATACAAAAATATAGGTGCATGCTAGTAGGCCCACCATTACTGGTGACTTTGAAAAGTCATTAACCACCTCCACTAACCATTCATAGCTTGATGTATGTAAGAAAGTCCAAACCACTAGCAATGACCTAGGCCTAATGCCATGAATGTCTACCACATCATAGACCATCCATGTTGGTATTGAGGTAGGCAAGACTTAAATATTAAAATGCCTATGCATTTTGGCTTTATTTCCCCTGTTTCATCACTATTTAGCTCACTACATTATTGGGGGAGATTTCATATTTTGTAAATCACATGAAAGAAAAAAATTTGGCTATGCATAACCATGAACCTCACCACATTATTCTCATTGTAAGCTCACCATTCATTTTTTGTCCATTTTTTTAAAAAAATTCTATATAATTTTTTTTGCATTGTTCTCATTGCTCTGCATAATAACAGGACAATTTTACTTTCATCTAGTTGGGAAATGAATAAGTAATGGGGAATGTCTATGGATCATTAGACTTGAGAATTTTAACTTATTGGTAACCATTTCCTTCTTTAGCTACATACAAAAATAAAACATTATATTAATAGCAGGATAAATTACCAACCGATATTACATGATAAGCTTCAATATTTTCCATGAGCATTGGTCCAAAATGAAATGGGTCCAAAATATTTTTTATTTGATCAGTTAACAACTGGGTTGGAGGGCTCATACCCTTTACAACAGATAGCCAAAAGATAAAAAAGACTTAAAATAGGACAAAAAGGGACAAAAAGACAAACCCGATAGCTAAACCTTCCTACCGCCAAACTCCCACCAACTATCAGTCAAAAAAACTGAAAATTTGCCAAAAGTAAATAGAGCCAAACAAGCTATTTTGATTCAGAGTAGAAGATCAACTACTTGGTCTCAATACTAGCACCTTTGTTGTTTTTGCCCCTAGTTTGACTCCCAACAAACTGATCCTTACCATCATCCTATCTCTTCCACTTGTGGTCAGAGGATTGAAACTCCCCTTTTTCTTTGTCAAAATCCCAGGTGGCTTCTTCCTCTTTTCTGTGTTAGGTAGATTTACCTTTTGGGGTGCAAACTAGGAGATCTTTTCCCACATTAGTAGGTGCCAACTCTAGATTGAGGAAATGGATCCAAAATATAATTTAATTAAACTTCCATAATATATAGAAAATGAATTTCGGTTAATGATATAACAAAGACTAGCAACATAATGAAAAAATATGGCCATAATACAGATTCCAAAAAAATCACTAGAAAATATAGAGAATAATAACATTATATTTCCTTCTACAGTTAACCTTGCATGTATTCTCACCATTCAAAAAATTTCCCCAATAATACACTAAATAAACACACTGAGAGTAAGCAACACATCTATAGGCCATTTGAATGGTTCATTTGTTAAAGATTAGCTAACCTATGAGCTCAAAATTGATGAAAATAGACTAGTATCTCTTTTCCACTGAACAGACTATATTGATACACTTAGGAATGGGACAATTGGTGTTATAGTTGATGAGAATCCATATATTCACATGCTCATGTCATAACATTGTGGTGAATTTTTTATTGTGTTTCGGCCCTTCTACAGGGAAGGATTTAGATTTTTAAGTATTCATTCCAAGAGATTAAGTACTTTTATTTTATTTGAGTTGAAATGAAATAAAATGATTTTAATTAAATATGCAAGGCAGGATTATCTATGGACTAATAGCGTTGCAAATATCATCCAAAAATGGTAGACAATGGGAATTAGGACAATGTTTTTTTCTTATGAAGCCTTTATATTTTCATGTTGCTTTGGATTAGAAATCCCCCCTTCCCCTATTTATCTCTCTACTTTGAAAGATACTCTAAATCTCTTTATGGTATGATGTAGTTATTTTCCAAAGGGTTTCCAATGCTTCTAGAAATGACAAATGCAGTGTTAAATACTACCCAGAACAAAACAGAGCTAGATGAGATAAGTAGGTGTTGGTTTGGTCCTACTCCTTATTTATCTTCCTTTAATGATGAGATTAGTATGTTGGATGGAGGGGGAAATGACATTGAGTAGTTGATTCCATGCAAATTTTGGAGTTTGTTCATAATCACAACAATGACATATTATGGACTTGTATTCACCTATTTTGGACTTACGTTTTATAAAAATAATATGATTTTCACAAGGGTGGAGAATATTTCCTCCACACCTCCTGAGATGTTTCTTACAAAAATTCAATTAGGATTTGTAAATCCATATATTATTCCCTCCACACCTCCTGACATGCCTTTAACAAAGATTCAATTAAGACCTATAAATATAGGTCTATCATCTTCTTCTCCTCAACTACATACTAGAACAACCATAACTTCCCCCGGTGATCTAAATTTGCATCATCGATAGAAGAAAAAATCAAAGTTAGTTTAATTTATCAAGCTCTAGATCTATGATAGTGTTGATAATGGTGTGTATTACCACATTTCTAATTTAAAACTACAATATAAGATGATCCCCTTATATTAAGCTACTATTTGTACTTGCAGATGGAGGGTTGTTAGTGTTACCTTCCTACTTGGGGTACATGTTTATCTCATGTACTATAAAATATACTACAACTTATAAATAGGGAACCAATATAGTGGACCTTAAAATGAACTTTAGTTTTATTTATAAAGAATGACTTTCATACAAATGGCTGAACTTCAAAAGGCAAATGAGCTTTTAACCTTTTCTTAGGAAAGACATAGAGATTCCTAGAATTTACGAGCCATCCCTACCTATTAAATATAAGATTAAACTTCCTTTAATTTTAATGTTTAGTAAAATTTAAAGATTATTAAGGAAAGTTTCCTCAACTTGTATTGGTTTTTCCCTAGCTTATATAGGGGCTAATAGATGATGAACATATTGATAGGGAAAACAATGGGTGGGAATCACTCCCTAATACCGTTGATCCATCTAATGGAGATCTACTCACTGGTGGTGGTTGGGGTTAGGGTCGTGAGTGATAGATGATGCTCTCATTATACTAGCATTTCTTACTCACTTGCCACTTGTGTTTTTTTATTTTCATACCATTGAGGCTTTATATTATATTTAATTTAGGATTTGTTTAAATCTTTATTAGTTGAAAAGTTATTTTAGCTATTTATATATTAATTGAGATTTCTATTTCCTTTGGATCTATTTGAAAGGAGTGTGATACCATACCATTCATTTTTTTAAGAATGATTCTATATAATCTATCTTATTAATTGAAATGGATTTTTATGTTTGTTTTACTAAAAAATATTAAATTTATGGTATAATAATTCCTTTAAAAAATCAGCATATTATTTAATTTATAATATATTCTCATCCTTTTAAATTGTTTCAAAATCTTCAAACCTAAGGAGTGGTTCACTGATAGTTTCTCTTGAATTATATATCATCATATCTATTAATCAATTATATGTGTATGCATGTACGTATGTATGTATACATACATACATAATACATAGTAAGGTTGGTAATAAAAAGATGGCTAGTTGGTATGTATACAATTCAAAAGAACCAATGAAGTTTTAACAGTAAAAAAGAAAAGGATATTAAGGTATAACATCAAAGATCCCCATTAGGCACAAGAAAAAAAGCCAAAGGGAGAAAGACACATATAATCCAAAGGAAGGGGTTTCACCTAATTGGAGGGCTTCCCTGAAAGCAACTGTGACACCACCCATCTGACCTAGCCAACATGTATAAACAAAGGAATAATCACTCCCCACCCAATGACAAGGGAATAATTACACGATCCACAACAAGCTATGGTAGATACATTGCCTTGAAATCTCAATAATGGTCTTTCCATGAGTAGGCTAGCTCAAAATCCTCTATTGAGGGGGAGGGGCAAAAACATCATTGTGAGAGTGGTTCTATTGTTGATGTGGTGTTGGTGGAGGAAAACCTTGAGGAGAAATGTCTAGAGGTATTATAATTAAGATCTAAGGAGCACTCCCCCTATGATTAAGAAAATCCCTGTAGGTGTTGTATGTTATGAATCCACTTCTAAGGAACCCAAATACTAACAAGATAAACAAAATTACCAATAGGCTAAGATTCTAAACAATAACTTGTATTAATTCGTATTGAATGACTTGAAATAATTACAAGTCCAAACCATGCTCAAATAAGCCTAAACTCAGAAAATAGAGTTTACATGTAAAATTTGAAAAAATAACTAAAACCTAAAAAAAAATGTCTATTTTTAGTAGCCGCTATTTATAGTAAGTTTTGTATGCAAGCACACATGGCTCTAATTTTTTTTGAAATAACCTAAATACTAAAATTAGCCTATGGGATGAAATTCAACTGAAGTTGACGTCCAATTCTAAAAATATATAATTTCTAAAAAAAGAAAATTCTCAAAAAAATAATTAAATGTTAATTTTGGATCCTCAGATGATCATGTTTGGCCTCTAAAAAATATCTAAATTAAATCTAAGTGGATAGAGAAGCTAAGGACAGAATCAAACTTTTTGATATGGCCATTTTAGTGCATGGAAGAACTCAAACAGAATTATAGGTCAAAATTTATGGCCTCTTGAAGGTTGGCCTATTTTTTCTGCATCATTCTCCTCTGATTGATAACAACTCAACTCCTATGAGTTGGCCTGATTATACTAATGTCATTTGTCTTTATCAATCTTATTCAACTCCCATTCTATAATCCAAGTGTTGTCTTCTTACTACAATCTTTTTCACTGCACCAAATACTTGTTATAATTCCCTTGCCTTGTGCTCACTGTTTTCATATCCAAAATTTGCACTATCAATTATTTCTTCTTCTTTAGAACCTATTTCTCCCAATTTACTTCTTCATCTTCATCTTGTCCATGGAATAATTATACATTTGAAACATCAAATACTGGAGATATATCAATTTTTTTTGGTAAACTCACCTCATATGCATTATCATTAATTTTCTTCACAATTCTACATGGCCCGATTTTCTTATAATTCAACTTATTTTATGTACCTTTTAGAAATCTATCTTTCCTCAAGTAAACCATTACCAAATCTCCTTAAAATACCTTGGATATTCTTCTGACATCTGATACTACTTTATATTTCTCATTACTTTCTTATAACTTTCTTCTTACTCCTTGTAACTGCTACATATGCTCCACAAATACTTCTACATCATCACCAATTTGATTTTAAATTAGCAATTATACCAAATCTAAAATATTTATAGGATTTATCCCATAAATAATTTGAAAGGGTGGCTTTCCTACTAATCTATTCACTAAATTTTTATATGCAAACTTAGTTTGTGGTAAAGCCAAGTTCTATTGCTTTGGCTTCTCTCCCACTATGCATCTCAATAAATTTTCCAAGCTCTTATTCACAAATTATATTTGCCATCTATTTGTGGGTGATATACACTATTGAATTATAGATTAGTACCCATATTATTCCACAAAGTCCTCCAAAAATGACTTATAAATTTTGTGTCCCTATCTGAAGTAATAGTTTTCGAAACACCATGCAATCTCACGATATCCATAAAAAATAATTTTGCAACTCTAGTGGCATCATTGGTTTTCTTACATGCAATGAAATGAACCATTCTAGAAAATCTATCTATAAAAAAAAATTGAATTGTTACCTCTCTGTGTGTTTGGAAATCTCAACACAAAATCCATACTCAAATCTATCCATGGCCCTCTTGAAATTGGTAATGGCATGTAAAGTCTAGTATTTTGTGCATGTCCTTTAGCCACCTAACATATTCTACACCTTGAAACATATCTTGTCACATCTCTCTTCATCTTTAGCCAAAAATACTTTTCTTCCACCAAAGCTATTATCTTTGTCTTACCAAAATGTTTAGCCAAACCACCACTATGTAATTCTCTTATTATATTGTCTCGTAGAGACCCAAATGGAATGCATAATTATTTCCCTTTGAAGAGATAACTAATTGCATTAGATACTCATCATGAATATCATCTGTCCCACCTGTTAATGGATTCCTGCACTTCTCAACTACTTTACTAAAATATGGATCAATATCATATAATTATTTAATAGCTTCAAATCCAACTAATTCACTCACCATAGTAGTTAATAACGCTACCCTCCTACTCAATGCATCAACGACTTGATTCTATTTTCTTGATTTATGCTTCAACACAAAAGAATACCCCTGCAAGAAAGAAACCCACTTTGCATGCCTACTATTCAACTTCTTTTTTGTATTCACATACTTCAAAGCCTCATGATCTGTAAATAGTATAAACTCCTTGGGTACCAAGTAATGTCTCCAATGTCTTAATGCTTGTACAATTACATAAAGTTCAACATTATAAGAAGAATAATTTTTTCTTACCTCATTCAATTTCTCACTGAAATATGCTATCAACTTTCTTTCTTGACTCAACACAACACTAACTCCCACAAATGAAGCATCATAATCAACCTAAAACACTTTGTTAAAATCTGATAATGCTAAAATTGGTCTTTTTGTAATATTCTTCAAAATTTTAAAACTTTTTGTGGCTGTTCTAGTCCATGCAAATTCTTTCCCTCTCATGCAATCTATTATTGGTGCCATAATACTACAACTTTTTTTAATAATTTTTCTATAAAAAGTTGCTAAACCATGAAAAATTCTTACTTATGTAATGCTTCTTGGGATAGGCCACTCAACAATTGCCTCTATCTTTTATTCATCCATTTTCACAACATCTGCTAAAACTACAAATCCTAAAAATACCAAACTATTTTGCATAAACTTACACTTCTTCAAATTTGCATACAACTTCTCCTATCTTAACAAATCCATTATGATTCTCAAATGTTGTAAGTGTCCTTTAGTCTTACTAAGTATCAAAATATCATAAAAATAAACAACCACAAACTTACTGATATATTCTTGTAGCATTGTATTCATCACCCTCATAAATGTGCTACGTGCATTAGATAATCTGAATGGCATCACCATCCACTCATATAAGCCATCCCTAGTCTTGAATGTAGTTTTCCACTCATCTCCTTCATGAATTTGAATATGATAATAACCAATCATTAGATAAATCTTGGTAAAACATTTTGCTCTTGCAAGTACATCCATCATATCATCTAAATGAGGTATAAGAAACCTCTATTTTATTGTAATTTTGTTAATTGATCTACTATCCACACACATTCTCCATCCTCCATCTTTATTTAGAGTTAGCAATGTTGGTGTTGCACATGGAATCATACTCTCCTTTATCACCTTCTTTCTTAGAGATTTAGTAACTTCTTTATTTAATTATGCATGTTTTATTAGACTCATCCTATAAACTACTTGATTGGGTAGAGCTGATCCTGGAATCAAATCAATGTGATGCTTAATATCTCTCTTGAATGGTAAGCCATCTGGTAACTTATTAGGCATAACATATGCATATTTTTTCAACACTCTTTATACTTCTATTGGTATTATCACCATTTTTGTTTCTTCATTCTTTGCTACTAATTCTTAATAACAATCTGCTACCTTCATATCTTGAATAATTTTTTTAGTAGAGAGCATGCTTTCTGTCTTCTCTTCCTCTTTAAGAGGTAACAAAACTACCTTTGTACCACCTTTCCAAAAAGTGTACTTGTTATTTGCTCCATCATGAATTACTTTCTTGTCAAATTTCCATGGTCTTCTCAATAATATATGATATGCATCCATCAGAATAACATCACACCATATTTCATCATTATAATTCTTTCCTATAGAAAACTTGATTAAGAACCTTTTATCTACTGTAACTTCATTCCCTTTATTAAACCATGAAATCCAATAAGGATTAGGATCATTTTTACATTACAGATTTAGTTTCTCAATCATTTCTTTAGAAACCATATTTTCACAACTACCACCATCTATAATTACTTGGCATACCTTTCCACTTAAAGTACATATTTTTTGAAAAATATTTGATCACAACCATGCATCACCACCTTTTTTATTCTACACTTGATCCTTCCTTAGAGTGGTCATGGTTTTTCTCATCATAAGATTCTCTCCAATATCTACTGGTGCAACTTTAGTATTCTATTGTTCTATTTCAGCCTCAACTAGATTTACTCTTGGGCTATCTTCTTGCCTCCTTTCTTGATATTGATAGTGTGGACACTCAAATGATCTATTACCTTTTTCTCCACATCTATAAAATACATAATATCTATGATAATTTGGAAACCATCCTCTAGCACCACAATAACCTTATCCTCTCTAAAATCCCCTTCTTCTTTGTTGGTATTGAAACCCTTGCCTATTATCATTTTGCCTTTCTACACCACATGATGATTCACCTTTATTGGAATTAAAGCCACCTCTGGTGGTATTAAATACACCTTGTCTCCTTATTGGAGGGGATCCATCTCTTTTTGGACTAGGAGATGTCTTAATGTTATTTTTCTTTTGCCTTCAAAGCTAATTGATAAGCCTCCTCCATGTTAAGTATTTTATGCATGCTTAATTATTCTTGAATAGAAAATTTAAAACTATTTATATACCTTGAATCCATCTTCTCTTTTGTTTCATCATGATCCACTCATATGGAAAGCTTATAAAATTCATCTGTATACTCTTGTATACTATGATTTTTTTCTCAAATTTTAAAATCTTCTATATAGGGTTTGTGCATAATCCACATGAAGAAATTTATCCCTCAGCTTCTTCTCCATATTTTTTCATGAATTAATCTTCTCTTTACCTTTTTTAGGTCTCTCTTTTAGTAGGTGATCCCACTAAGTCATTGCATGACCTTTCAATTTCATGCATGTAAACTTTACCTTCTTGTCTTCTCTCATAGTCTTCCACTCAAAGAACTTCTCCATGCTATTCATCCAATCTATCAACTCCTCTCATTTTAAACTACCTCTATAATCTATAATATCAACCTTGATTCCTTTATTTCTTCCTTCTAAATACCAAACCATCCTCTCTTCTATTGATGGTGGCTACTCTTGTTGTTCTTTTTCTTACTGGATTTCTTCATCACAATTTGTGTCTTCCTCATCACCACCATGTCTTCTTTGATGATTAGTGATAGCCTCTATTAATTTTTGAACTTGACTCTACAAATATTGTATAGTTTGGTTCATTTTCACAACACTTCCTCATCCTCTCATCATTTTTTACTCCTCTAAGATTCAAACTTGTTCTGATACCAAATAATGAACCCAAAAACTAACAAGACAAATAAAATTACCAATAGGCCAAGATTCTGAACAATAACTTGTATTGATTCATATTGAATGAATTGAAATAATTAAAAACCAAAACCATGATTAAATAGCCTAAACTCAGAAAATAGATTTTACATGCTAAATTCAAAAAAAAACTAAACCTAAAAAAATGTCTATTTTGAGTAACCACTATTTATAGTATGTTTCGCATGTAAACACATATGGATCTAAAAATTTCCTAAAATAACCTAAATAATTAAATTAACCTATGGGATGAAATTTAACTGAAGTTGACAACCGATTCTAAAAATTTACAATTTCTAAAAATAGAAAATTCTTGAAAAAATCATTAAACATTAATTTTGAACCCTCAAATGATCATGTTTGGCCTCTAAAAAATATAAAAATAAACTCTAAGTGGATAGAAAAGCTAAGGGTAGAATCAAAATTTTTGATATGGTCATTTTGGCATGTAAAATAATTCAAATGGAGTTACAGGTCAAAAGTTAAGGCCTTCGAAAGGTTGGCCTATTTTTTCTACATCAACTTCCAAGCACTCTGGGTGTGGGAGAATGTTTAAAATAAGTTCTTGAAGGTCTCTGGTCTAATACCTATAGGATAAATAGGATGAGGAATCTAAATATGAATAATCCTTCACCAAAAGACAATTCTTCCTAAACCAAGCACTTAAAATTATAAAATTTTGGACTTGAGATTTTCCTACCATATCCTTCTTTAGCTGCATATAAAAAGAAAAAATGAAATCAATAATAAGCTAAATGATCAATTAACATTACATGATAAGCTTCAAATTCTTTTACATTTATTGATCTAGACAAATGGATCTAAAAGACAATGATAAACTCACATAAAGTAGAGGCAATGTATCTAATAAATGATTGAACATAGATTAGGAACAAACGTGGAGGATCTGGCTAGAGTACAAATGAAAAATGCTATTTACATGATCCACATAAAAGAAAATAAGAAAGGAAGGAAGGGAAAGATGAAGTGATCAAAGGGTATTTGGGGGAAGAGCAGGGGGAAGAGGAGTTGGGAAGAGAGGGAAGTCTATAAATAACATACATAGTAATAACATTATTTATCATTTCAAATATAAAAGGGTATAGATTATAAAGAGGGATATTAAAGGCCTCATTGAATCACCTTTATGTTGAAACCGATCTCAAGGTTTTTGGTAATACCCATGAAAAATTGTCTAAAATATATAACCTCCCAAAACCTAGAAACTATAAAAAAGGAAGCTAGGAAGTGGATTGAAGAGCATTTTGGTAAAATATTTCAAAGGAAGAATCAAGTCTTATATGTTTGTGATGTTAAATGTGTATTTCATAGTTTATTTTTGTATTAAATATGTTTTTGATGTTTAAAGTGCATTTCATATCTTATTTTTAGTACTTATAAGGGGTTAAATGGAATGGTACATGTAAAACAATGTATTTGAATGTTATATATGAGAAATGAAGCTAACGAGGTGTTGTCATGTTTCTTGATTTTGATGTGTATGACTAACCATTGCATGTATATAATTAAAGTAGTTTAAATTTTCATATTTTGATGTTATATATATTTCATTGATAATATTTACAATATGTGTGAGCAACACACATTTATTGGTTACTTCATGATGGAAAGGAAAGGCTATTTATATCAAATGCATGTTAACCAGTCCTGAAAATATAATCATAAGGCAATATGGTAGATTAATAGTCGGTGAAGTTTCTTTACATTGTGCCTTTTACCTTAATTTAATAGACATGTTTGGCTTATGTTTATATTTATGTGATAAAATATGTGTTTCCTTGGATTTTTATTTTCAAGATGTTATTGTGGAGATGAAAGGGGAGAAGGATGTTCCTGAAGTTATTTTAAGTAAACTACATAGGGGTGACACTTTCTTGTATTGGTGTTTTTCAAGATATTAACATCTATTTTGAAACTGAATCTCTTGAAAAAGGAGAATCATAGGAGGAACAAAATGAAATAAATGAAATGAGTATGGATGTGTGTTAGATGGTGGATCCTGATCTTATTATAATGCTTGGTTCCTGACAAGAAGGGTGTGGGTGAGCAATGCCCCCCACTATGGTTACCATGGGGGTCTAGAGGGGAAATGACCTACTTGGAATCCCCCCTAGTGGGGGTTTGGGGGCAACACTAATGAATAATTTTTTTTTGTTAAAAATGCATTGTAAAATATTGTAATTTCATAGTAAATATGGACTATTCACTATTAGGTTGTAGATTTAATGGTAGAAATTACATTTGTGAATTTTTGCCCTAATATGTAACCCTCCTTTGATATGAGGGCATGGTTATCATGGTGGCATATTGTATGTGAGTGAAGAGGATATGGCAATGGTTGTATTGTAGGTTTTTCCCTTCATTTGTTGGACTGAATAATAAGAAGGATTGGTTGTTTTTGTGTGGATGTAGCCCATATTGGGTGAACCATGTTAAATATGTGTATCTATTATGTTGTGTTTTTTGCATTTTATTTCCATATTTAATTCATTAATATTTATCTATGTTATATATTCTTAACAATGTATTCAACATGCATGCTTTAGAAGATGTGCTTGCAGAATAATAGTTTGATACTATGTTTGATTTTGGAATACGTGACATTGTCATTAATGTGGCCCCATTTTAATTTATTCATTTATAATGTTCACACTTATTGATATAGTACTAATCTCCATTATTTTTTGTGACATGATGTAAATTTGATTGAATTTCAAAAACATTATTTTGATATATATGTTATATTTTAGTTGAAAGACAACAAACTTTGTTTTGACTACATAATGATGTCTATATGTTGTTTTAATAGTCTTTTGATTATGATGTGCTTATGTAGTGATTACTACATGTTCCAATGTTGTGTCTATAACTATCACATGATACAATGTAATTCCATAACAATGAGTATGTGTTTTAATAATTATTTTATTTTATTTCCATTGTGCATTTGTAGTATATTCCTAATTATCATGTATTTAATGTGTAAACATTTTTTAAACAAAATCAATGCTCAAAACTTTTATACTTATTACTAATTCATTATCATTCATAGATTGCAATATTTCATCATTCATAATGTTTTAATGTTATGTTTTTAACTATCATGAGATATATATCAAGCTGACTCAAGAATAAAATGTAAGAGGTCATCAACTAGATATTTGTATCCACTAGCTAGATGTGGTTCACCAAAAAACATTCTATCAAAATATCTCCCTACTATAATATCTATTAATTCCACTCAAATTATTACCATTTTTTAATTTTCATGTTTATAACCACCCCAACATCACATGTTGTAATAATTACCAAACTATTGAAAAGATTGCTTTGTATATTCATAATTAATAGAGCATCCAACTGCTCCACGAGATCAATATCATATAGAAAAATTAAGAAGCTAAAATGGATGATCCTTCCTATACAACCCCCCAAGTACCCTTTTTCATCCTCTATGTAGATGTTTTGTGTATTTTCCAACAAAATTCCACTCTTTTCTCTAGCAACAAACAATGATTATTTATCATACCTTTGAAAAAGGACACAAACTAAAGGTTCCACTTCTTACCACAAGGTAATTTGATATTTACTTAAAAAGGTAAAAATATCTTTTCAATTTTAAATGGGTAGAATTTGTAGATTCTTCTATAAACTTCATAATGAAAATGAATTCAAAGTAAACCATTTCTTCTCCATTTCCAAACATTGCTAAAGTTTGAAGCTTCAAAACTAATGAAGAGCCTAATGTATTTACAATATTAAATTCCATTAATGAAGTGTCTAATGTATTTATATACTATAATTGTAAAATACTGTAATAACTTGAATAACCTAATATGGGTGGTGCCCTTTCCTTATTTATCAGAGTGATGCCCTTATGCTATTCATTGTTGTATAGGTCCAAAATCATTTTGGACATATATGCACTTCCTATAATATAAAATTTAGACAACCCATCCTCTATGTAAGTGTTTTGTGTATTTTACAACAAAATCATATTATCTTATCTAGCAACAAACATAGATAATTTATCCTATCTTTAAAAAAGGACATAAAATAAATATTCCACTTGTTTCTTTCAATGTTTTTTGCAGTTCAATACTAATATTTATAGTTTGTGTATTATTTATTGTTTAAATGAAACATTATTATTTTAGGATGGAATAGATGGAGAAAAGGTGGGAATAAATTATGCATCTCCCATTACATAATCCTAGCGAGGGTCCATTTGACAACAACAATGTCAAGTGGGAAATTTTTATTGACATCAATGATGAATACTTTTGGGTTGTTTGGGTGGATGGTGATAGGCTTGACAAATTTGACCAATAAATTTTCATGTTTCACATCACATGAAAAAATCACCTATTCTTGGAAATCGTATCAAGATTAATGATACATTCTAATATGTCATGTAAGTGACCTCCCATTTTAGACAATAAGTGAGTTTTTATTAAGATGTTGCTATGTTCCATTCATGCATAATTTATGTAGTGAATTTTAAATTCCATACACTTGATACGTTTAATATATTCTTACATATGCTAGTGTTCATATGGGCCTAACAATTTTTGGTAAATCAATGCCATGCCAAAAGACAAGTTTGTACTACTGAAGTTAGAAAATGATAGCCAATCAGGCCACAGATAAATACAATGTGGTTTTTAGTGTCATTTCAACACATGCCATATAGTCATTATAATTGATCATGTGTTGCTCACATATAATGAGGTGGATCACATAGACATGAATGCAATCATTTCCATGGCCAATAATATGAATAGATCAAGGGCAAGAAATATTTTTTTGTTCCTTACATCAACCCCTAGTTGAATGAATGGGTTCATAGGCTACTATTTTTTGCAATGTCTATTGATGTTATCCATCTTAGATACTGTGGAATAATGCATAAGAAACTTGTATCATTTAATGGTGAAACATAGTGGATGATTTTCTGAGCAAGAATGATATATAAAATAGAAAATGCATAATCAAGGAGGAATAATATGTCTATAATCTCAATGATGCAAAAAGTTTCTAGGAGTGGATGTTGGAAATTCCTAACAAGTGGCTATTTTTACCAAGGATATAATGGAGGAAAGATTGACGGGGACGGGGAAATCTTGTTTGTACTGGGCATCCATCTCCCATAATAGTTGGAATGGTTTTTGAGATTTGGGAAGCACAACCTATTGGTGATGGACTCAACATTTGCCATGAATGCGATGAAGGTATGTTTTCAATGTTTGTAATATTAGTTGACAATATAGATATTTTATAACATGCAAGCTCATTTCAGTTCTGTATTTCTATACAATTCCAATTATACATGTTGATGGTGTTTTATTCCAAACACCAAGGTGTGCCCATTGCATGGGTCATTATGTCATGGTTTTTTACTATTGGCATCAACCAATGGATGTTTGAAATACATTGAGGGGATAATCAATGACTTTATGGTAGACAATGTTGATGCAAAGATACAATCTATTATATGCATCTTCATTATTCATACATGCATCATGAAGTTCATAGATACCATTTTCACCTTATACTATAAACTCTTACAAAACTATCATGTTATGTAGGGAAAAATTCAATTTTGAGGTATACATATAGATTTGTCATGTTCATCATGTGTGGTTGAAGAATTTAATAGCAAAGGTGAAAGAAGATGATTTAAGACATGCAATGTTCAGTGAGTTGGGGTGCATAATGCATAGTTTCACCAATGAAGACATGGAAAAAGGGAGTCCAAAAAGTTCATATAAAGGTATCGCTTCACATAGGTCAATTTTTTTGAATATTGGGAACAACATTGGATTAACATGGTTGGAATGTGGTCATGATTCTTTCTTACACTTCCGCATGCTAGACAAGAAAAAAATAAAACCATATAATCTTACCATTCCCATTTGAAAAGTCATTTCTTGAGCACAATATAGACTTTTATGCATCACATGGTGGATTGGTTAGTTCTCAAACTAACCAAAATTATTTACATATGTTATTGGTGGCTACAAATATGCAAGGACAATTACTTCCACAAAAACTTCAAAGTAGAGAGACTTGAAAATATTTCATGGGTCAAGGCTTTGCATATACTAGATTTTCATGTCACCTTCCACAAAAATAACACTCATACATCTTGAATGCAGAGTATGAAATATGATTCATTGCATTATTATGTATATATTGTAAGGCCATCCATGTCAATGTGTAATTGCTTATTTTCACTCCAAGGCTACAATTATAAACATGTTATTAAGGTGGAGTTAATGAAAAAGAGAAGAAGAGAGGTAGTTGTACATGATTTAGGGGATGGTGTTAAGTAGTGCATCAACATTATTGATATAGAGTACAATGTAAGGTTTCTTTCTACTTCTGATTTCTATGTTTAAAAGTTTGTGAGGAGTCTCAATTATGTATATGTTTTCATTGTGCAATGCATATATATTGGAGTTAGAATTGAAAATCAGGGTGAAGTAGGTATGGATGTTGGAGGATTAAACCCTCAAATTATATCCATATCAGTTATGGATATGTGAGGATCAAATCTTGTAGTCTAAGGTGAAGCAAAAAATTTGGTAGATGAAATAAAAAAACTAGTTGAGGGGGGTTGATAATGTAAGACATGTCTCTACTCGTACACATCTAATTTTCTATTTTTTGGCATTTCAAATAAGATAAATTTCATTGTATGAATAGATCCATACCATTGATGAAGCTAAATAGGTCAAATCCCTAATATGTAGAACATGAAATAATTTTGAGAAATGTGTCACAAAAAAATCACACATTTGAAACATTGTCATTCTTTAGAAACTATATGGTATATGTTTACAACAAGGTGCAAAATAGGCCGATATGAAGCACTCAATACCCAATAGCTCATCCATTCAAAAAAGTGAATGATGTGCATAAAAATTCCATTTGTAGAGGGAGATACTTCATAGAAAATATGAATAGAGGAATATAACACAACATGTAGTACAACACACTTTTTCCAAACCCTCATCAAAAGAAATGCAAATGATAAGTCTAGAATGAAGATTGAAACAAGGTAACAAAGTGACATAAGGATAGACATGATGGAGATAATTCAACTTGATTTAATCCCTTTGTAGGTTTTAGTGATAGTACACTAGTACATAAAGATGTACATTAAATGATAATATACTCTCATTATATCATGTGATGTAATTTTCTCTATTTTATGCTTCATCAAGTATATGGATATATCACCATGTGCCCAATGGATTGCAAGGCATTCAATTAATTCATGAAATCAATATATATTTTAATACCTTTTCAATTTTTTGTCATGAGAATTTCAAATGTGCATAGTTAACGATGTTACATGAATTATCTATTTATAGAAATGGAGATCCAAATATGATAAGGTTTTGTACATTTCAAACTGTTAGTTTGACTTGTACTAATTGAAATCTGAGGGAAGAATAATTGGTTTTTTTTTGGTATGAAATATGTAGTTTAATTTTATAATTTTAGCATATTTGTTTCATAAATAGTAGTGATAACAATGTGTGGTATTTGTTTTTAATTCATCAATAATTGTTTTTGTATTGGTTGGAAAGTTGCTTACAAATTATAATTCTAGGGACAAATTAAAACATAGATATGGTGTGAGGAATATAAGTTAGAGAATAATTTCATGATCACATATGGAAAAAGTGTTCTATTCTATAAATTTTGATGAGAGAAAAAAATAGATTGAGCTAAAACTTGGATATGGTGGATGATACCATTAATTAGAGGGGACTTGGATATGAAACACAATTTATGTAACCTGATGACATGATAAAAACTAATCTTCTTTTACATTACAATAGTAATTATCTTGAATATCACATTTTGTATGATAATTTCAAATTTTTGACACTAGTATAAAGGTATGCTTTTGACTTTATCATTTAATGGTATTTTGAATGGTTTGAGGGGAATTTAGTGTTGCCTAAAATGTGGCATAATCCTGGTGCCTTTCCATCTTATATAAGACGATTCCTAGAAAAATTTATGCCTAAAATGGTGTCCAATAATCCTAATATCAATATACACCTAGATCAAGTGAGAAAGGTATTCATTGGAATGAATCTACCTTTTATAATTCATTTCGAACTATTCAGTGTTCAAAATAATCATTTTGACACAACAAGACTCCATACAAATCATCCCTTTGTACCATTATGGAAAAGATACACCATATCCCATGACATTGATTTCCCATTGCTTCAACCTAGATAAAATATTTTAAAAATAGATAATTTGGAAATATCCACACCCACCTAAGGTACCAATAGTGATACAAGTTACTCTTAATCTAGTGACTATGCTGATTCTAATAGTGATTAGACTATGGATTTCATAACTATTGTGGTTTCCCTTATTTTTCTATAGACTTCATAATGTACTCAAATGTAAAGATGATTATGGGATCATGAATACAAGAAAAAAATTATAGACTTCGTAATTATTTTGGTTCCACTTATTTTTTATACAAATAACATATATACTTATAGACATAGTTGAAGAGAGAGCAATAAATTACTATAATTTATTTTAATTATGCACATTATATATAAAATATAAAATCTTATCAATCACATTATGTCTAATTTATATCTTACCTATGTGGAGAAATTAACCCAAGAATTCAATTTAATTTTGGCAAATTTGAAGTTTGATCTCTGCATCATTTATTTTCTGCTTATGTTTGATGGAACAAAAATGAAGGGTATGTTGGCTTAACATCCTCATGTAACATGAATAATTTTATGAATATGGTTTTCATTCATTCTTGTTGAAGTAACTTTAATTACATTAATTTGAGTCCATTTGATGAATTTGAGCCCATTATGGTAGGATGGATCATTTAGAAGTTTTAAATATGCATGCATGTAATGTATTTTAGTTTTATAAGTTATAAATATGCCTATGACAAACTTATATGTTGGATTCCATCCATGAGTTTCTCCACTATTATGTGGTATATTTTTTGAATCTATCTAAAAATCTTGAATTATAATACATTTATGTGCCTAAAATTATTCACAATGCTTAGGTTCAAACAAGAAAAAGGTTAACATAGGTTGTTATATGACCTATAGTTATTTTTTATTGTTTTGCATAAAATGAATGTAATGTAATTGAATGAACCAAACCCACATTTACTCTCATAATAAAAATTAGATTTAGAAAAACCTACTATAACCATGTCTTATGTTCATACATAAACTAAAAATGCATATTACAGTCTTTCCACATCTATCACCTTTAGGTTTGCATATCATAATATTCAATTTACATAGGCATTATATACTCATCCTCAAATCAATATTTTACTCATTTTGATGCCAAATACATGCTAAAACACTCTACTATTGAAATCAAACCTATAAATGTAGGAAAAAATAATTTTAATGCCCCAAATGCATGACACAATCATTATAATGGTGAAAAAAAGTGATAAACCCATGCATGATAGTCATGGAGTGGTGGTGTGTTACCTCCTCTTTTATGGATTTTCTATTCTTTATTTAGAGAATCTATATTGGCCCTTTGAGGTGGTACAATGCCACCTTCCTCTTCATTAAACTCTACTCTAATCTACATTCTTCTTCTCCAAGTGCTACACCATCCTTCTCATTTCTCTAATCTCCTCATGAATTTGTTGAGTTCTTTAATTAAACTCTTCAAGTCTTTATTTGTTTAAATATTTTCTCATGGTTGGGATATGCAACCAAATACCCTGTACTATTGAATTTCCCATGGGTTACAGTTTACTTTGAGAGATGGACCATGTTATTGAATTGATGAAATCATATTGTATGGTATGAATCGTTGACTATAAATATGACCTTGATATAATTTTGACATGGTATTTGTTAAATACCTATATTATAATTTCATAGAAGAGTATTGGCATTTTAATTTAACTATTTTTAATGAAATGTGTACACTTTGGGTTGAAAAAGTGGAGGATGTGGAAGAATGGGAAAATCAAAAGGATAGGAATGATTGAAGTAAATTTAAATCAACTTAACAAAGAGAAAATGCAACTAGTATTTTTAAATACACACTCCAAAATGTTTACCAACATCCTCCCATATAGTGTCAAATAGGGACCATTAGAACAAAGTATGGACATCCATCAAAGCATAATGAAAGGGAAACTTTAGAAAAAATTAAATTAGTAGGTGTAAATATAGACTACTTGAGGTCTCAAATACTTAAAATTTCATAGTTGTATATATGAATGTTGAGAATAATCATTAACTCCCATTGCTTAACACAAGCATCAATGTAAATGTAATGGATATCCTTGATTATGCTATATTTCTATACCCATCTCATCTCAAGTATTGTAAAACACATTAATAATGAATGGTAATAAGAGATAATAGTGTTAAAACAAAATCCTTAAAAATTCATAAAGTATAAATGACATAAAAATAAAATAGAGGCATGGCTATTTATCAAACTATACCCAATCACTTGAATACATTATAAAGTGTTTCTTTCACAAGGAATGATGTGACTAACATTCAATTTATGGGAACATTATCATTTTTTATCTTTTTAGTGATCCATGTGATTGTGTCATACTATAATTTACAGTACAATAAAGTGAAATATCATTTATATTGGACTTATTATCAGTAATATTTATCCTATAAATTTGTTTACCCTATTTATCATCTTCTCTCTTCTCCACTTTTTATCCATCTGTCTTTATCTTAGATCCTTTCTTAGATAAGATATTTGAACTTAGATGCATTTATTGATTTTCCAAATTGAACTTGTTAGCATAAAAAATGCACTTCACTAATAAATTATATCTTAATCATAGAAAATAAGATGATTATAGTTACTACACTACATTGATTAATTTTATTAATGTTTTAACACCTTTTTATTATTGAAGATTTGGTAGGAAAACTAAAAAACTAATAACTTTTTTGACCAAAGTTCTTGATCATACCCTTTTGCTTGATCTTGGATTTTAATCAACCCTTCAATGGTTAGCAACTAACAAATTATCACAAACATTCATGGTTTGAAAGAATCAAATATTCTATCAAAATATTTGGGTTTTTAGTTTTGATATAATCTCATCCATAAAATTAATTACAAATTAAAAAATTTGATCCTTATAAAAGAATTTATTTTGGTGAGGTTTTGAAAATATATTGAAATACCCACTAATATCTTAGCATAAAATCATAGTGTCAATGATCAAGAACCTTAATCTCTTCAAAAAAGCATTTGTAATGAAGCTAGTTTGGCACCTTGACATGGACCCAAATTAGGTTTACAGTCATTCATCAAATACCCGGTAATAGAAGACTAGAATACTTGACTACCACTTTGTCCTTGTATGGGTCTTCTATATTAAATACATATTAGGGAGGGATTGATTCACAATGTTTTTATTATTATGAATTGCATTGGTTTGGAAGAAAACTTTATAATGCCATTAGTTATTCTATTATTGGATTTGGCAGTGTATGCATTAGTTGTATCTAATAGATAAAAATTTCAAACCTATTTTTTTTTAAATGTGGAAATAACATGTTAAAAGTTTCATATTAACATGTGTAGTGAAGATATGGGTTCTAAATATCGCGAGAGGTTATTCTTCTAAGGATTCCAATAAGACCTAAAAATCAGGGAAGCTATGGGTTGTAAATTTCATGAGAGGTTGTTCATCTAAGGATTCCAATAAGACATAAAAATCATATTTGACAATCATAATATTACTGGGACTTCATGCTTTTTTTTAAAACCATCACGAGGCCCTAGAAAATCATAATATCCTTGGGACAACCTTCATGAGGGCCTATAAAATCATTCAATTCCACTAATTTGGCATCAAGTGTCAAGCAAAAATTGGAACATGAATTTTTCATTTAGCCTTCAATCATATGGAGATCTATCAAACATCATATTTTTAATGTATTTCATAACTATCGAGACTAGTTAACTTTCATTTTATTTATATTTATAAAGGAAGGCAAGTCCTCATGATAAGCAATCATTCTTGGGCATAAGATTTCACTTTTTATAAAATTCTAACAATAATGATTTTGATTATAATGATAGGGGAGGGGTTAAATCCCAAGTCAACCCATCTAGTCATTTTTCAAAGAGTGAGTGCATGGGTGAATTATTCTGAAATAGGGCTTCCCTTTTATCCATGTTAACTAAATTGTTAGAATTTCATCTCATAATTATAATTTTTAAGAGCAACATATAAGTTATAACATTATCTTCAATATTATGACACATTTGACCCTCAATGCTAGCCATATTTATCCAAATAAAGCATTATATAACTTATATTTAAACATTTCCTTGAGATAAACATATAAGAGTTATCTTTAATGCTCAAATCTTAATAATCTTAAGGCTTATAACTAACAAATTTGTACTACCCAACTATCCCTTAATGCAAGGCCACCTTCTTCATGTAATAGTTAAAAAAACATTTTTCCAACATCATTCAACATTAAGTAAAACATAACATATAACTAAATGCACATAACTAATTGTCCTTGTTTATCTATGGAATGCCACATTTAGTTTAAATAATATTGTGAACTTTACCAAACATGATCTTGTAATTTTCCTACAAAATTTGTATCTTGTGTTCATATGGTAATCATTACTTCATGCTTTATTTGCATGGCCTTGATGGTCTCTCCCCTGAAGTCATGGAGTGCTTTTGCACAGGCATGGGTAACTTCTAGGTTGACACATTTCTTTTACAGTTCCATCTTCTCACCCCTCAATGTAGAAATGGTATAGTGAAACTCATTAACCACTATATTCTTCTCGACCAATGTAGTTTCCACCTTATTAATGCTTGTCCTTACACTTTCAAGAAGCTTAGACAAAAAATGATTTTCCCTCTTGAAAGATTCTTTATGTAATATCACCAATGATAGATTCAAACCAAGATGATCTTCAATTGATATAATGTTCTCACATCTCATCCTTGTAATATGTTCTTCCATCTCCTTAGGCATGTGGGCAACTAAATCAAGATCTTCATTTGCTAAAACATCTACAAAAATAAATGGCTAAGTTAATATGAACATTCAATCAAAATTAAATTCAATCAACATTATAAACAACGTTTTCAATGTCATAATCTATTTAATGAAATGTGGTTGCATTGTATTTTTATCTATATGGAATAATAAGAACATGGAAGGTTTTTTTGAAAACTATTTTCATGGCTTTACAATAAACCAAATGGATTTTTGAGGATAAGGGCATGCATGATGAATTTTGGTAGTATTTATTATATTGCTATTAGATGGATTTATATGGTTCAAAAACACTTATCCAACATGTTTGGATTCTAAATGTTATTACATTTTACAACCATGTTTATCAAGGTAGCCATAAAATAATACTAAAAATAGACTATTCATTATTTATGCGTATGTGTGCCTTGTTCTAAAGGTCTCATTTTGACTTAGACTGGAAGTATGTTGTCTTAAGGTTTGGTGAGTGTGGATGTACACATACCAAATTCATCTCTTATAACATCAAATACTTCTTAAACAAGTATGTTTTGCCAATTTTGACACCCAAATTGTCTTTGTATTATCAAGCTTCATATAGGCTATGTATTTAATATGGACCATGAATGCTTTTCCATTTTTCTTATAAATAGGAAATTAGATAGTAGTTATTTGTTAAGGATTCAAACTATAAAATAAATATCTTTTAGGTGTGATAATAAACCACAAAACATAAGCTCTAAGATGTCCAAAATATTTACAAACAAAAAAAACCAACATAGAATACCATGAATTTGTACCTCCATCAAGCTTGTTATGATATTTCAAAGTGTTGCATAAATGTTGTATGAATTGACTGAATAAATAAAGGCAATAAATGAGATAAGTGGAAGGAAATGAGACAAGTCATGCATAAAATGCTATAATGTACTCCATCCCACCATGTTTACTTGTCAACATACATAGTGACATACAAACATGTACATTTGATCACTAACATTTGTAAAATTAAAAAATAGAAAAAGGTAAAAATGTGAACATGATATATTACATCTCGACATCATTACATATCATACATATATACATGATTTCATGAATACATTTCAACATCATCATAACATTTAACCATGTACTATCATGCAATACATCACTAAATGCACTACTAACAACCAAAGCATTACATAAATCATATATAAATGAAACACTTGATAGCCAACACAATTCATAAATGAAATACTAGTATTGAAATTTTATATCTAAATAATATGTATCATTACATGTAATACATATAATGTGAATATGTATATGTATATAAATAATCATGTACAAGGCAGTAGTTGGAACCCAATATCCATGTTCATGGCCTAGCCATGGAACCTCATGTTGAGGAAAAAAATGTGGAAGTGGATGAGCAATGAATTCAAGTCTATGCATATATCACCATGTCATGAGGACACTTACATTTCAAACTGTCAAGATTAGAAAGCTTGATGAAAATTAAGAATAACACACCAACACGAAGAATACACCTATTGGTCTAATAAATAATATGTGAAAATCAAAGCTTTGAGAAATGGATCCTAATGATTTAGATTATGTCACCTCATCTCCATTCAAATCACTCATCATTTATTACATCATCACTAGACAAAATAATAGATTTGGGGTCTCGTGCTTGCTCCATGTCATTCCTATACAAAGGATCAATAAGAAATATTAGATTAATGTTGGTGAAACATAGAAGAATAATAACAATTATTTTGGACATAGTCATTTATTTTACTTATATGAGGAATCTCATCATCATCAATTTCTATTTTTAGGGTTCACTGACAAATCCTTTTACCTTTCTATGAAAGCTACTCCCTCAAAATAATGTGGTCATCATGACTGGAATGAATATGAGAGTCATCTCTATGAATTATGAGCAGTGATTATTTTATAAATATAAAACTTAATATTTTAAAACCTAAAATTATCTTAAATTTTACTTCATGAAAACCATTTAACTAATCTCATCTAACCTGATGTCCACTATTACCTACACCTTTCCCGTGCTCCACGTATTGTCTTTCTCACTCCATTTCTTGATAGTAGCTTCTCCACCTTATGAAATATTTCCTTCTATGTTCTAAATTTTTGCTTGACTTATATGCAATCATCTAATCATTGATATCCTTCAAGAAAATCTCACTAAGATCACATGATTGGGAGACATTCTCCCTCATCATAAATGATATTTCCTACCTATCTCTCTTACTAAAGCTCTAGTTTTTTAAGAGTTGGTCAATTTCCCAAAGTTTTGTTTATCTTTTTGTGTATGCTCTTCCCCTCAGATTCCTTTTCCCACTATCAACACATCTTGGGCATCTCATTAGAATGGGCTACTGACCATGAATATTTAGATGGTGAGTGTTAAGTATATCTAGTGACCAAAAAGGATGAACACCATCATCATAAAATGTGTAGATGCAACAAGAAATAGTTCAAATATAGATTCATAATACCCATATCCACAATCCTATATTCACTAACAAACTTTTATTCAATAAAGAAGCCATTTTAGGTTATAATCATGAATTAAAAAATTAAATAAAAGGTCTAAAAAGATAATAAAATGTTTTTGATAGGTTTTAGTTCATCTTCTACATCAGATTGTGAGGCATCTAGAATCCAATCACTATCATCATCATCATCATCATCATCATCATCATCATCATCATCATCATCATCGACATCCTCATCAAGATTCTCTAACTCCACATCATCTTACCACAATGCTCAACATATATACATAAATACAAACATATGTGGAACAATAAACATGTATGAGCATGATGAAGGAAAGAAGAATAAGAACAACCAATACTCACATTTATGGGGATGAAGTCATTATGCATGTCATTATCTCCCTCTTAATCATGCCTCTGATTCATCCCCTCTAACTAAAATACAAAAAAAACAACATAGAAAGTCATAAGGTGTGTACATGGTAGAAATTACCAATGGCAGGTGGGATTGTACATGGCTCTATTATAAGTTGTAATAATAAGAGCATCACCATTATTGATAATGTATCCCCCTCTACCCATTATCAATATTCATGTAATGGAATATTGATAATGTATCCCCCTCTAACTAAAATACAAAAAAACAACATAGAAAATCATAAAGTGTGTCAAAAGTGCTATATTATCAAGTATTATAAGAATGCAAAAAGAAACATCTATGAATAAAAAAACAAACAAATTTTAAGTATTACTAATTATTATCATACATATTGGGACATAAACTCATTTTTAAGGTCATAAACGCCCTTGTCTCCTTGGCTTTGCTTTGGCCCCTCCTGCTAAAATATTAAACATGACATAATAAATCACAAAGTGGATGTAAAGTTATAAAATATTGAGTATAATACAAACAAAAAAAGAATATTAAATTTTGCTTGGACAATACATGGAGAATCATGAAAAGTATATGTGTTGTCCCTTTTTCTGGATCTATATTCAAAAAATAAGTGAACACCCACCAAGACTCCAAAAAGTGATAATGGCTTCCACATAGTGGCTATTTTGACCTAGTGGGAATCCCAACCCCATTAGGGGATTCACCATTGAAACCCTCTTAGGATCTCCAATGAGTCAATGAGAATTTTTGAACTTAGGGCATGCTCATAATGAGGATTTAATACTAATTTATTTGTCCCAAAATAATTGATTTAACAACTGATAGCATCAACAAACAAGAATTGGACTAAAAAATTCACCATTGCGGGTAATAGATAAAATTACATACAATCTGTTCAGACTCAACATATATGGATTGCAAGAATTTTTTTATTCAGATCATCTATAATAAATATGGAACAAAACTAGAAATATAAGCAAGGATTAAGCTACAAAAAAAAGAAATGGAATTGCATAGTGCACTAATGATTATTACGGGATAATGATATGAAATATCAATCCATTTTCTATCTTGTCATATTCTCATATTGAATCCCAATTTTGAATTGAACAAATTTGTCCAAGCCCTCTACTTTAGATATGAATCCTAATCCATCCCTTTATGAAGGATAACCTCATTAAATTTCTTTGATTATGGTTCCACCTTATCTTTTTTGAAAAAGATGTTTTTGAAGAGAGTTTTATTCCAAACCTAGAGGCATGATTTGACATGCACCAAATTATTAGCTAGAATATACATCTTTGACTCCAAAATATTACAAGCATTCCACCATACCTTGGTGTGATTTAAAATATAAATATCTTAAAACCACATTAATTCAAATTTGAAATGACATTTGTCAAGAAAAAATTCTTCTACAATGGATATAGACACCACATAATGATTAAATCCTAAAATGGGAAGAACTAAGCTTTCTATGACTGAATCCATGATCATTTATTCTAGATTAACCAAGATGTGATCCAACCTATCTGAGATATTGATGATTACCAGATTCCTATTATCCCAAGTGGATGAAGCTTTCTTTCCAAAATTTTGATTGAAAATTTTCAACTCTATGTAGGCTTTATTGATTTACTTTTTTTCATTTTTTGTTTTAGTTTTGATTTTTGGTAGCTAATAATTTACTTCCAAATTGTAATTCTTTCACTAGTGGAAATTTCATCTCAATAATTAATCACAAAAATGAATGACCCAATTAAACTTTTCATAATAAAAATGGATTTACATGACTTACATCCATTGCAAAGAGGTCTATAACTTACATTGTGTTGGTATCTTTGATTAGTAATTTTATATTGTCAAGGATGGATAAATACATCATGAAATTTTATTTGATTGTGGCTAGACTATAGTCATTTCTTAATATACTACATTTTTGAAGATACTTAGATGAAGACATAGGTGAAGTTTAAAAGAGGTGTCAGCTTTATTTCCTGAGGGGTTTGAATCTAGAGGGAAAATAAAGGAATGGTATTCAACATGTGCTCCTCAATCAGAGATTATATTTCACCCATCTACATGAGAATTTATAACTCATTTTGGGTAAAACTCATTGATGGAGTGAATGCATGCTGGATTGCCTCTGATTACTTCGCCCATGGAGTTGGATTAGGTATTGAATGATTGAATTATTATGGATGAATTATACGTGGTTTTAAAGTACGTAGAGGAAATGATAGATATATAACTAGAATAGATGTTTGAAAATTTGTGAAGATGGTTATGGTTGAATAATATTACAAATGTGTGAGGTACAAAGCTACATAAATGGGTGATTTGTTCAACAGTAGGATATTAGATGGTGAGGGAAGCTAAGGATGCAAATATGTAAATGATGTGTTGGATCAATGCAAAATACCATTAAATCTTATTTCATTAAGGCTTATAAAAATAATTACAAATGGTACAACTACATTTCCAACCAATAGTAGGACTTACTATTTTTAATTATTGTTTGGGTATTTGGGGTTTGTAGATCTTATATTATTGTAGTTTGTGCATAACTTGACATTTCACCAATAAATAATCTTCTATGAAAATCCTAACATGTAAATATCAAGTTATATTAAATTTATCATCTATGGTTGCATCATGTTAAAATATAAACCTAAATGGAGATTCAAATTTGTGAACAATTTAGAGAATAAAATTAAATAAGGATCGATTTGGTATAGAAAATAATGAACAAATGTTAATTTGTAGAAAACATGAAAAAAATGCATGCATTTATTTGATCTACAATATGATTCAACATTTGAATGAAAACCTTTTTTAATTTTCTTAACATCTTCTAATAATCATTATGGAAGCCTTAAATCTATCCAAATGCTATAATTTAAAGCTCAAAAGCTTCAACTTTACATTTAGTTCAATTTGCTTAGGACTCAACTAGAAAAAATATCAAATACAAATAAACAAACAATATACAATTCTATGAAAAAGAGATTTGTCAAAAAAAATGTGATATATATTTATTTGCATATTGTTGGTATTAGATCACATAATGTGATGGAAAAAATTGATTCAAATAAATATTCCTCATTTTCTTCGATGTAAATAATTATGGACTGAGGGAACCATAAATCTCAATATTTAACATCTACCTTCAATTCACACTTGTGATACGTGTTATCAACCTCGTTAAATTTTCTATCTTTCTTCTAACTATCAATTGTCTCCTATGTTACCTCCCTTAATCATTGTTGCATTTCAATCTTTTTCTTTCCCTAGCTAAAGCTCTTAAGTCTTGAGTATTGTATAATGTTTCATTTAAGGTATGGATAACAACCTATATGTATATAAGACTTGACATAGGTAGATACATTTATAATATTAAATATATATAAATTGCTAATAAATATTAAAAATATATAATAATATAATATATATTTAATAATTAATTTTAATTAATATAATGTAAATATTATAGTATATTATTAAATTAATATTATATATAATATAATTGTAGACACCAAAAAAATGCACATTTACAGTTTTCAATGACTAAATGCCTCAAAACTTCTTAAACCTTCCCAAAACCCCTTTAACCTAACTAAATCACTATTATCCTAGTCACAAATATCATTCAAAATCACTATTTAAAAGTACTATTCACCATCACTATTCATTGTGGGATCCACTATCACTATTCATGATGACATAGAAAGTGACATGGTATGTAACATGTCAAGTGACATGGGAGGTGATATGGCAAGTGATGTGGCTTGATGTGGGACATCATACCCAACTTGGGACCCTTCCGAAAGTGCTTGATGACCTCATTCAAGAATCACAAGGCCCTCCTTGAAATATGGCGAATTTCCCCTTAAGGGGTCATTATTCAACTTGTATTTTTGTCTTCCCGCATGAAATTAGACTTTAAAAGAGATACCTACACATTTAAGACTTTGGGAAACATAAAGAGCACACATTTTTGACTTTTTAACCCAAATGAAGGCTCACCAACCCAAATGGGAGACTTTCCAACCCACATGGGAATCCCCACCAACCTCACCTTGGAATTTTCATCCCCCACAAGGAAAATGGCACCGAATTTGGTATGCAACCTCTTTAAGTGCTTGAATGAAGACAAATAAGGGTGGTAAAAAGTCTTCGGTCTCATTCAAACCCATTTGCATGATTTCCATTCAAACTTGGATTCATATACAAAGCGGGAGATTTTTCAACCCACATTATAATCCCCACCAAAATCACATTTAATAAATCATGAACCACTTATAAAAATTATAATTACTTCACTGTCTCACTCTTTTGGCATGTTTTCCAACATCAAATGCTGTAAATACCCACCACCGCCCCCGCCCCACCTACACTAAAGGTTAAGTTGGAAGTTAATCTTTGGTTTTTAACATCTTGTTGCAGGTTTTTGTAGGAGGTCATCATCATCTTGGAGGAGAAAATGTCAAAGCAACCAAGCTCTACCAAAAAGCTTCAAGATTCATCAACATTCAACCATCATCAACATCTTCAAGCCACTTCAACAACATTGAGGTAATTTACTTTGTTTTATAGTTTAAGTTATTTATTTATTCCCCTTTGGCCTTTTATTTTCTTAACCTACATATTATTTAGCCCTTAACCTCTTCTTATTTATCCCATTCATCCCATTCAATCCCTTTGGCTATTTCCATTTCATCTATCCCCTTTATCCCATTCACCTCTTTGCCATCTTTACCTTTGTTTTTTAGTTTCCATATTTACTTATTTGCCTCATTTATCTATTCATATATTTGTATACTTTCAGACTTGACCATCTACCTAAACCAACAAAACAATCCTTTTGACCCTCACCACTTTACCAAACTAAAACCATAACCTTTACCAATTTTCAGCATTAGTATTAATTAAACTATTGCATTCATTTAGTTATCTTTTGTAAAGCATTTAACTTTATTGTATCAAATTTAGTTATTTCCTATTTTATTATCATTTATTTGATGTTTTTATGTAAAATATACTTATTTTATCATTCCAACTTAAGTGTTGAAGAAGGTGGATTGACAACCTTCTAGAAAGCTTTTGCTTCTAGGATCTAGCTCAGGCTAGGCAATCCACCCATCTACTTGTCTAAAAAACAAGTTTATTTTAGTGTTTTATTATTTAAAGGTCATTATCCCAAGATAAAGAGGATCTCTCCACAATCACTTGGATTCAACCCATGCATTTTTAATAGGTTTTTCTACACATCCCTTATCACTAGTTTCTACTTTTCACACTTCGGAAAAAATAAAATTAGATAGAAATATTTTGGCATGCCCGGTGGGACCCTTGATTTTTATTGGGTTCATAGATGTTGTAGGATATTTAAAATTTTATTAGTTAAATTCATTTATTTTTATTCTAGGAAAATTAAGCTTTCTTTCTTACTTAATAAAAAAAGAACAAAAACACAAGTTTTAGTTGCATTTTTAGAAAAGTTAAAGTTTGTTTTCCTTGCATCTTTAAAATAAATAAAAAGAGAAATAATCATAGAATTAGAAATTAAATTTTCATCTTGTATTTAGATATTTTGTATGCATTTAAATAAATCTGAAATTTTATTTTGGTTTTAAAATAAACACTTTGCATCCATTGAATTGCTTTATGATCTTAGTTCATCTAGTAAATAGGAGGAACAATAATTTTATCATAGCTTTCACTTGTATTTACACACTTAGCCAAACCACTAAATAATAAACACATCAAAACAATACTTGAGATAAGGACTGACTGGGATTTCATCACCTAGTGGCAACCTTACCCCCTCCTAGCTATCCCACTTGGATTTTACCACCAAGGGGAGAACTAACTCAGCTCTCTAGTTGAGTATAAACTCTAGACTCAATATATATTGGCTAAGCACATATCACCCTTAATTCTATGGGATTGTGAAGAGAGGGGGTAGGCCCCAATAGCAAGCCACGTACCGAAGTTCAACATAGATCTTTCTTTTGAGCCCCTAAACAACCTAAAAATAACCATAGCTTGCCTTTTTAGTACCTATATCAAACCAAATTCCCCTTCACACTCTTTAAAGCATAAGCCAAAAGTGATTTAAAAATAATCCTAAGCTAAATGCATTTCTAGTGTTTGTGTTGATTGCTTTGAAATATTTTTGGTTACTTCTTGTTTGAGTTGAGAACTTCGCCTTTTCATTCCTTATTCTCTCATATGGTCACTACCAGACAACAACTCAGAAATCAAGTTAACCAACCCCCATCTTCTTCCACACCAATGAATTATACCTCAGACATTGAGAGTTCCCCTCCTCCTTATCCTTATAGGGTCCTAATCATATCTAAAGGAGATCCTAACTTTGTTACCTTCCTTGATAATAATCAGGTGGCTTTACAACACTACCTTTATACCATGCCACATTGCACCTCTTTTTCTTCGATTTCCTCTGCCTAACCCCCTCTTGGCATGCCACCCCACCTTATGGTGGGTACCACTTCAACCTAACCATTATTGACCCATACCTCTTCCAACATCCAATCTACCCAAACCCAAACTAACCTTCCACCCCCTAAACAAACACCTCCTGTCACAACCCAAGTGGGTTCAATCTTACCCTTAGTCACCTACACCCCACCTACTATGGCATCATCCTCCACTCTTGCTTCCATCCTCCCTTCAGTAGAAACCAATACCTCAACCACAACCCAATCTCAAAATCTAGTGCTTTCCATACCACAAACACTTCCCCCTATAAAAACTTTGGTCACCACCCACCTTCAACCAACTAACCCATTAATCACTTAGATGCCACACATAAACCCCCCAACTTCAACCCTCCAACACATACCCATGACATCTTATAAACATATTCCTAACATAGAAGTATACATACCTTCACCTTCCACCCAACCTTACGTGACTTCACACACACACGTAACATCATCCCAACCATCTATTGGTTATTCCCATGTCACCCAACCCCAAAAAAAGGTGTCATATACCTATCAAACCTAACAACCCCAAACAGACTTGGTCAAGATGCTAATGGAAAAGGTGACTACCCTTGAGTCATCCATCTGGGGATCACATAACCTTATCTCTTATAAACAAATTTGAAATGAACCCATCCATCCATCTATCCCTCTTCGACTATATCCTCTACAATGAGAATTGCCAAAATTCTCTAAATTTCAAAGCAAGGAGGACCCCCAACAACATTTAAGATCATTTAGGCATGCATGTTACTTGCTTGTCCATGATGATGCTCTTCTCCTCCATACCTTTCCTATGTCCTTATCTTTACCAACATTAGATTGGTATAGTGCCATCCCAAAACACTCCATCTTCTACTTCGTCCAACTAGCCCAAACTTTTTTGGATCAATTTTTGATCAATATATCCAAGAAAGTTTCTATTACTGACCTCTACTCCATTTGGAAATTTGAAGATGAATCTATTTCTGATTTTGTGGCTCATTAGAGGAGCCTAATCAACCAACTTTATTTTTCATTTCCTCAACTTGAGCTTATATAACTCTTTCCCCAGGCATGTACAAAACACATCTCATCTACATTGAGTGTCCAAAGCTTTCAAACATTCGATGAAGTTTTTACCATGGCTCATAAACCAGAGAACATAGCCATTGATGAGGGAAGATTAAAGTTGAAGAACAAAAACCCAACTTACAAAACCAATGAGTCCTCTTCTTCCAAAGTAAACAACCCAAACAATACCAATTCCAAGAGCAAAGCCACTACCAATGCTATTGACCTCAAAGCTGCACCTCTACCATCTACCAACCAATATCACCTAAGGAGCCAAACCTATGACCCCTTCAACTATCCAAACTAAAACCAAAGGAACCAAACTTGGAATAACCATAAGCCATTAACTCCACTTGGGGAGCCTTATCATTCTATTTTGGAAAAGTTACTAAAAGCCAATATCATCCAACTTCCACCAATTAAACCAACCTAATAGTTTGATACTTCTCACCCCATACCTAGTTGACATAATGAGAATGACCATTGCACTTTTCACTGAGTCATAGGACATGACATCACTAGGTGCAATACCTTTAAATACCTTGTCCAATCCCTCATTGACAAGGGGGAGCTCACATTGGACAATCCTAATGCACCATCGAACCAAGACCTCAACATATTTTGCAAGCCTTTCCCTAATCATGCTCCTTCTACCCCTCATCATGAAAATAAACTTGAATTATCTCATGAGGCACATACTATTAATGTGGTTACTAGTGAACCCATTGACAAAGAAAATGTTACCTTAACCGCTTCTTTCCCAATTTCCCTAATGGAATAAAAAAGACTACCTTCTATTCTTTTGGACTCCCAAAAAAAGGAAGTAACCATATCCATGCCTTCATTGGAGGATACCACACCTACCTCCCCTATCATATAACCATCCAACCCCCTTTAGAGGCTATCTCACAAGAGAAGATGACTCCATCCACCCAACCTCTAATTGCAAAACCTTCTATGAGAGGTCAAGATAAAGGTAAGGGAACGAAACTGGAACTTCTAACCCCTTCTTTGACAAACCAACCTAAACCTTATAAACAAACTAAAACCTCTACCGAAACAACTAAAACCTATTCCGAATTGATTGACCCTTAAATAACTAAACCCACCAAGATAACTAAAGTGACCAAATCCCCTCCAAAACTAACAACTAAAATAACCAAAGAGGTAAAATCACTAAAGGGCCCAAAACCCAAAACTTTATCTCCCTTAACCTTGCCCTCCATTCTAGGTCCCCATCCCTCTACCTTAAACACAAAGTCCACCATTTTACCAAAACTCTACCACCTTTATTGGTCACACCTTCATACTTGCTTTCTAAAGCACCTTTCCCACTACATCGATAATTCGTAAGTTACCTACCTTACCATCATCTACTTCCAACTCATCTACCATCTTACCCAAACCAAAACCATCAACCAAGTATACCACTTTACCCAAGACACCTATCACCAAACCCATGGCCCCATAATCTTCTACTTCCACACCCAAAACAAACAACACTAAACCTTTACCACCTTTAGTCAAATCTTACTTGACCATCCTCCAATGGTTATTAAAAACTTATTCTTTGAGCTTACCACCCATCAAACCCTTTGACCCTTCACATAACAAACCCTCTTGGTTTAATGATAACTTGATATGTGTATACCATAGGGCACCAAGACATGACACAGAGAACTGTAAAGATCTCCAAGTACTAGTTCATAACTTGAATGAAGATGATGATGTGTTATCAGAAAAACCTCCTTCATCCCCATTTATAATTCAACCACCGACTCAACCCATCTGATCTTTGATCTCACCCAAAAGTGAAGAGGAGGAACCAAAGTAACCATCCAATCTATAGAACCTGCTTATACACACTATTCTCATGATTACCCGATCTCAGACCCAATAGAAGGATAAAGGGAAGATGAAGGCATCCATTCCTTAGACTTACCCCTCTCTGAACTCCCAAACAAATAACACCCAACCTTCTCCATCTTTAGACAAACCCAAAGTGTCTATCTTAGGTGCCCCCCATCTAACCCTCCATACCCTAACCCATATGCGATATCCATCCAAAAATATTTCCTCAGGAAACTTCACTAAACTCCAACAAAGATGAGCTTGTATGAGTTCATATCTACATCTCTCCATCACCATCAAGTACTTACAGAGGCTCTAGAATCCATCGAGGTCCAACCTGATGATCCTCAGCCTCTAGCCACTTTTGTTGGTGCCCTTCAGACTTCCAACCTTGTCACCTTCAAGAACTCAAATACTTTCTATTCATTCAGAGGATCCTGATCCTCCCCTCTTCATTACAACATACATCAATCAAAACTACATAAAAAAGGTGATGATCGATGGGGGAGCTAGCATCAATATTATCTCCTCTCATGCTTATGTCTAGTTGTAGTTACCTAAACACATAATGTCTAAATGCTGAGTGGTCCTTTGTTATTTTAATGATACTATGGCTACCACCTTAGGCATAGTTGTCCTCCACATCCATGTAGGGCCTCATACTATTCCTGAAATATTTTATTTTTTAGAAGGATATTTTTAATACAAAATTTTACTCAGATGCCCTTGGATTCACGCCATGAGTTGTGTCCCTTCCACCCTGCAACGATGTGTCAAGTTTGAACACAAAGGGAAAGTTGTGACTATACAAGATGACCCTATTCCTTTTACATCTTGCAATATGACATATCAGTCCAATGACATCCTTATTCCACCTTTATCCACTGTACAACCATCTACCAACAACACAACCTCACCAACCAAAACCCATAGCATTTCCACACCAAATGTTGATGAAGCTTCCACTAGCTCATCTATCCTCTCTTCCCAGATTCCTATAGAAGATCCCATGACAATCACATTATAATGTCTTTCTTTTGGGAAATATAGAATCTTATCCTTAGATGCACTCCTTACCCCCCAAGAATATGGGAATCTTAGACATGACCCTTCTTATGACCCTAACATTGGAACTATCATCCCCATTGGTCTCCCTAACCATCAAACAAATTTCATTTATGGGGGACTTGATTGGCCATTTCTAGCCCCTACCACTACATCATCCACCCAACCATTTACCTCTAACTTTTCCTATCTTAGTAAACCAAAGTTTTCTAGACTATATCTCCATAGGTGTGCTTGGAAATAATTTGTCCTCATTAGCTATGAACAAGGGAATCATGAGTTACCCCATCTCAAAACTTTGCAATCTCATGAGTCATTTTGCCTTGGGTATGAACCATCTCAAAAATCCACCAATTCACCCAAACCCATTGCCACCACAGAGGAATATATACCATCCTTTCCAACTCAACCACTTTCTCCACTTGAAGACCCTGATATTATCCCTCCTAATTTTTTTGATCAATACTATAAGTCTAGGCCCTCGCATCTACCAAAAGAGTGGCCAAACCAAAGTCCGTCCACTTGTGCATATTGAAATGGTAGAGAATTATTTTCCCACCATCAACACCATCTGAAATCAAGATGATGATTTTATTCTTACCTACCTCGATGCAAGGGATTATTCTATCCATAAATCCCTTCCTCTTGAGGCCCCAACTATGTTGAATGAATCTACCATCAATATCAACTTGGGCATTCTGAATAACCCCTGCATTGTCAAATTGGGCTAATAATTGAATACCAAGGAACTTCAGGATTTCTCTTCTTTCCTCCAAGACCACATCATATCATTTGCTTGGTCTTACAATGATATGCCTAAGATTGACCCCACCATTGCTACTCATAACATAGTCACTCACTATGATGCCAAGCCTATTAAACAAAAGCTTTGATGCATGCATCCTTACATAGCCCTTCTCATCAATGAAGAGATTTAATGTCTCCTATGTATAAACTTCATTCAACCCATTAAATACCCCCAGTGGATCTCAAACATTGTACCTATCATCAAAGTCACTGGGGGTCTATGCATTTGTGTGGACTTTCATGACTTTAACCTCACCTACCCCAAGGATGATATCCATCTACCTAGCATTGACCAAATTATTGATCTTACAGTCGGCCATGAGATGTTATCTCTCATGGATGGATTTTTGAGTTATAATCAAATCTTGATTGCTCCTGAAGATCAACATTAAATTACCTTTACAACCCCTTGGGGAGCTTTCTTCTATAGAGTCATGCCTTTCAGGTTAAAGAATGCTGGTGTAACCTACCAACATGCCATGACTTATATTTTCCATGATATCATCTATAATATTGTAGAAGACTATGTGGATGACCTTCTTGGGAAATCCAAACTCTGAACAGATCACTTGACTATTCTTACATTCCTATTTGATTGCCTCATCCATTTTCATGTTTGCCTAAATCCCAAGAAATGCATTTTTGGGGTCCTTTTAGGAAATCTTATTGGATTCATCATCTCTCTTCATAGAATTGAAGTAGACCTTACTAAAGTTAGATCAATTTTGGACATGCCTCCTCAAACTAACCTTAAAATATCTTTAGCCTTCAAGGAAAACTTCAATCCTTTCACCATTTCATTTCCCAACTTTCAGACCAATTCCAACCTTTCCATCACCTTCTAAATAAGGATGTCTCTTTCAAATGGAGTAGTGATTATCAAAAGGCCTTTGATTTGATCAAATAGTACCTTTTGTCACCACCTATCCTCACCCCTCCTAAGGATGACCACCCATTTTATTTATATATCTCTGCCACTGACCATTCCCTAGGGACAATGTTGGCTCACCAAGATAAACAACACAAAGAGTAAATTATATACTACATTAGCCGTATGCTTATAGAATATGAGACTCAGTATACACACACTAAGAAAATTTTCTTAGCATTGACCTTCATGGCCACCAAACTCTACCACTACCTTCTTAACCATAAAACCTATGTCATCACTAATATCGACCCACTCAAATACATGCACTCTAAACCATACCAAAATCAACATATGGATAAGTGGCTCATGCTCCTAGCTAAATTTGACCTTGAATTCCTCCAATAAAAGTCGATTAAAGTTCAGGTCATTGCCGATCAATTGGCTAAAGCTCCTTTAGTAAATAACCAACCACCCCCTCTTGCCTTTTCAGATGAGTCTATCGTGAATCTTTTTTAGGAAGATGACATAACCTACCAAATGACCATGTCCTTCGATGGCTTGAAATGCCAACAAGGAGGGGGTGCCAGAGTTATTATCATTCCTCTCGATGGTGAAAACCTTCTTCTCTCCTTAAAAATTGAATTTGAATGCACCAATAACATGGCCGAGTATGAAGCCTTGGTGATAGGTCTCCAAACTTCTCAAAGCTTGGGAATTAAGCAAATCCATGTCTTTGGTGATTCCCAACTTGTGATCAACTAGGTCAATGAATCCTATCAATGTAAGAATGATGTCTTGCTAAAATATAAACTTTTAATTGATAAACTCTTAAAATCATTCAAACATTACCATACCCTCTTATGGCCAATTTGACCTCCCTACCATTTTTAGTGTAGAAGAATCCCCATCTGACATTTAGTATGACCAAACTTTCAACTACCTCAACCTAGGTATTGTTCCTCCCAACGTCTTTAGGAATGTCGAAAGACATTTTATTTAGAGTACCTCTTGTTACACCATACTAGGGGTAATCCTTTACAAACATGGTTTTGACAATTTCCTTCTCCATTGCCTACGTACCCATGAAGCTTCCCATGCCATCAAGGAAACACATGATGGGATCTATGGGGGACACTTGAGCAGCATAATATTCACTAAACATATCCTTTGCCTTGGTTACTATTGGCCCACCCTTAACCAAGAATATTTTGATTATGTAAAAAAGTGTGTTATATGTCAACAACATTCTAATTTACATCATGCACCAGCCAATAGCCTCCAAGTATTTAAGGACTTTTGGCCTTTCTCTCAATGGGGGCTCAATCTCATTGGGGAAATTAACCCCCATTCTGCTTAGTGGCATAGCTCCATCATCATAGCCACCGAATAATTCACCAAGTGGGTGGAAGCTATTGCTCTAATCTCTACCAAAGTGAAAAAGATTGTTGACTTTATCAACCACCATATCATCTGCCACTTTGGTGTTCCTCATAAGATCATCACTGATAATGGAAAATCCTTCAAGAAAAAGCAAGTCCAAGGTTTATGTGATGCATTTGGAATTGATTTAAGCTTTTCCTCACCTTACCAACCACAAGAAAATGGAAAGGTGGAAGCCCTTAATAAAAACCTCACCAAAATATTAACGAAAGTTGTCAGTGCTTCCGGTTAGGATTAGCACTTGCACATTCCATTCGCCTTATGGGCCTATCACACTAGCATTCAAACCTCCATTGGTGTTACCCCTTTCTATTTAGTCTTTAAAGTAGAGGTAGTCTTGCCTCTTGAATTCCAAATCCCATCTCTTTGTATATCTTTGAAAGAAATCATGTTTGAGGAAGATTTTTGTCAGCATCATTTAGCTCAACTTGAGCTACTTGATGAACATCCTTTAGCATCTCTCACCCACCTCCGTATCTATCAAGAGCATATCACACGTGCTTATAATAAGCAACTCAAATAATGGAAATTCAATAATAGAGATCTCATCCTAAAATAAAACCAACATAGAGAAGATTAAATGAGGCAAGTTTTCTTTCAATTGGCTTGGACCCTACATCATCACCCATAAGTATGGATCATGATCTTATCATTTGTCCTCTCTTGAAGGCAAACTTAAACTTGAGCCTCTCAATGCTTGCATCTGTGTCCATTTTTTTTGTTAAATAAGGACCAATCTCACTCGTTTGTCTAACTTAAGCTCATCCCTTGATTATGAGATTTTCACCTTCATCCACCTTCCTCCTCCCCTTTTGAAGATAATTGATTACAACATAGAACCATGTGATTAAACATCACAGTCATGGCCTAGTCCTAAATATGGGTAGCATGGCTCTACCCATAACATGGTTCTCATGGATACTTTTCATCTCTAACAAGATGGAATCCCATGGTCATTGTCTCTCAAAATCACACCCTTTCACATATCATTGACCTTTTTGTGTAAAGTTGTCTTTATAAAGGTAAACCTCTGAACCTAATTAGACTGGTCCATGTCTAAACACATGTCATATTAAAAAAATTAATTGGGTCAATATCTTAAGCATTTTAGACTGCTCCCTCAAAGAATAGCTGCCTAAAAATAAAATAAAAATTGCCACATGTAAGGTAGACTTCTCCCTTGAAGGATAGCTATCAAGAACATTAAAATAAAGCCAATAAGCTTAGACCAATCTCTTAAAGGATGGCTGAGTTAACTTTGTCAAAAGTAGATCAATTTCATGGAAGCTTCCCACATTGATTAACATCCCATATACAACAATAAAGCAAAAGACCCACTATCACAAAAAATCTAAAGCCACAATTGGCTTTCACATGTAGACTTCCCACATCGATCAGTCTACATCTAGCTTACGACATGGACTTGTCTATTACCACTATTAGGCCACCTATAGAAAGGGAAAACTAATTCACATGAGGTTATCATACATATCACACTTTACCCTTCACACCACCTATCACCCATCTCCGCTTTCAACTATTTGTAAATCAAGGGATTTAGAGCTTACTTGACACCCTGTGATCATGAAACCTTTTTTATCAACTAATGATCGCTCATGCACAGTATTTGAAGCGCTTATATTCATTAAGTTGATCTCACTTCGGGTCTATTTTTAGTCCTTATCAAAAATAAAGCATCATGCCTTATTCTTATCTTAATGTGCATGATTGATGTTTTCACCATGACTTGTACCATCCAACATTACAACAACAATAGTCATTTCTTTTACATTAAGCAAGATAATAATAAAAATAACCATAACATTCATAAGTATCCACATAACCTCAATCATAATAAAATTTGACCAAAAATATCTAACACATCACCCTCCTATTCCTACTAGCCTGTTGCCACAATATCTAAACATCAGATCCCAACCATTGGCAGTGTTTAATCAAACATGGTAGACTTTTATTTTGCACCAGCTGAGAGTCCATCCATAGTAGGGGAACAACCATATGATCCAATTATATAACCAATATTCTGGACCACATATCTCCCTAATACTAGGGCTTCTTATAAATAAGACCCCACATCTATGGTTCCAAGAAACTGGGGCACATGATGTAAATATGGCCACCTATTTTAAACCCTTGGGTCAGGCAAGGTCCATCCTTTATTACTCACCACATTGCTAACTTCCTTACTTGTAGAATCTCCCTGACCATCAAATAAATTCTTTTTAGGTCATCACTCACTATTGCCCTTAAAAATCAACTCATACCGATGATGAACCTTAGCCACAACAACTCTACAGATCTAGATAGATCCCCACCTCCTAAAATTCAGCTCGTAACATTAGACACTATCTCCAAATTCTTACCCTTGCACAATTTTAGAAGGTGTAACCTCTTAACAAAGGCATCTCTTCTTTGGATTAGCTCCATTGAAGATCATTTGTGGTACTTCGTATTGTGTTCCCTTATAATTTATCCCACCTTTCCCATCCGTATCTCTCATCCTACTAAATGTGGGATAATTATGGTAACTATTTACTAACCTACCCCATTTACTTTCATCGACACCTTCACCAAAACCCAAAACTTTTATTTTACCAAACCTTCTCTCTTAGCCTAAACCAACCCATGTGGTCCATCAAATTGGGGCAACCAGTTTGAATACCACTCATCCAAACCTTGTTGAACTACATTGGCCTGATGTCCATAGACTATGTAGGCACTGCTCTAGGGGTAGCTTGGCCACTAAAAACTAATTCCCATCCCCTTTTTTTCTTCTCATTCATTTCCACCATTAAAAATTCCCTCTTGCTTAGGGCATCCTACATCAAGGAAGCTTTAAATTCTTCTTCAGTGTCCTTATGTTTTAACACCATCTAATACTTCCTCTTAAGTCTTTCCCCCATTTTTGGGAGAAATACATTGGCCTGAGTTCTTTTTGGACTATGTAGGTAGTGATCAATTATTGAGGTTAGCTCAGCCACTTCCTTTACTTTATTTACCCTTCTCACCTAAAATCTCTTCTTTCACTTCTCTACCTATCTCCTAACCATCTCCTTACCTCCAACTTGTTTGTCTCTTTTAATTACTTTTCCAGCTTGTCAATATCTTTTAACAAAAGGGTTGACAACATTCCCCATTGGCCCCCCTTACCTCCCATAAAACTACTTCCTACTCTACTTCGTTGGCCTCCCCATCATCTTTCCTTGTGCATGCTTTATGGCCCACTTCCTCACCCACCTTTTGCATTTTTTGCCTCTCTTTCTCCTTATTACTAATCTTTCCCTTTATCCCCTTCAACTTATTTATCTGTCCTCATCATATCCCTTCACCCTTGGCTATTTGTCATACCCCATTTATCACTCTCTTTTCCTCACCCATTCCACATCATACTATGCATCTTGTAAGCTTTTTATTTCTTCTACTGCTGCACTTTTTCTTTATGTGTATCGCCACTCTCTACCATTCCACCACTCTTCCCACCGTACTCATTTTTCATTCTTTTTGTTTGCTTTTTTCCATCCTTTCATCTTTTTTATCTTCCCCTTTTTCCTCCTCAACTAGTTTCTCCTTGGGTATTTATCCTTTGATAAGCCTTCCATAATTTCCCTTTTCTTCTTATCTCTTCTTGCCTATGGCCCTTTTTGCATTCCCCTTTTCCTCTTTTCATCTTGTTACTCACTTATCTTTTGCATATATGTGAGTATTCATGCTTTGTATCTCTACTTCAATTCTTCCTTTTTGTGTTTATCATCCATGATCTTCACCCCTTGGTTTCATCTCACTCCTTTTCATTGCATCCCCCTATTTCTTCACCACCTCACCATTTTTCAGCTTGTCAATCCCTTCTAATCACCCCTTCAACTTGTCAATCTCTTTCAACAAGATGATTAACACCTACCTTCTCTCTTCACCTTCTTGTCCATCCATACTTTGCTTCCCCTCATTCCTCACCCCTTTCCCATTTTCTATCTCATTCTCATCTCCAAAACCACCATCTATTTTGTTTCGTTATTCCTCTCCTTGCATATAATCACCCATGCTTACTTAGTTAAGATACAACCTATTTCTTCCCTCTCCCATCATCCTCTTTGTGTCCTCATTTCACTCCTTTTTTCCTCATGTTTCCTTTTCTTCCATTTATTTCCTTTTTTTTTTTTCATTTTCATCACCAAACTATTTTATCTTTTATCTTTTTTAGACATGTTTTCAAACCTTTTATGGCCACCCATATCCCTTAATCTCCCCTTACCCTTCATGATGGTTACACTTCTCTCCCCATCCTTTTCAATTCTCCAATCTGCCATTCTTTAGTGCATCTCTCACCCCCAATATTCTACCTTTTATTTTTATTCTCTTTTCTCTATTTCATTTCATTTTTTCATCTCCCTTGATGCCCTTCCTTGTTCCTCCTGACCTATATGACCATGCTTGGCTTCTTACATCCTTCTCCACCTTCATCTTTATCTATGACTTCATTGTTTTCTTTTCATCCATCTCCTAGTCCACCTTTACCTCATCCCTTGTTGGATCTCCCTTATGTTCTCCAATTTCACCTCCACCTCTTTAGAGTGTGGTATCCAGCTGTATTACTTCTACGTACATCTCATTATATACTTCCTTGTATCCTCCACACCCTTACCTTAATGCATGAAATTTAGTCAGGTTCCTTACTTTAAGAGCATCCATTTCTTCCTTTAATGTCTCTGTATGTTGTGCTCAGACTCTCTTTTTTATCCCTCTCCAACTACTCCCTTCATGCTCCCTATCACCTTTTTCCTTTTCAACTCTCTACCCATTTTGAGCATGTTATAGCCTCCAAGGTCTTCCACTTGATTTTGGTTTACTATGAGATATATACCAATCTTATAGATCTATAACATAATTGGCCAAGACTGTGAGCTCATATGATCAACCAACAAACCTAAGTATCATTAAGCCATCAGGATGAAAATCCCTTCCCTGTCTTTAGTGGTCATACCTATTTTAAACCCCTTTTACTTCAACCTTCGAAGATGTTATAATCAAAACTAAAACCACCTTCAAATGGAAGATTTGGGATGCCCATGTGGGGATGATATCTACACCCTCTCAGATGCCCTAACCTTCCAACCAATAATTTCCCTTGATTCTCCTTTTTGGACTACATCTTCTTATACCTTGTAATAACCCTACTCTTTAAGCACAACCCACAACCTACTCCCTCAATTAATTAATGTTACTATTATTCACCTCACTCCATATTCTAAAAGCCCTTAGCATCTTTCTCTGAATTCCCTCAAAAACTCAACATTTACTTATTTTGGGGCCCCACTGACTCAAGGGTCAAGGGTTTTAATCTTCACCACTTCTCATTTACCCACTCTACTACTTTGCTTCCCTGAACTGTTGAATAATAACCTTCCATAGCCTGTTAATGACATTGTTGTAGAATGTGCACAATGTCAACTTATTTGGATGGTGATGAAAGAACCCATCAGATAATAGTGACAATTTGAGTAGTTCCAAATTTTCTAAATCTCAGTACTGCATATTTATATATTTTCTTTTCTTTATGATGGTGGTAGAAACTTCACACTTCAACCTGCTTATCCATGGCTATAGATTCCTTTTGCATAGTTGATGCAATCATCTAATTGAATCCTAGGTAATCTCATCCACCATTTCTACCACACCCATCAAAAATTATTTGATAACCATCTTTTTCACCCTTTGACACTTCCCTTTCTCTAATGTTCTTCCCCCAGACCTACCTACATGATATCAAATTGGGGTAACCAAGTTAACTAACACCATTCACCTCAAAAGAACTACATTTAACCTGATGTTCTTTTTTGGATACCTATCCATGAAATTATGTAGGTAGCATTTACTTTCCTCATACATATGAAGTCATCTCAGCCATCACGTTCCAACCCATACTCAATCCACCCACGCTTTCACCATGTCCACCTTGATGTCGGTTGCTTTTGACCTAGAACATTGATGTTTTTTGTAATAAATTTTACTCATAATGACCAACCTTATTGTGTTGAAATTTTAAAACATTTTCACCACCTCATGTAAAAACTAGACCATTAATATTTTCTCGAGAGCACTTCCTACCCTGGATACCTAAGTCAACACTGACCCTATCTAAGAGCCTTGACAAGACAACTTGACTAGCTATGACCAACATTGGGGACCAGTTACCTTGTCATTTATCTTAGAACCTGACCTTCTTGTTATCAATATTGGCACCTTTAGTCTTTGCATAATCTTGACTATTGTGCTTAGTCATATTTTGTGAACCCATGGGTGTTTCACATACCTAGCTACCTTGTGGTACCACCTAGTGCCTCCTCATTAATTATTTATCAAAACTACACCTGATTCAACCTTTCTTCATCTACTCTCAGTTTGAGGGGGAAACCTACTCCCATACTCAAGGTATCCTCTCCTTCAATCAAGAGATTTGTTTTTATTTTGCAGCTTGTTAATTCAAAGCTGTATAATAAAAAGGGAAAAAAGGTAGACACCAAAAAACTACATATTTATAGTTTTCAATGACTAAATAACTTAAAAATTATTAAACCTTCCCAAAACCCCCTTAACCTAGCTAAATCACTATTCTCTTAGTCACAAATATCATTCAAAATCACTATTTGGAAGTACTATTCAAAAGTACTATTCACCATCACTATTCATTATGGGACCTACTATCACTATTTGTGATGACATGGCAAGTGATATGACATGTGACATGAGAGATGATTTAGAAGGTGATATGGAAACTGACATTGCTTAGAAGTGATGTGGCTTGATGTGGGACATCATACCCCACTTGGGACCCTTCTTAAAGTGCTTGATGACCTTATTCGAGCATCACCAGCCCCCTTTGAAATGTGGTGAATTTACCCTTAAGGGGTCATTATTCAACATGTATTTTTATCTTTCTGCATAAAATTAGACTTTAAAAGAGATACCTACCCCTTTCAGACTTTGAGAAATACAAAGGGCATCCATTTTTGACTTTTTAACCCAAATGAAGGCTCACCAACTTAAATGGGAGACTTTCCAACCCACATGGGAAACCACACCAACCTCACCTTGGAATTTTCATCCCCCACATAGAAAATAGTGCCAAATTTGGTGTGCCACCTCCTTAAGTGCTTGAATGAAGACAAATAAGGGTGGTAAAAAGTCTTCAGTCTCATTCAAATCTATGTGCATGATTTCCATTAAAACTTGGATTCATGTGTGAAGAGGGATATTTTTCAACCCAAATGGGAATACCCACCAACCTCACTTTGACTAAATCATGAACTACTTAGAAAAAATTGAATTGCTTCACTATCCCACTCTTTTGGCATGTTTTCCAACATCAAATACTATAAATACCCCCCTCTCCTTCACCAAAGGTTAAGTTGCAAGTTAGTCTTTGGTTTTTAACATTTTGTTATAGGTTTTTGGAGGAGGTCATCATCATTTTGGAGGAGAAAATATCAAATCAATGAAGCTCTACTGAAATTGCTTCAAGCTTCATCAACATTCAACCATTATCAACATCTTCAAGCCACTTCAACAACATTGAGGTAATTTACTTTGTTTTATAATTTCAGTTCTTTATTTATTTCCCTTTGGCCTTTTCTTTTCTTAACCTCCATATTATTGAGCCCTTAACCTCTTCCTTTTTATCCTATTCATCCCATTTAATCCCTTTGGCTATTTCCATTTCATCTATCCCCTTTATCCCATTCACCTATTTGCCTCATTTACCTCCTTTCTCTCTTTGTCATCTTTATCTTTATTTTTCCTTTGCCATATTTACTTATTTGCCTTATTTATCTATTCATATCTTTGTATACTTGCAGACTTGACCATCTACCCAAACCAACAAAATAATCCTTTTGACCCTTACCACTTTATCAAACCAAAACCATAACCTTTACCAATTTTTAGCATTAGTATTAATTAAACTATTGCATTCATTTAGTTATGTTTTGTAAAGCATTTAACTTTATTATATCAAATTTAGTTAGTTTCTATTTTAATATCATTTATTTATTATTTTTATGCAAAATATACTTATTTTATCATTTTAACTTAAGTGTTGAAGAAGGTGGATTGACAGCCTCCTAGAAAGCTTTTGCTTCTAGGATCTAACTGACACTAGGCAATCCACCCATTTACTTGTCTAACAAAAAAGTTTATTTTAGTGTTTTCTTATTTACAGGTCATCCTCCCAAGTCAAAGAGGAGATCTACATAATCACTTAAATTCAATGCACGTATTTTTAAAAGGTTTTTCTACACACCCCTTATCACTAGTTTCTACTTTTCACACTTAGGAAAAGGCAAAATTAGATAGAAACAATAATAGTATAATATATTATGATATTATATATAATTATATATAATGATAAAATAAATATAATCTATATAATATTATTAATTTATTATATATACTATATTAAATATAATAATAAATAATATCTAATATTATAATTATGTAATATCAAATTATTATTTATGTATAATGTGTGTGTGTGTGTGTGTGTGTGTGTGTGTGTGTGTGTGTGTGTGTGTGTGTGTGTGTGTGTGTGTGTGTGTGTGTACACATAGACCCCAAATCTGCTAGCATTAGGATTTGGGATGCCATGGCACTAGAGGCCATGATGGAAACTACACAAATCCTTTGTTGAAGTTGTCTCCCATAAATCAACACCAAGACCTGATCCAAAACCCCTTAAGCCTACTTCCTCTAACCCTATTGTCGTCTTTGATGAGGAGGAATCTAGGTAAGTTCTTATATCAGAGGAATATTTCTCAACCAATGGAGGTATTTTTAGATTTGTAGATTATGGGCTAAAATTCAAGAACTTCATTCATGGATCGTGAAGAGCTGGCAACCCCTCCTAGAAGGTGGAGTTGAAATCTACCCATGTGAAATTTTTGTTTATTATTGTTTTTCATCATTTTAAGATAAATAAAAGATTTAAAATTACTTGTGGATCTTGAATCACCATCCCCTGATTTCAAACCATGGTCCCCAACCTTCAAACCTCTTATCGAACCACTTAATGTACAACCCGTCTAGGTTCACCTACCCCATCTCCCTATTCAGTTCTGGACTAAATCCATCCTTAAAGCATTTAGTAAAGTTTTGGGTGAGTTTCTACAAATGCATCTAGAAACTGATCAAATGTCCCATAGTACTAATGCCAATATTTTGGCAAACACAACCACCTCCAAAGACCAATTTTTTTTCCCTTTCAAGTGGGAGACTACTCTTGGTCCCAATCCCTCGACTATGAAGGAGTTCTTTTTCACTATTGTAACTACTTCAATAAGGGACATTTGACCAAAAATTTTAACATCCTTAGAATAAAAAATGATTTTTCTTGGTGGAAGGACTCCTTTCCCACCCATCTTAAAGTAATGGTTGATCCTGAATGCAAGGATTAAATGTTGTCTTTAGAAGATACATAATCCTCTATGTAGAATAATGTACTACTGTCCCCCTTCTAGACTAAGGGTTACCTGATGACATATTCAAGGAAGATCTTCGACATAGATCTATAAACTTTTGAATAAGATACCTCAGCAGAAGTGAACCTAGAATGTGATATCTTCAGGGAAGAACCAAAAGAATATACTCAGTAGAAGTCAAATCTCAGCCCCCTAAACTAATTGACAATATAATTTCAATTCAGCCACAAGTTGAGGAAGATAAGGGAGAATAGACCAAGGTACAAAAAAAAAAATGTAGAAGAGTTTTGGTTTAGTCCTCAAGTGTGGCTCTCAGCTTAAGGGGGCCTCCGAACATAATTACATAATACAGTTGAAAGCATTGGTAGTTTGTTTGAAGTTTTGTATAAGATTACCCAATGGCAAATGGGTTGCTAAAGGAAGGTAGTGTCCATTGTTTGATGTAACTTGTCTTGGTTTTTTGGTTGTTTGTTTTTACTGCTAGTAGAGACTTCCCATTTGAGCAAGAAAATTATATTATTTTTCTCCATTATACAAAGTTTCAGGAGCTTCAAACCTTGTCACCTCTTAACCATATCTAATAAAAATATAATATCTTATATGAATATATAATAATTTATAAATTATTATATATGTGTATTAAATCTCTCTCTCTCTCTCTCTCTCTCTCTCTCTCTCTCTCTCTCTCTCTCTCACACACACACACACACACACACACACACACACACACACTAGTAAATTAATATAATATATTATCATTTTATTACACTTTATTATATTAGTAATACATCTATTTTTTATTCATTTAATTAGATTTCGAGTTATTTATTTTGGTTTTACATAGTTAAAGTAGTCAGCATTTTTATTTAGTCAGTTTTAGACTTGTCTAAATTAACACTTGGTTCATTCTTTATGTCTTTAGAAGAGTCATTGGGTATTAGACACCTATTTCTATCATGTATTGGGTAATTGAAACACTTCGGTTGAATTTAGAGATTACATTAACATATGTGATATGTCATTGAATTTTGTACATGTATCTACATGGGTTTCTTCAAGTCCATCACTTAAAATACCTTGTTCTTGCCCCTCACCATCATTGCCTAGCTCACCTTGAAATCTTTCATTGTTTTCATGCTCTGTATGACCTCCCCCTTCCCTGCCACTTTGTCATTGCTCAAATTTAGCTTGAAATTGAATTTCTTGTCCTTGCAAAGCGCATAGCTACATTGTATGAAGGAACACACCACCTCATTTCCCACCATCACCTTTACCAAAAATATTGAGTTATTGTGATTTAATGCTTCATACACAAAAAATAAAACAAAAATTGACAATAATGAAATTCAAGTGATATATCACTATTAATTTACACATTTTCGATCTACAAAATCCCCTTCACCAAAACATCAAATAACACCCCTCGAGGGATATGTTGCACCTTTAAGACAATTGCGAGTGTTAAAATCATCAACTTTTGAAACAAAAGTGCAATATGTACGGTTTTAAGAATTGCAAGGGAAGAAACGAAACACGATTCGCATTAGATAAATGATAGCTTGCCTTAAACATTTGGGATTTTTCAGCGTGCTAATTGGGATAGTTTCCTCTTTAAATATTTTCGCGGAGAATACTGACAAAACACCGTTGCTGCCACTGGACAAATATTATTCCTGCTTCTAATACTCATATGGGTTTTATATGATTAAGCTTGAAATATAAGCAAGGATTAAACCAGAGAAAAAAGAAATGGAATTGCGTAGTGCACTAATGATTATAACGGGATAATGGTATGAAATTTCAGTCCATTTGCTAGCTTGTCATTCTCTTCTGATGACTATATATTCGACATCTCACCAATGGATTTCCAAGCATATCGGCAAGACCATCAATAAGTCTGCATAAATTCGACATGGGTTTCAATCTCCACGTGTCAGCCTTAGTCTGATTTAAGATGAATTTGTTGCTAATATTAATTCTAAATCTTGTTCATAATACTACACCAGGTTTAGCTGCGGCTGGTGATGGTAATAGTAGTATTCTTCAAGTGCCAACAGTGCCATTGCTAAAGTATTTAAGAATTTCGAAGTTTTCTGAAGGGTATGCGAATCTTTGGGGCGGGCAACCCCAGAATGTTTCTCAAGATGAAGCCTCAGTTACACTCACATTCGATAGATCATCCGGTAACACACTATTCTCGCTTATATATGTACATGTGTTGTATAATGAGCAGTTTGTACATGAATTGAATTGATTTGAATTGAAATGAAATACAGGTAGCGGGTTCAAGTCAAAAGAGGCTTATATGTGTTGTCCCTCAAAAATATCATTCATTTTTGGGACAACATTTGAACTATTTTGGTCTTATAAAGCAAAACTGTCTCTTCCCTTTTCGAAATTTGTTTTGGGCATTCAAATTCCTCATTTTTCAAGCTTCTCAGAAATCTACGGACTCTGCAGGCTTGAATCTACGGACTTTGCAGGAAGAGAAATCTACGAACTCTACAGGAAGAGAAATCTACAGACTCTGCAGGCCAAGTTCAATGGGCTTCACAGGTTGATTTCTACGGACTCTGCAGGAAAGAAGCAAGCTTTCAACACTTAGGCGATCTCAAAGTTGGTTCAATGCCCAGGTTCAACCAAAAGAGTTCATCGACAAGCTTCTAAGCAAGGATTGAACCGTTGAACCTTGAACCATTTTGGTTCAATGGGCTCAACAAGTTCAAAGGTTCAACATCAGTAGCAAGAGTTCAACCGCTTCCAGGTTCAAAGGCTTCTACAGTCAGGTTCCAAGGCTTCTACAAGCAGGTTCAATCAAAAGAACGAGTTTTCGAGCTTGAACCATTGAACCGTTGAACCATTGAACCACTCAGGTTCAAGGTTCAACAGGTTCAACGCATTTGGTTCAACGAGGATCAAAAGGACTTAGCCAAATCAAAGAGAATGAACCGATGAACCATTGAACCAAATTTGGTTCAATTCAATTGGTTCAATGCTTTGGTTCACTCAGTCGGTTCATCAAACGGTTCAATGGCTTTTGGTTCAATCAAAGGGTTCATCAGCTTGAACCATTTTGGTTCAAAGCTTGGTTCAACGGTTGGTTTAAAGGAGCGGTTCAATGCAAAATTTCAAAAGAGCCTCTTGAAGGACAAGTGCCCTTGCGAAGGGCACTTAGTCGACAAAAGCACCCTTCAGAAGGGTCGTTTCCAAGGAAGCTGCAAAGGTAAGTTCTTTCAGAATTTTGTTTAAGGTATAATTCCTTCAGACAAAAAGTCGGAAAGAATTCGGGAAAGAAGCTGCAGGAGGAAAGCCCGAAGGAATTTCCAAAGGCCAAAGACAAAGTAATCAGAACAATTCTTGCAGAATTTTTGTCCGCGGGAAAATGTCTGCGGACTTTTTGTCCACGGGAAAATGTCCGTGGAAAAAGTCCATAGGAAAAATGTCCATGGGAAAGCTTCGAAGGATTCCAAAGACAAAAGGCCACCGAAGGACCCTAAAGGGTAGGTGCCCTTGCGGGGGACTCTCGGCTACCAAAGTAAAGGACACTTCCCAAAGCCGAAGGGTCACCTTTCCTTTGGGACGATGCAAAACAAGAAAGCCGAAGAAAGCCCAAGGGCGACGCGCCCGAAGACGTCAAAGTCAAGAATGACGAACTAGCCGTTAGAAATTCAAATGTATTGATGGGTGCATGAACGTCAATTTTAAGGTTCATAAAATAGTCGTTGATTTTGAAAAACCTTAAAGAAGAGCCAAAGAACTTAGCCCGAAGGCCATTCGAAGACTGCCCGAAGGGCAAATACCCTTGCGGGGGGCTCTTCCTGACCCAAAGCAGATCATTTCTCAAGGCCCGAAGGGTAGGTTCCCCTCGAGAAACCTCAAACAACAAAGTCGAAGGAATTGCCGAGGAAAGTGATGTGCTCGCAGATGTCAAAGTTGCGACAATAAAAAAGCCGTTGATCCTTGTAGTTTTAAATCTACGGACCTAAATGCATTTAAAGGCTTTAAGGCCAATATCCACATGAAGCGACTAAGGAACAGAGCATCAAATTGAATCAAGGACCTGATTCAATTAACCAGAAAAAGAGGAATGATGAAGGATCAGATCGCCAGGTGGACATTGAAAGATGCAAACTTTCGATAGCGTGACTTGTTTCTCTACATTGAGAAAGGCAAATGGGTAGATGCCCCTAAATTTCAGCCTATCTTCTTAACAAAGTTCAATGCAACATGATGTGTTACTATTCCCAAGTCCGTCTTGAAGAGGCTATATAAGGGACTCTCTTGTTAGTGTAAAAAAGATATCTCTCTCTGATTATCAGAAACAAAACTCTACCCAAATTGAAAAGCATTACTGAGACTTTGAGCTCAGATTGTTGATCATATTTTGTTATTGAAATAAGAAAGCAAGTGACTTTTTAGATTTTGTGCTGTGATATCTTTGTTGTTGGAGAAACTGTTCTTATGTCTTTTTCCTTAATATATTTTATGCTCCTTTAATTCAACAAACAGAATTAGTGAAAGTAGTTAGGAAGGTGTCTTGAAGTCAACTGTGGAGAGACTTTGTGCCCCCATAATTACCTTTAGTGTGTTTTCTTTCTATGTAAAGGACCTTGGGACGACTTTGTGCCCTCATTGTCATTCGTATCTCACTCTTGGGCAATTCAGGTGGAGACTTTGTGCTACATCTCAATTTGCTAGTTACTATGTCCTTGGTTACATTTTGCATTTACTACCAGGAGTATTCTTGTGGTTTTCTGAATAGTACTTCTGAAAGAAGAGGAGTGCTTTCTGTCATTTCCCTTGAGTTTTTTCCTTTGATTTGCATGCATCATCTCTGAAGAAAGAGAGATGGATGGTTTATCCTACCCTTGAGTATTATTTTCTATATATATATATATATATATATATATATATATATATATATATATATATATATATAAAATAGGGAACCTCCCTTTGATAAGAGGAGAGATTAGTCCCCTTTTGATGTGGTAAACCTGCACATTTGGATGACCAATCTTCCTACTTTGGCTGATTAGACCTATTTTGTTTATCAGTACGTTGATCGACAAAATAATCAACCAACAATTTTTGGTGACTCCGCTGGGGATATAACCCATTATTGTTATAACCTATCCATTGTACTCCATTATGGAAGAATGAACTGCTCCAGTGCTTTTCCATTGTTAAAATTTTCCTCCTAGCCTCGCACAATAGTTTTTGGTGTCTCCGCTGGGGATATAACCCATTATCATTATAACCCTTATCCATTACAAACTCTAGCAACTTTGTTTCATGTCTTACCCATTATTCATTATAGCCTTACCATTTTTCTCCACCTCTGTTATTTTATCTGGTCTGTAAAACCAGAGCTACTGGGAAAGAGTGCGCAGTTTGAAGCCTCAAGCCTCAAGTTGAAGCTGAGTTAGTCCTTTTCCATTTTTGTTTTGTAATCTAGCCACTTCATCCAGATTTGTTATCTCTATTTTTCTTAATTAAATCATTGTAGTTCGAGGCCCCTGGGGTAACTCTTTTGGCCCACTCAACTTGACTCCACCTCTGCATGAACTCCCACATAGTTCAAGAAAGAATTTCCCCCAATTTTTTGGTGATGGGATAGTTCACTCTGATGAACACATTGTAGCCTTTAGCATAGCCTATGGTGTTATAGGGGTGGAATTTGAAGACGTGGCAATCAATATTTTTGTGGAGACACTACAAGGTGCTGTTGCAGACTAGTTTTACCATCTGCAAGCTGGATCAATGACTGACTGGAATACACTCAAAGCCAAATTTGAAGCAAGGTTCAAGCCTGCAGAAGATGCACATGCCTTGCTGGCCTAGCTCACTCAGATGAAGAAAGAGCCTCATGAGCCTATGAGGGATTTTATTTTCAGGTTCGACAAGCTGAGGCATAGGATTCCCATGGTCACCTAGCCAACACCTCATAACCTCAAATGCTTCTTCATCAATTCACAACTACCTGAAGTAAGTTTTTTGCTGAGAGGAGCTGGCCACATAGACCTTGCTACTGCTCAAGACTTGGCTACTGAGATAGAAGATGACCTTATCTTGGTAGGAAAGATAAGGAGAGACCCAAATAGAGGCAAACCCTCTTCATCTTTTGAATACTCACCCATAGTTACCACTGACCCAATGGTACAAAAGCTGGCAAATAAATTGCTAGCCTTGAAAAGGCAAATGGCACAAAGTATGTCTTCTACTCCTCTATATAAAGATATACCAAGGAGGACATTCCCTACTCAGCCATATCAAGGTAACACTATTAGAAGTCAAGGGCAACCAAATCGTCTTCCTCCCCCACCGAGGAACCTTGCTCTTGAAGCACCTCCAACCAACTCAGTAGTTGGATATCTGGAAACAGAACATGTTTTCTATTTCCAACCTGAGTCTGAGCAAGAAAGTGGCGCTGATCTCTTCAGGGAGGATCTAGAAGAATCAGTTGGCGACTCCCACATTGGTTTCCTAAATTTTTAGGATGAACCCAAAAGTGAAGGTGAAGTAGTCGAAGGATCATATGTAGTATTCACTAGGTCCCAGAATCAGTCAGCCTAGTAGGCTGACAAAGAGAAGATAGAAGAGCAACCCCAACCAACAATTTCAATTACTGAGTAGAGAATCTCTTTTCCTTTCCAGTCAAAGGACCTAGTGATTGCCAAAGAAGTAAGTACATCGAACATCTCTGCACTTTCTACTTCAAATTCGCAGATCAGTCCTCCCCCTCCCAAAAACTAAAAGGATGAACTCCCATCCTCTCTTCCAAGTCCATCTCAGTCATTTGCCATGATTGATCATGTCAAGAAATCTAAAATTCAGATGACTAAGTTTGAATCTCTGCAAGCCAATCTTGAGCAATTGGACATTGATGGAGAACCAGATGCAGACCTATCTGAGGCAAAAATTGTAGTCACCCAAACGTCAGCACCTGCTGTTCAAATTTTGTTTGAGCCTTCAGGTAGGGGTAATTAATTCTTGACCATAGAGGATGCTCATGTCTCAGCTGATGAAAGTCCCATAGCTGGGAATCCAAGATTTCATCCAAACAAGGCATCAAAAAAATTGGTAGGGTGTAGTAAAAATCAAGAAGGATCTTCTATCTCCGATGAAGAGAAATCTGATAGAAGATCAACTTTTGATGATGCTTAGATCTTGGAATCTGATGGTAGTAATTCTTCCACAGCTGGATACGGATCTCTGTTGCTCAGATTGAAGATTTCTCAAGAGGAAGAGATCAAACTGCTTCATATCAAAGGAGATGCTGAGCTAATGCTTTGTCAAGGGTCTGATGCTGATAATCAAAGCATGTGCTGGATTGGACCAACAGAACAACAAGCTATGGTGGTGGACCATACTGCTGTATTTCAAAGTCAATAAAAGGAACTCTTAGCAGGGAGAGCAAGGAGTTATGGTTTTTAGTTTGAAAACCACGTCCTGCCATGGAGCAAGAAGAAGAAAAACCAAGAGGAAGATGCAAAAAATTGGTTTTCTGGTGGAGATTTCCATTCACCCATCACCGTTTTTGGGGACAAAATGGTTTCTTGCTAGTTTACCAAGATGACACACTATTTTCACTGCTTTTCAGGAAGCAACATCTGAAACACTTCAACTCTTGAAGTATTAGATTATTGCATTTATACATATGTATATTTGTATAGTTTTTAATTCTATTTTGTTTTGTTTGTTTCCATTTTTGATGCCTTCCATTTTTGGGTAACATGACTCCATAGCCCAATGGTACACATGAAGACACTGGAGATTCTGGATTTTGCTCCCTTCAATTCTTTTTACAATTGATAGAAGTTCCCCAACTGGATCCAGCTATTGTTTCCCAAAAATATCACTCATTTTTGGAACAACATTTGAACTATTTGGGTCCTACAGGCCAAAATTGTCTCTTCCCTTTTCAAAATTTATCTTGGGCATTCAAATTCCTCATTTTTCAAGCTTCTCAAAAATCTACGGACTTTGCAGGCTTGAATCTATGGACTCTGCAGGAAGAGAAATCTACGAACTCTGCAAGAAAAGAAAATCTACGGACTCTATAGGCCAAGTTCAATAGGCTTCACAAGTTGATTTCTACGGACTCTACAGGAAAGAAGCAAGCTTTCAACACTTAGGCGATCTCAAAGTTGGTTCAATGCCCAGGTTCAACCAAAAGAGTTCATCGGCAAGCTTCTAAGCAAGGATTGAACCGTTGAACCTTGAACCATTTTGGTTCAACAGGCTCAACAAGTTCAACATCAGTAGCAAGAGTTCAACCATTTCCAGGTTCAAAGGCTTCTACAGTCAGGTTCAAAGGCTTCTACAAGCAGGTTCAATCAAAAGAATAAGTTTTCGAGGCTTGAACCATTGAACCACTCGGGTTCAAGGTTCAACAGGTTTAACGCGTTTGGTTCAATGAGGATCAAAAGGACTTATCCAAATCAAAGAGAATGAACCGATGAACCATTGAACCAAAGTTGGTTCAATGCTTCGGTTCACTCAGTTGGTTCATCAAACAGTTCAATGGCTTTTGGTTCAATCAAAGGGTTCATTGGCTTGAATCATTTTGGTTCAAATCTTGATTCAATGGTTGGTTCAAAGGAGCGGTTCAATGCAAAAGTTCAAGAGAGCCTCCTGAAGGACAAGTGCCCTTGCGGAGGGCACTTGGTTGACAAAAGCACCCTTCGAAAGGGTTTTTTTCAAGGAAGTCGCAAAGGTAAGTTCTTTCAAAATTTTGTTTAAGGCATAATTCCTTCAGACTTTTTGTCTGAAGGAATTCCTTCGGACAAAAAGTCTGAAGGAATTAGGGAAAGAAGCTGCGGGAGGAAAGCTTGAAGGAATTTCCAAAGGCCAAAGATAAAGCAATCAGAATAATTCTTGCGGACTTTTTGTCAGCAGCAAAATGTCTACGGACTTTTTGTCCGTGGGAAAATGTTCACGAAAAAAGTCCACGGGAAAAATGTCTGCGGGAAAGCTCCGAAGGATTCCAAAGACAAAAGGCCGTTGAAGGACCCTGAAGGGCAGGTGCCCTTGCGGGGGACTCTCGGCTACCAAATTATAGGACACTTCCCAAAGCCGAAGGGTCACCTTCCCTTCAAGAGGATGCAAAACAAGAAAGCTGAAGAAAGCCCAAGGGGTGACGCGCCTGAAGACGTCAAAGTCAAGAACGACGAACTAGCCGTTGGACATTCAAATGTATTGACGGGTGCACGAACATCAATTTTAAGGTTCGTAAAATAGCTGTTGATTTTGAAAAACCTTAAAGAAGAGCCAAAGAACTTACCTTGAAGGCCATCTGAAGACCGCCTGAAGGACAGATACCCTTGCGAGGGCCTCTTCCCAACCCAACGCAGATCATTTCTCAAGACCCAAAGGGCAGGTTCCCTCTGGGAAAGCTCAAATGACAAAGCTGAAGGAATTGCCGAGGAAAGTGACGTGCTTCTGGACGTCAAAGTTGCGACAATAAAAAAGCCGTTGATCCTTATATTTTTAAATCTACGGACCTAAATTCATTCAAAGGCTTTAAGGCCAAGATCAATAGGAAGCGACTAAGGAACAGAGCATCAAATTGAATCAAGGACCCGATTCAATTAACCAGAAAAGGAGGAACGATGAAGAAGGATCATAATGCCAGGTGGACATTGAAAGATGCAAACTTTTGATAGCATGACTTTTTTCTCTGCATTGAGAAAGGCAAATGGGTAGATGCCCCTAAATTCCAGCCTGTCTTCTTAACAAAGTTCAATGCAACATGATGTGTTACTATTCCCAAGTCCATCTTGAAGAGGCTAAATAAGGGACTCTCTTGTTAGTGTAAAAAAGATCTCTCTCTGATTATCAGAAACAAAACTCTACCCAAATTGAAAGGCATTACTGAGACTTTGAGCTCAGATTGTTGATCATATTTTGTTATTGGAATAAGAAAGCAAGTGACTTTTCAGACTTTGTGCTGTGATATCTTTGTTGTTGGGGAAACTGTTCTTATGTCTTTTTCCTTAATATATTTTTTGTTCCTTTAATTTAACAAGCAGAATTAGTGAAAGTAGTCAGGAAGGTGTCTTGAAGTCAACTGTGGAGACACTTTGTGCCCCCATAATTGCCTTTAGTGTGTTTTCTTTTCATTTCTGTGTAAAGGACCTTGGGACGACTTTGTGCCATCATTGTCCTTCGTATCTCACTCTTGGGCAATTCAGGTGGAGACTTTGTGTTACATCTCAATTTGCTGGTTACTATGTCCTTGGTTACATTTTGCATTCACTACTAGGAGTATTCTTGTGGTTTGCTAAATAGTACTTCTGAAAGAAGAGGAGTGCTTTCTGTCATTTTCCTTGAGTTTTTTCCTTTGATTTGCACGCATCATCTCTGAAGAAAGAGAGATGGATGGTTTATCCTACCCTTGAGTATTATTTTCTGTTTATATATATATATATAAATATATAACATATCTATAGGGAACCTCCCCTTAATGAGAGGAGAGATTAGTCCTCTTTTGATGTGGTAAACTTGCACATTTGGACGACCAATCTTCCTACTTTCGCTAATCAGACCTATTTTGTTTATCAGTACGCTGATCGACAAAATAATCAACCAACAATATGTCTGGTTACTTCAATGCCGCTGTTAAATTCCAGGCGGGTTATACTACAGGAATCATCACTTCATTCTATGTATGCACTCTTCTATGAATTCTTCATAATTCTCATTGTTGAGTGAGTTTGTAATGCAGAATGTGGGTTTAGTGTAATGTAATGTAATTCTCAGCTTTCAAATAGCCAAGTTTACCAAGGATGGCACGATGAAATAGACATACAGTTAATGGGAACAATACCTAGAGACCCTTACAAAATGCAGACCAATGTTTATGGAAATGGTACGGGAGACGAAAATCTCATCGGCATAGAGCAACAATTTCATCTTTGGTTTGAACCAACTCAGGATTTCCACAACTACAGCATTCTCTGGATGCCTCATCAAATCCAGTAATTCATTTTGCCAACTATTGAACATGCCACAGCTGAGCTGAATATAGATTCATTTACAATTTTAAACTGGTTGTGGTTATTGTTACAGATTTTTGGTGGACGACATTCTCACACGGAGGTTCCCAAAGATGAAGAGCCTTGGAGTGATATATCCATCCAAGGCAATGTTGGCGTAGTATATTTATTATTCCATTTAATTATTAAATGGATAATTCTTACACTTGTAGCTTTAGCTTATTTAGGTGTGATAAGAGGTTAAGAGGGTGAGAAGGTGAGTTCCACACTGAGTTCAGCGGAGTACCACTATGAGTTCTTTTTTGAGTTCTACAGTGAGTTCTCCTTAGTTTCACGGTGAGTTCTCCTATTAGTTAACTCTCCCTACTCTTTTTTTATATTCCTCTTCACCATACTATTGTAATTGCGTTGATTAGTACATCGCAGATATTTGTAAGCATGATAATTCAATACATTATGCAATTGTTGCATATCTTCTTATTCAATTTTGAATACAATCAAGATCATTGATTTGCAGAATACTTGTGTGCTCGATAATCACCTACTGGTAAATTCTGACATGATATCAGATCAAGGTTGGTTAACTAAAAGTTTTTTTTTTCCATAAATCGCCGTCCTTAAGCGTTCTCAAACCCTTACGCCAGTTTCAGCAGCACCCACCATGGGACATAAAGTTCAATCAACAGGGGCGATTTCTGGTGTTTGACCAGTGAGTGGACCTTGGTTAATTCACCGTCCACTTTCAGCGCTACCTGAGAACCCACGCAACCTGCCTACATGTTTTTCAAGGGTTTATATGCCCGTTTTGAAGACTTCGCGGCCTGCATACTGCTCTAGCACCCTGGTCAAGGACCTGCATACAGATTCACAGCCCACTCAGCCTCTAGGCGCTTATAATGCGGACCCGACCAATAATGCGCGTTGGTATATGAGGAAAGTGACGAATCTTTTTGGGGGCGTCTTCAATGGTGGTGGCGGCAGACTGCTTTGACCCTCACCATTTATCCCCTACAACGAGCTTCTGTCTTCTCCTTGGGAGCGGTGGTACTATCCTAATTTTTCATTTGCAAAGTCAAAATGTCCAACCCTGAAAATCTGCGCTAATTTCTTTTAAAAATTTGGCTGTTTTTAAATTATTAATAGCTTTAAATTTTTTTTCATTAAAACTTTCAATATAAAGTTTTTTTTATAGAAAAGTACATGTAAGGATGAATGGGCGAGAGTATTTTTTGCTTTAGCTGATTTGAAGAAGACCACGGTTCAGTGTCGATTCTAACGAGTGGTTACACGGCATATTTTGTGTTTAATCTTGTCGAGTATTTAAACTTTAAGTGCAATTTAATTAAATAGGCCATTACTGACGGAAAATATATTTTACTATAACTTTTGATTGGTAACTCAAGATTGAGTGCCACTTTTTTCAAGTGCATATTTTTTCGTCCTCTTTTTATTGGTCTACTTTGTTTTGTAAAATGCATTCAAGTTATAAAGTGCCATATTTAGGGGGATATGGGCCATACTACTTTCTGTAACATATTTCGTGCATTTATTGCTCTTATCTATATGGACTCATTTTTGGCTCAGTCTGAAGTACATCTTTAGATAATGCACGATTGTTTACCCACTCTAGTACATATTGCTCATTTGGATGCAATCTCAACTTTGTCCGACGTCTCTTTCATGAGCGTGCTTTAAGGGTTTATTTCAAAATATATTGTGCAATTGTGCACTTTTATGGTATTTTTTTTCGGTCATTTCGACCTCATTTGAGATATTCTAGATGAAGAGAGTTGTTTCATCTCTAGTGATCTTTCTTGGGAAGGACAATTATGCTTCTTGACGTGGTTACATGGAACATTTAATCACACACAATAATCATATTCCATATCTATATGGATAGATTCTTGTACCCACTAACCCTATTCGGTTCAATAAGTGGGCTAATAGTTGTGACAAGTTTTTTTCCACTCTTTTACTTCATGTTTCCATGGATCTTCATTTCCATGTGGAACATATAAAGTGTCCATGCACTATTTGGAGCATACTACAGAGTCTTTTCAGTGATCATGCAGAGATTTATGTCACACCTCCTCCTTTGTTTCTTATTGTCTTTTCAGAGACTATTGTACTCTCTCCTCATGATTTTATTTCTTGTGATAATACGTCTATGGTGGATAGTGTTTTTCCTTGTGTCGAGCCCCGACTACATGAGGAGATTCTGTCAGACCTTAGTTGTCTTATTGCAGATTCTACATCTGTTCCTGTGCAGATTGTTGCTCTTTCAGAGCCTTCACAGACTTGTATTTTCGAGGACTTTAATGATTTCAGTGAGAGTATACCTACTGTGAGCATCAACGACTCATCTCTTCCTGTGGACATTTTTTTCAGTTGGTGAGTCATGCTCCACTCTTCACATAGACATTCCTTGAGTGAATGTTCCATGTCTATCTTCTCTGGATTTTCTGTCTCCTTCATTGTCTGCTTCTTCATTGCTATCTTCTACAGTTAGTCATGTGATATCTGATCAAACTTTGTCACATTCGAGCATTAGTAAGGAGACATTTGAGCATTTTTCAGAGATCTACATCATGATTCCTATCTACACTCCATTTGAGTGGGAATTCAGTAGTTTGACAGCTCATGGTTTCTTTCTTTCTAAAAGAAGAGATAGTATTTGTTACAAAAGAACCTACTATAACATTCATCATGTGACATTCTATGCATATATTCTCTCTCTTCTTTGTGGAGGGACACATAGTTCACATTTTGTAGGATATTGGGATCATCACTATGTATTTGGGTACCTCATCATGACTCATTGTCGGGACCTAATTTTATAGCCCACCTAAGTTATGCTTAAGTGAGGGTGTTAGAGTAGGCCTTCTAGTCCTAACTTTTTTTTTTTCTCTTTTGTAGGGGAGTTTTTTTCCACTGGGTTTTCACCTTTTACTCTACTTATTGAGAGTTGCATTGTACATGGGTACCTCATCAGGGTTTGTTGTCGAGACCCATCTTTTATTTTTAGCCCATCTAAGCTACGCTTAAGGGGGATGTTGGTGTAGATTATTCATTATTTCATTTAATTATTAAATGGATAATTCTTACACTTGTAGCTTTAGCTTACTTAGATGTGATAAGAGGTTAAGAGAGTGAGAAGGTGACTTCCACAATGAGTTCCACTTGGAGTTCAGCGGAGTACCACTGTGATTTCTCTTTTGAGTTATATAGTGAGTTAAAATTAGTTTCATGGTGAGTTCTCTTATTAGTTAACTTCCCCTACTCCTTTATATTCCTCTTCACCATGCTATTATAATCGCGCTGATTGGTGCATAGCAAATATTTGTAAGCACGATAATTCAATACATTATGCAATTGTTGCATATCTTTTTGTTCAATTTTGAATACAATCAAGGTCATTGATTTGCAGAATACTTGTGTGCTCACTCTAAAGATCACCTACTGACAAATTTTGATAGGTAATGTCAGTGTATGCAACCATTTGGGATGTTTCTGATTGGGCAATAGATGGAGGGAAATATAAGGCCAATTACACATATGAGCCCTTTCTATCGACCTACACCAACTTCCAAACAATTAGATGTAATGGCGAGGATGACTACTGTTCTGGAGTATTCTTGGATCAATGTTTGGTTTCCCCTAAGATCAACAAAAAGTAGATCATTGCCTTGTAATATGTGCGGAAGAAATATATGAAGTATGATTACTGCCAAGATCTACAGCGATATCCCAAGGGCTCCATGCCTGAATGCCCACCATAACTCAAATCTCCATTAACTTCCCATTGAAAGTAGAAGTGGTCTCCTGTGGTCTCCTGTGTCATGATATAACAAGTTTCCATCCCTGAATGCCCACTGTCAGGGATTATCTTTAACTTGTCATGCCGTTGAAAGTGGAAATGGTCCCCTGTCATGATATAACAATTTTCCCACATAACTTAAACAAGCTACTTATAGTAATTTGACAATGATCACGTTTTTCCATCACAAATCTCTGCTTATGCTATATTTTGAACTTTGTAATTTTTTTTTAATGTATAATCTGAACATTATCGTCAAATTTTCACTTCTCATCATTGTGATGATAGTGGTCTTGATTAACAAATTTAAAATAGACCCATCACCACATCATGCACTTCGAAAGAATAATAATATGTTCTATTAGGTTGATAATTTTATTTTTCAAAAATAAATTTGAAAAAAATATTTAATGATTTTTTATTTGTTTTGGAAAAGTATATATAAAAATATATTAATAAGTTAAAATATATGATCTTTTTATATCAAAAAGTAAGACATATTATTATAATTTTTTATTTAATATAAATACACTCGTCACAGCATCATGCACTTCTAAAGATAAATAATATGTTCTATTAAGTTGATAATTTTATTTTTCAAAAATAAATTTTCAAAAAATATCTAACAATTTTTTATTTGTTTTGGAAAAATATATATATAAAAATATATTTAGAAGTTAAAATATATTATCTCTTTATATGAAAAATTAATACACATTATTATAATTTTTTATTTAATATAAATAAACCTATCACCACATCATGCACTTCTAAAGAATAATAATATGTTTTATTAGGTTGATAATTTTATTTTTCAAAAATAAATTTGAAAAAAATATTTAATGGTTTTTTATTTGTTTTGAAAAAGTATATATAAAAATATAAAAATATATTTATAAATTAAAATATATGATCTCTTTATATCAAAAAGTAGGACACATTATTATAATTTATTATTTAATATATTAAATAATGTAAATTAAACATAAATTAAAATTAAAATTTATATACTTTCAAAAAAAAATTATAAATATATTATGAAAATATTTTCTTATGATTCTTTAAAAAAATGATTTATAAGACTTAAAAAATCAATTCATTTTATTATTTATTATTATTTTCTTGAGATCTTTGTAATTGTCTCATGAATGGTAATATTTATTATTTTTACATTTATCCCAAATAAAATATTTTAGAAATGTTCAATAAACAAAAATAAATAATAATAATACCAATAACAATTATACTAAGGAGGTACAATGCCAACATTGATAGATTAAAAAAAATGTCTTGGAAATGATTGAAAAAAAAGGGAGGTGAACTACGAATAGACTTTTGTAAGCAGATGTTTGATACTAAAGATTTTGAAATTAATTTATTTTTCTATATAATTAAGAGATGTCAAGGGAGAAAGTAAACCAACACAATGGATGTGAAATATCTGCAATAAATTAAGAATGAACTCTGAAAAGGAATATTGTCGTTCCTCTTATTTATTTATTTTGATGTGGATTTATCCTCTATTTGTAATACCCCTCCTATTTTATAGTGGGCTTCTTTAGAAATATTCACGTAATCTTTGTTTTTTTTTAATGTATTTTGTACTGAAATGTGAGTAGGTGGGATCTCTATCCCTAGTGGTGGATAGACATTGTGGCATTCTTAATGTAGATTTGTTATGTCAAGTGTTTTAACACAGTTTCTTTCATGATGACTTGTCTTATTGTGTGCTTGTTAAAAGACCATGTTTTTGAACTAATGGCTATGTGAATGTTGTCGTTTAAAGGCATTGTTGCTTAAAAGTAAGCAAGCATCATTATTAGGATTCAAATGTGTCAGGGGACTTGTTTCACGTATGATTTCATTAATGTCTAGCCTAAATAAATAAATTGGCCATTGTAAAATTGATATGTGAATTTATAGCTTGAACCTTTATTAAAATGTAAAAACATATATTGTAACCAATAATAATAATATACTCATAATTATAATAAAAAAATAATTATAAAATGATTAACATAAATTTAATTTAAAAATATATAAAAATATTAGTGAATAACTATGAGATGTTGTGGTAGGTTGGTTAGAGAACCCATTGGGAAATGAATGATCCTCAAATAAATAGATAAGAGTTGAAATACTAATGCTTTAAACAACACGTAGAAATAGAAAATAATACATAATTATTAATGAAAAAGATTGCCACCTCTTATTTCTGACAATAAACAAACAAATATATCAGACTTAGTCATCCAAGCCCTCTCCTTTAGATATGAATCCTAATCCATCACTTTTTTTTTTTTTTTTTTTCAAGAAAAAGATGTTTTTGAAGCGAGTTTTATTCTAGACCCGGAGGCATGATTTGACATGCACCAAATTCTTAGCCAGAATATACATCTTTGACCCCAAAATCCTGGCCACCATACCTTGATGTGCTTTAAAATATCAAGATCTTAAAACCACATTAATTTAAATTTGAAACGACATTTGTCGGGAAAAAAAAGTATTTTACATTGGATAGAGACCATATAATGATTAAATCCTGAAATGAGAAGAACCGAGCTTTCTGTGACCCCATTCTGGATTAACGAAGAAGTGGTCCAACCTATCTGAGATATTATTAAATACCAGTCTCCGATCATCTTAAGTGGACTAACATTGCTTTCCTAACTTTTGACTGAAAATTTTCAACTCTATGTAGGCTTTTTTGATTTACTATTTTTCACTTTTCTTTTTAAATTTGATTTTCAGTAGCTAATAATTTTCCTTTTAAATTGTAATTTTTTCTTTAGTGTAAATTTAATCTGTCATCAATCGAAAAATGAATGATCCAATTAAACGTTTTAGAATAAAAATGATAACAATGTTTTTTTTAAGTCCTGCCAATTAGTGGAAAAGAATATAATGAACAAATAAGTAGTGAAAAAGTGCATTTACATTGTCTTTAATTATTATTTAGTTTTCTAACCATTTTAGGATATATTTTTCCAGAGAACTTTGTCATGAATTTATGGCAGGTATATTTTAGAATATACATAATAAATGTATATTTGTCCACATATGTCATGTTTTTTTCTATGAATGGAAGAAATAACTTTAAAAAAAAATAGGTTATATCTTAAGCATTTGTATGTATCATGTAAATGTAGTGACATGTTAAACAAATATTTTCCTATTTTTGATATTGAATATGGTTCATATAAAAAATATAAATACTGTCATACAACTATCAAATTTAGTCCTTGCAGTTTATTATCCTTTTCTTAAGTTATTTCTAACTTTTATAACTATTTTTAAAAAAATAAATGTAATAACATTCTTAACATATAATATAAACGTTGTTAAATTTATATTATTATTGTATAGTAAAATCTTAAAACACACAACATTCTTCTTTATTTATAGTTAACAACTAGCACACATTAATTATGTTTACAATTATTTATGGTTAACAATTATCACATGTTAATTATGCTTTCACTAATTTGTTTTCATTATTTGTGGTTAATATCTGGCACACATTCAATATTTTCACACATGATAAACACTACTTAATCGTAAAAAAAAAGACAGTCAATTATTTTTGTAACAAGTGAATAATAATAATGTAATTCCCATATATTATTTGAGTGTTCACTTCAATATATTTGTATATTTACAGTCATGTTTATGTAATATTTTGTTTGTGTTAATGGAAAAAATCATAGTTGCATAGAGAGCCGAACACACATGTTACAAGAAAAAGCAATAACATTAAATTGCACACTATATTATTCGAAACATTGTAATGCTTATATAGGAAATACATTTTCTATATTTGGGATGGTGAGATCCCTACAAATTCTCACACAAACAATCTTCCAACTGGTTATATATGAATATATTGTTACTACAATATATTTGTGTAACTACCAAACTATATAAAATTAACCTCATATATTATTGTTATTATTCATAATAAAAATGTACCACACAATAATTAAATATTTATTAATTTATTATTATTTAATTAACAATAATTACATTATTACACACTTAATAATGTGAACACCTTGACATTCACTCCATTGTGATCATTATTAACTCCTAGTCTACACCCCATTAATGTGAATATGGGGAAAATAACAATCCCATATCTACACCTGTACTCATGATTTGATGATTTTTAAATGACTAAACAATAATCAAAATGAGATGGTTTTCAAGTGGATTACCAACAACCAGAAACGATGGTTTTACAAGTGGCTAACCAAAAACTACATCATGATGTGTAATATAATTACTAGCCTTATTCACTGTCACATTTTAGAGAAGTTTCATAGGAATATTCAATTCAATTATGACAAACATGAATAGGCATACATCATATGTTATTATTTCAAACCACACCATGTTGAAAATAACACACAACTGAAATTAAACACATGACCAAAAATACACAACGGAAAAAAACTTCTCCATTAAAGTAGAAAGTAACCTCATTGCTAATGGCTAACGAGAGGCTATAAAACCTCTAGACTCTGTTTCCTCCATTTTCTAGTATGAGAATTTGCTTACTCAGCTAATGAAGTAGTGAAACTCAATTACATGAAATTTTTGAGGAGAAATCCCTCTCGCCCTCTGCCCTTCACCCCCCACCCTGTCATAATGCAAATGTCGCATACAAGCGAAAATACATCCGTGATGCAATTTTTTTTTAAACAATTTTGACTCTATATGAAAACATGACTCGATGAAGATCCAATAAAAAAACTTTTACACTGCTGAAATTTTGCTTTTGACACATTTAATGACAATAATAAATTTTTTGACTTAACTCTTTTAACTACTGACACTTGACTCATTATTTGACATTTTAACAAACTTTTAAAAATATCTAAAATTAAATAATTATGAATATAGACCGAGACTTAAAATAAAAAAGATGTTCTATAAATACTAGATAAAGAACTATGACTAACAAAAATACATGAACTCGCTAATAGACTCGAGAGATTATTTTATTAAGTTTAGTACTCTTTTAAATAATCTAATTTTTTAATACAATACAAAAAGACTATGATCAACTACTAAGGAAATATAAACCATAGACTTAAAACTCAAAACTCTAACCTTTTAACGAAAACCACATGCTTTCAAATATTTTCATCCAAGAATATAGTGGTTGAGGAAAATTTACCGCATGAGCTGGATGTGTATAAAGTTTAGACATTAGCCACTGAAGGAGCCATTGACCATGCCATTTGAGGAGGATTTATATCTAACTTTGGTGGGATTCGTAGTTTAATAAAAATATACAGTGAAGGCTACCAAGGTCAAAACAAGAACGCAAAGGTGAATTACAATCCATGGGGATCTTGATAGAGCTGAACTGATAAGAGAATGCTGAAGGACACTACATCGAGGGTTCTACAATGAACACGTCCGAGATTAGCATGGACAGGTAGAGTTGGCATACGACATTCAAGGATTGCAAGTGATGCTACATGTACAAGCCACATGGAGAATCGAGGGCAATTAAAACATTTTAGATGCAGGTCGTAATGCAGATGAAGCTAAGGCCAATCTTACAATGAAACTTGGTGCAAAGCTCTATGGGGAATGGATTACCAAGTAGAGCATAAATCCTTGATAACCTATTGGATTCAATTTATAACACATGGGGATATTTAGTTCTAGCAAAGGCATGACCGATGGCACTTAACAGAAATAAATAACAAGTAGATATTTAAAGAATGTGTAGCAAGAGTTGATCATAGAAACAATTTCTTCAGATCTGACCAGTTATGGCATACACCATGTTATTAATACATTTAGGCACATTTGATTAACTCTCCTCTAGATTGTAATGCCTCCTTCAATTAGAGTAAGTGGTGAAGAGTCCCCAATAGTCTTTCTAATGAAAGCAATGCAGAGAACAAAACAAGACTGGCAGGGAGGGTATGTCTAGGCAGGTCGAATATTCAAATCAAGATATTAACATTTAAAAAGTGAAAATTACTTGGAGAGGACTCTCATTATTCACATGAACAATATCATAGATGCTCTGATACTAGATAATGGAAAAAATCAAAATTGTACACAGAGCCAAACACACAGGTTATAATAAAAATTAATAATATTAAACTGCACACTATATTATTTGAAACATTATTATGTTTATATAAGAAATATATTTTCTATATTCAAGATGGTGAGATCCCTACAAACTCTAAGACAAATAATCTTCCAACTAACCAACTGACTATATACAAATATATTGTTACTATAATTTATTCGTGTAACTACCAGACTATATAAAATTAATTCCATATCTTATTCTTAATATTCATAAAAATAATATACCACACAATAATAAAATACTTATTAATGTATTATTGTTTAACTAAAAATAATTATGTTATTACACACTTAATAATATTAACACATCTTAACATATGTAAAGAGGGGTTTTATAAAGCAAGGTACATGATAAATTTTAGTGATATATATTCATTAATTCATGAATATTTCTTTTTTAAAATTTATTTTTGGAGATTTTTTATGGTCACTACATATGTTCAGATCACATAAAATTTTGAAATGTAAATTATCTTGTGGGTCGGCTCACCAACCATTTATAACAATTTCTTTGTTAACCATCTTATTTGCTACATATATATAATAAATATGATGTCATGGGTAACCATCGAATTCTACTTTTGGCAAATGACCCACAATATCAAATAAGCAATCCAATGGTAAGACCTCGACACCTCTATTATGAAACAAGAAAAATTGAATGGTTGTATTGTGCCCATTTTGTAACAATCACACTTCTACTGACTGGCTAAAATAGAATGACAACATCTACACTATAACTGAATGGCTACAACTGAACTTGTAGCATTTAAACTACAATCAAGTGCATGAACTGAATGACAACATCTTCACTACAATTGACTAGCTCTAATAAGATGATAACATCTTGGTTGTAACTGAATGGTGTTGTCTATGCTTCCACTGGGTAGTGTTATCTCTGTTATAATTGGACAATGGTATTCTAGCTACAATCGATTGGTTTCATCCATGTTACAACTATATGATAACATCCTTACTAAAACCAAATTGTAACATCCTTGATCATCATAGCATCTAGTGGAAATGTTAAAAATACAGGCCAATTATTCAGAAAATTAAGCATATTTTCTTATTTTAAAGAGCCAATAAAAAGGCCCACACAACTAAAATTCACTCAAAATATAAGTACTTATTACTTTTTTAGTTTGTATTGAATTTGATTTTAACTATTGAATAATGTCAAAACACTTTTACATGTAGATATCCTCATTGATCATGATTGTATCTCACAAATAAGAATTAATCACAATAGCATGTCACCCCCTAAAGTTTATATTGATGATAACATGCCACCACTTGAAGATGCTCCTCTAACTTTCGATGACAATGATCATGAAACTCAACTACTAGAAGGGATTTATGGTTCTCATCAAACACCAAATTTACCTAAAAATTTAACTCAAAAATATTTGTGAAGGAAGAGAAGTAGATGGACAATTGGAAGGTCCTTTAAGGTGGACTGAGCATCAAAAATTTATTTCATTGAATTCGTATAGCCTAAAAATCGACTAGGCATATCTTAAAGGTCTTTGAAGGTCCTTGAAGTTCATTAAATGTCTTTTAAGGTAGACTGGGCATCTCTTTTACCATATTTTCAATTTCATTCTTCTAGGCATAGGGATACCTATAGGGTCTGATGTTGGGTGGTGTACTTCCTAGAATGAGTTTGATGGCATGATCATATAAAAAACATGGAGGAAGTCTTTTTGACATGCCACCATTTTTTTTTTATGGTCATCCAACACCCTTTGCAAATCAGGATGTGTAGACTCCTTGGTTGGTTGAATCTCTATGAAAAATAAGTGTGCCACAAAACCTTATGAATATTTTTTAATAATATTCATCATCAGGTGGTAAATAAATAGTTTTAGAGATTTATCCCATTAGACACACTATTTAAAAGTCATGTTGTTTGAATGGAACCTCATGAATAGTTCTTGTAAATTCATCTCAATAGTGCCCAAAGTGGTGAGCCACTACACTCCCAAAACAATGTCAGCTCCTCCCATGGGAATAAAAAATAGAAGGGGAATATAACAAATAATCTCCCATAGCAAGATTAATGCTATATAATTTATTAGAATATTTGATTGTACCACCATCTACAAACATGACCTGAAGGTCTGGAGTATTGTAAATAAAATAATTCAAATGAGTAGCGAACTTACTATTGATGAAGTTATGTGTACTCCCAAAGTCAATTAACATAGTCACCTTAAGTTTCTTTAAGAAACCCACCAACTTAAGAGTTTGAGAATTACTAATGCCTAAAAGTGCATTATAGGAAATAATAGTTTGAGAATCTTTAGATTCATCCTTAGGTTCTTTCAAACCTGCCCCTAAAGCCTCCTTATCTCCTTTCTCCTAGAAATTTGTGCCTTATTTTTGAATATTAATGCCTGAATATCTAAAGGTTGCCTCCTATTTGAAAGTATCCATTCAGTTATAAAAATCCCACTTTTTTTTTGTAAAAACTTTGTGTAATCATGATTCCAGCTAATGCTTAACATTTTCATGTTTTAATGAGATTGCAGGGTCTATAATAAAAATCAAGATAGGAAGATCAAATAAAAATAAATATGATGTTTTCTATCTTCTAAAAGGCTTTGAATTGGAAAAATTATCAAAGTTAATTACAAGATTGTAAACTGTAGTTGGGGTGAAAAGGTTCACAAAAATATATGACAGAGAAACAAGTTACAAAAAATCAGAAGTTTAACTTTTCAAATTCTTAAGTTTTTGGAAAATTTTTAAGTTATTTTTTGAAAATTCTTTAGTTTAGAACTTTTGGTTGGAAATTTTGGTTGGGCATTTTGTTTGAATTTTATTTATTGTACATTCTGTTTAATAAACTATTCAAATATTATGTTCTAAGTTTCCCTTGCCTCGAAGGATTTGGTCATTGGGATTTTTATTTGGAGTTTGTGTTTAGATCCTTTGATTCATAATGTCCACCATCCACCAGTCAACATGAAGTCAAAATATAAATGATCTAAAAAGAAGCAATGCAGTTTCAAGGGAAATTAGAGGTCAACATGGAAAATAAGTAAGGCCATGAAAGCATTTAAGAGGCCACACCAGTATTTATGCTCATTCCAAAATGTATGACCTGTCCAAGTGGAAGTTAAGTTTGTAAAATTTTTCAAATCATAATATTTTAAATTTAAGAGAGTCATGCTATTAATATAATCAATGTAGAGGGTCAAATGACAAAGCCAAGCTTCTAAAATGGTAAGATCATGCACTTAAGCACTATAAAGTCTGGTGACAACACTAAAAAGGTAAAAAAGAAAAAGGAAAAGGCATATTGAAGTAAAAGGAAAAAAGGTAAAATAAGCTAAGTCTTGTACTTCTAATATTTTACTTGTTTTGAATACCTCCATGGAAGAGAAATGTTGAAGGGTTTGTGAGGCCAAGATGGACCATTCTAAGCATATTTTCCAAATGGCCATGAATCCTTCTTTGATTTTATCCCAGCTAGAGCAATCTGAAGCCATCATAAAAAAGTAAGGGGTTTTCTTTGGTGTGGACAAAAAGAATAGAAATTGTCCAAAATTTTTTAGCTATGCAAATGAGCAGTTGAAGGCAAGACCAAGTGGTTACACATCAAGACAATGAGTTTATTTTCCTTCCAAGGGAATATTCTCCTTTAAGCCCAAGTGTAGTGCATTTCTAGCTAAGAAGATCAAGGGTTTACTTGAAATCTTCATCATTACAAGGATAGGTAGTTACCATAATGATTTTATTGCAAGGCATGTGCTTCTAGGCATGATCAAGGGCATTTTATAACTAAAGCATATTCTCAAAATATTATGAGTGAAAGAGTTGTATAAAAAGAGGGCTTATCCTCTTTACAAAAGTTATTGTTGGTTGTTGTCCTTTCTAGGTCTTAGGTTATTGTAAATTTTAGAATCCTTTTTTCCTTATTTTGTGTACATTTTATCTCTATTACTAAAATGGTTACAATTTTACAACCATTAGCAAGTTCTGAGAACATTGTATATGTCTCCCATATTCAAGAGTAAACTCACCATGCTTTTTCCCATGATAACATTTTGAAACACTGATGTATGTAAGATTTATGATTCAAGATAATGAAAAATAGCTATGATTTATTCTATATCTTGTCATTAAAATGCAATAACATATTTTACATGCTCTACTGATTGGGTATTTAGTTTATGCTTATCAATGGTGGTAGTTGTTTTGGGCATAGATCTAAGTTGTAAATTCCTTTCTGCATAGTGATTTGGAAATATGTTGTTGACAACCTCTTAAGGACACCCTAGGTTTATGGATTTGATAGGAGAAATCATTTGAATCTGTAGTTGTAGTGTATGATTTAGGATTTCAAGAATTCGCTGGATATTTGCATTTTATTGGCACCAATGGATGCAACTCATTCCTAATAGTTTTTATAACTTGTATTTTAGTATTTTTCATCTTTGAAAATGAATTATGTCATGATTTTTGAAGGAGATCCCAATGTTTGACAAATCACACCACCACACCATTCTTTTATAACTACTTAACTCATCTTACCCTGCAAATAATACACCTTGTTGCATATTTTAAGTGTTAATTTCCTATAAATGCATAAATATTGCATATCTAAAATGTATGTGTTTTGTGATTTGAATCCTAGCATTATAATATCTCATTTGGGCCTTATCATAATAAAAAATTCTTTGGAAATGAATGTTGCAGTCATATTTACATCTGCCTTCAGTTGCTTGTGTCTAGCCTAGAGCATTTGTTCATTCCATGTGATAAGCCTTCCTAGGTGGAGTGTGAAAACTTGGTTATACCCTAGTCATATTTATGTGTTTTATGTGTCAATAATCCCCATGGATATTGAACTATAGTATCCCTTCATGCGATCAAGCTACCCCTTAGGTCCTCTCACCTTGGTTTAGGTAGAACCAAAAATCGCAGGGAGCTAACCATACCCTTTGTCAGTGACTTCCAATCATTATCTGCATTCAGTCCATCTTGATGCTAAACCCTTCAATGGTTATAATGAAATATTTATGGGTTTTTCATCTTTGTTTTCAATTTTCTCAAAGTGTGCAAGGCTGAGTGCAATATGTTTATAACTGAGAACTAACACTCTTCTAGCACCATTACTGAGGAGAAGATCCTTGCCACATATATTGCCAAGGAATCTTGTAGAGAGCTATTGTTTGTTAAGTATTATCAATTTATTTTCCTATCTTTGTGTTGATTTGTCTATCTTGGCCATCAAATACACAACACTCATCTAGCACCATTTCTAGGGACTTGAAAGATATAGTAAATTGATATTTGCTAAATTATTGCAAGGAGTTGTAAATCTATTCCTGTTTTGTAGTGATTTTCCCTCTTGAACATAAATATGGGTTTTCAGTATATTTAATTTCATATTTCATCACTAGCTTTAGCAAATTATGATTTCAATATGTATCACAACATTTTTTCAATCTATTATTTTCTAGAAGTTTGCTTCTAGTGGTGACTTTAACATTGTATCTGGTTTCAAGGAAGATCAATTCCCATTTTGAATATTTTTAGCTTTGAGTGTTCTTTTATTTAAAAATTTGTAAGGACAGAGATCATCCTACAAAGGTGAGTCATCAAATCAACTTGTCTCACCCTTAAGTATTCATCAGAGAAGAAGGAGACAAGTTTGGAGGCCAATTGAAAGACAAAGTTCAGTAGCAAAAGAATGTGTGGACTATCAAGATTATGGTACAATTAAACTTTTATTTTTTGAACTTACTATTATTAAAGATTATCATAGTTCTCTAACCATTTAGAACCTTATATTATAATTTATTACCCAACACTTTCTCAATCAACGGAATCTCCTCCTATGTTTGATTCCCCAAGTCCACCTCACTCAGCCCCTCACAACCCTTTGCCATTTGATCTTGAACTCACCATTGAACAAATCATGAGGCATAGGGATCAATATGAGAATGAATATCTCACATTCAGGATTCCTAGAATTAGACTAATTGATTTTGATGAAATGGAAGGTTATCCTAATGAAGTCCTAAATGAAATAAGGAATCACCTTTCTAAGTTTTAAAGGAACAATGTAGTGATTGGTGATCAATATTTAAGGGATTTTTACATTATCATTTATGATTATGAGGTTGAGAATGAGGATGTTTGCATTAATTTATTTGTGCATATGTTTGAAGAATATGATCATGAGTGGTTGAATTCCCTTCCCCATGGATGCATTGATTCATGTGAGGAAATGAAAAATGTTTTCAAAATTCAATATGGTGATAGGATTGATCCTAGTTTTCTTTTGAAATAATTTGAAAAATTAAAAAGAACCTCAATGAGTGTGTTCAGTGACTTTAACAAAAGGTTTAATAAGACCATGATGAGGCTACCTGAGAATATGAGGCCTAGTGATATAGCTTGCTTGATTAAATATTATGATGCATTTGACAAGAAGGTAGCCTATTACTTGAGAGACAAGTCTCCTACGAACCTGCGATTGGAATTCAATATGGCCATCCAAATTGAAAAAACATAAAGGCTATGGGTAAAACTTTGAACAAGCAAGCTGATGTGAAATTGGTTAGTCTTGAAAAAATTTAGTCCACTAAGAATGCCAACCTTGAGAAAATCATGAAAACTTTGGCCTCCACTATCAAGGAAATGTCCTACAAGCTAGATAGAGTTGAAAAGGGGCTGCCTCATGGGTCTACAAGTTAGGAGAGAACTTAGAATTTGAATCAAGCATAATAAAGATCTCATTTCCACATTAGAGATAATGATAGAGGGAAGAGGCCTACACATGATGATATAAATCAGAATAGAGGGGCTGAAAAAGGACTTGATCCATTGAATGCCAAAGTCAATTATATAAATTATGATATTGACATTAACTAGTGTAATAAATGCTTCTTTCTCCATCTTCTATGTGATACTACTAAACAAATTGATGAAGATGTAGATGAACTTGAGTCTACATCTAATGATGATGAGATTTTGATGTTGGATTATCAAGTATCCCAAAGTAAAATGTTTGCTTCCACATAATTGCTAAGTGCTACTACTATTGATCAATTATGGAGTGTAGTACAAAAGGTATGTGTCCCAACTTCTGAACTTGTTTGTGATATTAACATGACACAAACATATGAATTGCCCAATCATGATTTTGAATTCTTACATTCTATGATGATTAAGAAATATGATGAGGGGATTCCTTCAGTTGACAACAGGTAACTGCTAATTAATACAACAATTGTCCAAGAAAATGAATATAGCCTAAAAAGCAGGAAACAAGGTGTTACTCCTCAAGATACTACCCCTATAAATCTAAGGGCATTAACTCAAATCTCCCATGTTAGGAATTATCTTTAATTTGTCATGCCATTGAAAGTGGAAATGGTCTCCTATCATGATATAATAAGTTACCCACATAACTTAATCAAACAACTTATAGTAATTTTTACAATGTTCATGTTTTGCCTTCATAAATATCTGCTTATGCTATATTTTGAACCTTGTAATTTTTTTTTTTAATAACACAATCTGGACATTATCTTCAAATTTTCACTTCTCATCATTATGGAGGTCTTGATTAACAAATTGAAAATAGACTAGTCACCACATCATACACTTTAAAAAAATAATAATATGTTTTATTAAGTTGATAATTTTATTTTTCAAAAATAAATTTAAAAAAATATTTAACAAATTTTTTATTTAAAAAAAAAATGTATATGTAAAAATATATTTATAAGTTAAAATATATAACTTATTTATATCAAAAAGTGAGACACACTATTATATTTCTCATCTAATGTATTATATAATATAAATTAAACATAAATATTATATTTAACAATACATTATGATTTTTTTTTCTTTTTTCTTTTTTAATAATTTTAGAAAATAATGATTTATAAGAATCAATAAATTAATTCATTTTATATTTTTTAAAAAATTGGGATCTTTGTATTTGTCTCAAGGATGTCAATATTTATTCATTTTACACTCATCCCAAATAAAATGTTTAATAAACAAATATTTTAATAATAATAATAATAATAATAATAATAATAATAATAATAATAATAATAATAATAATAATAATAATAATAATAATAATACGGAGGTGTAATGCAAACATTGATAGATTAAAAAAAATGTCTTAGAAATGATTCAAACAAGTGAGATAAAATATGAATATAATTTTGTAAGTAGTTGCTTGATACAAAAGATTTTGAAGTTAATTTATTTTTCCATATGATTAAAAGATGTCAAGAGAGAAAGTAAACCAACACAATGGATATAAAACACCTGCAATAAATTAAGAATGAGCTTTAAAAAGAAATATACTCGTTCCTCTTATTTTTTATTGATGTGGATTTATCCTCTATTGTAATGCCCCTCCCCTCCTATTTTGTAGTGGACTTATTTAGAAATATTCACTTAATCTTGTTTTTTAATGCATTTTGTACTTGAAATGTGAGTAGTTGGGAACTCTATCCTTAGTGTCAGATCAACATAATGGCATTCTTAATGTATATTTATTATGCCAAGTTGAACAGATTTCCTTTCATCATGATTTGTCTTATTGTGTGCTTGTTAAAAGACCATGTTTTCGAACTACTGGCTATGTGAATGTTATCGTTTAAAGGCATTATTGATTGAAAGTAAGTAAGCATCATGATTAGGATTCAAGTTCACTGGACTTGTTTCATATTTGATTTCATTAATGCCTAGTTTAAAGAGATAAGCTGACCATTGTCAAATTGATATGCGGATTCATAGCTTGGACCTTTACTAAAAAATAGAAATGTGTATTGTAACCAATGATAATAATATATTTATAATTATAATCTAAATTGATTATAGGATAATAAACTTAAATCAGATTTAAAATTATATATAAATATTAGTGAATAACTATGAGATGATATGGTAGTTTGGTTAGACAATTTATTGGGATATGAATGATCCTCAAATAAATAGATAAGAGTTGAAATACTGACACTTTGAACAACACATAAATGAAAAATAATGCACAATTATTAATGAAAAGGATTGCCACCTCTTATCAATGCTGACAATAAATAAACAAACATATCAGACTTAGTCATCCAAGCCCTTTCCTTTAGATATGAATCCTGATACATCCCTTTATGAAATACAACCTCATTTAATTTATTTGATTCTCGTTTCACCCTAGCTTTTTTAGATAAGATGTTTGTGAAGTGAGTTTTATTCTTAGCTAATATATACATCTTTGACCCCAAAATGCTATCGACATTTTACCATACCTTAATGTGCTTTAAAATATCAAGATCTTAAAACTAAATTAATTCAAAATTGAATCCACATTTGTTAGGAAAAAAATATTTTACAATGGATAAAGACACCGCGTAATGATTAAATCCTAAAATGGGAAGAACCGAGCTTTCTGTGACCCAATCCACGATCATCCAATATGGATTGACCAATGAGTGATCCAACCTATTTGAGATATTATTGAATACCAGTCTCCTATTATCCCAAATGGACTAACATTGCTTTCTTACTTTTTGATTGAAAATTTTCAACTCTGTGGGCTTTCTTGATTTATTATTTTTCATTTTTTGTTTTAATTTTGCTTTTAGGTAGTTAATAATTTTCCTTTCCAATTGTAATTTTTTCTCTACCATAAATTTTATATATCATCAATCACAATTTTTTTTCTCTACTATAAATTTTATATATCATCAATCACAAAAAATGAGCGGCTCAATCAAACTTTTTAAAATAAAAATGACAAATAATGATAACAATATTTTTTAGAGGCCTGCCAATCATAACCTAAAAAACCAGTTGGCTAAACATCCCTAGTTATACAAATGGAAAGGAATATAATGAAAAAATAAATAGTTAAAAACTACATTTGCATTGTCTTTAATTATTATTTAGCTTTCTAATCATTTTAGGATATACTTACCAACTTTCCAAGAGAACCTTGTCATGAATCCATGGTGGACATATCCTAGAATATACATCAAAAAGATATATTTGTCCATATATGTCATGTTTTTTCTATGAATGGAGGAAATAAAATTTAGACAAACAGGTTATATATGAGGCATCTGTATGAATGGTGGAAATATAATGATATGTTAGACAAATATTTTCCTATTTTCATACATTGAATATGATTAATTTAAAAAATATAAATACGATCATATGACCATCAAATTTAGTCTTTGCAGTCCATTATCCTTTTCTTGAGTTCTTTCTAACCTTTGTGACTATTTTTTTAATAAATGCAATAACATTCTTAGCATGTAGTGCAAACATTATTAAATTTATATTATTATCATATAGTAAAATACTAAAACACACAACATTCTTATTTATTTATGATTAAAAACTAACACATGTTAATTATGTTTACACTATTTTTTTTTTCATTATTTGTGGTTATAATTTGGCACACCTTCAATATTTTCACACATGATAAACACTAGCTAATAGTAAAAATAGACAATTGATTAGTTTTGTAACAAGTGAATAATAATAATGAAATTACCATATATTAATTGAGTGTTCACTTCAATATATTTTGTACATTTGAATTCACACTTATGTAATATTTTTTTTATGTAAAGAGGGGTTTTATAAAGTGAGGGATAGGGTAAATTTTATTGACAAATATTTGTTAATTTATGAATATTCTTTTTTTTTCAAACTTGATTTTTGTGATTATTTAAGGTCACTACATAGGTCCAAATCACCTAAAAATTAGAAATGTAAATTATTTTATGGGTCATATTGCCCACCGTTTATAAGAATTTCCTAGTTAACTATCCAATTTTCCACATATATATAGTAAATATGATGCCATGGATAACCATCAAATTCTACTTTCATCAACTACCCCATGATTTCTAATAAAAAACCCAATGGAGAAACCTTTGTGCCCTTGTCTAGAAAAAAGCAAAACTAAACATCTATACCATGTTCATTTTGCATCACCCACATTGTCACTGATTAGTTACAATCGATAAGCCAAATTGAACAATAATATTTGCACCAGAACTGAATGATTACAATTGAATTATAGCATTTAAACTACAACCAACTTGTTGAATTGAATGGTAACATCCAAACTGTAACTCACCAATTACAACCAGATGGCAACATCTTTAGTTGTAAACGAATGGTGTTGTCCATGCTTCCACATGGTGGTGTCATCTTGGCTATAGTCAGACAGTGGCATTCTAGTTACAATTGAGCTGTTGCATCCATGTTACAACCAGATGGTAGCAACATTATTGAAAATGAACTGCAACATCCTTGTTCATCATGGCATTTAGAGGAAACATTAAAAGGAAAGGCCAATTATCAATAAAATTGAGCATATTATATTATTTTAAAGAGCCAATAAAAAATATTACACAACCATAATGCACTCAAAATACAAGTACTTATTACTTTTTTAATTTGTATTGAATTTGATTTCAACTATTTAATAATATCAAAACACTTTTACATGTAGAAATACCCATTGATCATGATTGTATCCCATAAGAAAAAATTAATCATAATAACATGTCACCCCCTGAAGTTTATATTGATGATGAAATGCCACCACTTGAATATGCTTCTCTGAATTTTGATGACAATGATCATGAAACTCAACGGTCAGAAGATATTTTTGGTTCTTATCAAACACTAAGTTCAATTGAAAATTCCACTTAGAAATATTTGCGAAGGAACATAAATAGATGGACAATTGGAAGGTTCTTTAAGGTGGAATGGGCATCAAAATTTCCCTTCATTGAACCCGTATAGCCTAAAAATGGACTAGGGATCTCTTGAAGGTATTTAAAGGTCCTTTACGGTAAACTAGGCATCTCTTATACAATCTTTTCAATTTCATTTTTCTAAGCATAGGGATACCTATAGGGTCTACTGTTGGGTGGTGTACTTCTTAGGATGAGTTTGATGGCATGATTATATGCACGAATTAAAGGAAGTCCTTTTGGCATGTCCTTAAAAAAAATAGAATGATCATCCAACACCCTTTGAAAACTAGGATGTGTAGACTCTTTGGTTGGTTGAATCTCTATGAAAAATAAGTGTGCCACAAAACCTTTTGCACCTTTTCTGATAATCTTCATCATTTGGTGGGAAATAACCAGTTATGGAGATTTATCCCATAATCCATGTTGTTGAACGGTCATACCTGTTGGTTGAATATTTTGTCGATCAGCGTACTGATAAACAAAATAGGTCTGATCAGCCAAAGTAGGAAGATTAGTCATCCAAATGTGTAAGTTTACCATATTAGAAGGGGACTAATCTCTCCTCTCATCAAGGGGAGGTTCCCTATATATATATATATAAACAGAAAATAATACTCAAGGGTAGGACAAACCATCCATCTCTCTTTTTCAGAGATGATGCATGCAGACCAAAAGAAAAACTCAAGGGAAATGACAGACATCAATCCTCTTCTTTCAAAAGTACTATCAGCTAGCCACAAGAGTACTCCTGGTAGTAACAGTAAAATGTAACCAAGGACATAGTAACCAGCAAATTGAGATGCAACACAAAGTCTCCACCTGAATTGCTCAAGAGTAAGATACGAAGGACAATGAGTGCACAAAGTCGTCCCAAGGTCCTTTACACAGAAATGAAAAGAAAACACATTGAAAGGCAATTATGGGGGCACAAAGTCTCTCCATAGTTGACTCTTCAGGACACCTTCATGACTAATTTCACTAATTCTACTTATTGAATTAAAGGAACAGAAAATATATCAAAGAAAAAGACATAAGAATAGTTTCCCCAACAACAAAGATATTACAGCACAAAGTCTGAAAAGTCACTTGCTTTCTTATTCCAATAAAAAAATATGATCAACAAACTGAGCTCAAAGTCTCAGTAGTGCCTTTCAATTTGGGTAGAGTTTCATTCTGATTGTCAAAAAAAGATATATTTACAATAAAAGAGAGTCCCTTATATAGCCTCTTCAAGAAGGACTCAGGAACAGTAACACATCATGTTGCGTTGAAAACTATTAGGAAGATAGGCTAGAAATTAGGGGCATCTACCCATTTTTTTTTCTCAATGCAGAGAAACAAGTCACACTTATTGAAAGTTTGCAACTTTCAATGTCCACCTAGAAATCTGATCCTTCCTTCATCGTTCCTCCTTTTCTGGTTAATTGAATCGGGTCTTGGATTTAATTTTTTATTCTGTTCCTTCCTTGCTTCCTGCTGGTCTTGGATTTAAAACCTGTGAATGCATTCAGGTCTGTAGATTTCAAGGATCAATGGCTATTTTATGAGCTTTGAAATTGACATTCGCGCGCCCGTCACTACATTTTCAATGGCTAGTTCGCTATCTTGAATTTGACATCTTCGAGCACGTCACCCCTTATTCCTTCTTTAGATTTTTTGTTTGGCACTTTCCTAAAAATAACCTGCCCTTTCGAGCCTTAAGAAATGATCTGCTTTGGGTCGAGAAGAGCCCCCCACAAAGGTATCTACCCTTCGGGTGGTCTTCAAATGGCCTTCGGGCTTCTTATTTTACATCTTCCTGAAGGGAAGGTGACCCTTCAATTTGGTAGCCGAGAGTCCCCCGCAAGGGCACCTGCCCTTCGGGGTCCTTCGATGGCCTTCACCCTAGAAGTCTCTCATGGCCTTTTCCTTAGTGGACTATCTCTCGGGCTTTCTCCGTGGACAAATTCCCGCAGACAAAAAGTCTGTGGAATTATTCCGTTTGCCTTAGTCTTTGCTTCTTTGGAAATTTCTTCAGGCTTTCTGCCTGTAGCTGCTTTCCCAAATTCTTTCAGACTTTTTGTCTGAAGGAATTCCTTCAGATAAAAAGTCTGAAGGAATTGCTTCTTAGACTTTTTCAAATGCCTTAAACAAAAATCTAAAAGAATTTACCTTTGCGGCCTTCTTTGAAAATGACCCTTCCAAAGGGTACTTTTGTTGACCAAGTGCCCTCCACAAAGGGCACTTGTCCTTTGGGAAGCTTTCTTGAACTTTTACATTGAAACTACGCCTTTGAAACAAGGCGATGAACCAACTGTTGAACCGTTTGATTGAACTACTTGGTTGAACCAAATGTTGAACTGCTTGGTTGAACCAAAATGGTTCAAGCCGATGAACCCTTTGATTGAACCAAGTCTTTGAACCAAGCAAATGAAGCAAAGCATTGAACCAAGTCGATGAACCACTCTGTTGAACCACTTCGTTGAACCAAGCTTTGAACCAAAATGGTTCAAGTCGATGAACCAATCAAATGAATCGAAGCATTAAACCACTTGATTGAACCCGCCTTTGAACCATAAGACGTTGAACCAACCATTAAACCAAGCTTTGGTTCAATGGTTCAAACGAAGCCTTGAACCAACTAACGAACCATTTGATTGAACCAACGGATGAACCAAAACATTGAAACAAAGCGGATGAACCACCTGAGTGAAACAAAGTGTTGAACCAATTGGTTGAAATTTGAACTCATTGAACCTTTGAACCAAAGTGGTTCAATAGTTCAATGGTTCAAGCCTTCTTTGCTTAGATGCTTGCCGATGGAGATTTTGATTGAACCAAAGCACAAACCAATCCTGAAAATGACTAAGTGTTGGAAACTGATTCTTTTGATTGAACCCGTCTGTAGAAGTCTTTGAACCTGTAAAAATGAACCTACCTGCAGAGTCCATAGAAATCAAGTCTGTAGAAATCAAACTGTAAAGCCCATAGAACTTGGCCTGTAGAGTCCATAGATTCAAGCTTGTAGAGTCTGTAGATTACTGAGAAGCTTGAAAATTGAGGAATTTGAATGCCCAAGACAAATTTTGGAAAGGGAAGAGACAATTTTGGTCTATAAGACCAAAATAGTTCAAATGTTGTCCCAAAAATGAGTGATATTTTTGGGGGACAACAATTGGCTCCAGTTGGGGAACTTCTATCAATTGCAAAAAGAATTGAAGGGAGTAGAGTCTAGAATCTCCACTGTCTTCATGTGTACCATTGGGCTATGGAGTCATGCTACCTAGAAATGAAAGGCATCAAAAAAGAAAACAAATAAAAAAAATAGAATTAAAAATTATACAAATATAAATATATACAAATGTAATGATCTGATACTTCAAGAGTTGAAGTGTTTCAGGTGTTGCCCATTGTGAGGCAGAGAAAAAAGTGTGCCATCTTGATATTTTAGTAGAAAGCTATTTTCACCAATGTGCTGATGAATTATAAATGGGCCTCTCCAAAGGGAGTCAAACTTTCCATGCATCTCCTTTGGTTCTCTCTTATTGTCCCACAACAGGACTTGATCCCCAATCTAGAAATCATGATTTTTGGCCTTCTGGTCAAAGAGTTTCTTTACCAGACTTTGAAGAGCAGCAATTTTGTCCACCACCATGGTTCTCTGTTCCTCCAACTCAGTCAGGCACATGATTATTTTATCAAGAGAGCTTTCATATGTCTGATCTTCAATTGCCTTTGCCAATTTCAAGGCTAGCAATTCTAAGGTGATTGGTATCTCAACATTGATACCATAAAGAAGTTGAAAAGGAGACATACCAATTGCCCTCTTTTGTGTGATTTTGTCTGCCCATAGAGCATCAACCAATCCTTTATGCCATGTTCTTTGATTGTCATCTGCTAGCTTCTTGATGATAGTTACCAGGTTCTTATTGCTGAATTTAGCTTGTCCATTCCCTTGTGGAAAATAATCAGAAGAGTGAGAGAGTATAATTCCATAATGGAAATAGAATTGTGTAATATCCTGAGAGGTGAAACAAACTGCATTATCAGTAACAATTTTGATCAAAACTCCAAACTTGGAAATGATATTCTCTTTGAGGAAGTTGCATACAACTTTTGAAGTAGCATGCTTAGTTAGGATTGCTTCTGCCCACTTGGTGAAATAGTCAATTGCTGTAAGGACATAATCATGTCTAACACTTGAAGATGGGTTTATAGTCCCAATAGAATCAATCCCCCATTGCTAGAAAGGTTCTTCTATGATCACTAGATTGAGAGGCATAGCAACTAACTTGAGTCTTTCAACAAATTACTAACAAAGTTCACATTTCCTAACCCACTTATGTGCATCTTGGAAAAGAGTTGGCCAGTAATAGTAGAAAAATGTCCTCTACAAGATATATTGTGGAAAGATTTCAAAAGCTGGCTTTGTTTCTCTTTGTCTACACAACGAAGGAATACTCCATCTATGCTTCTCTTGTACAAGCCATTGTCCCAAAGGACAAAATTGGCAGCTTTCAATTTGATAGTCCTCCTTTTTTTGTAAGACAAATAAGCAAGACATTCACCATAAGTAAGGAAATGAGTGATACTTGAATACCATTCATTGGTAGTGGAGACAAAAAGGACTGTTGGTGTCTCTTCCACTTTAGTTTCTTCACGTTGTGTGTCTTCTGGCTTATTGTCAGCAATTAATTGGCATAGGCCTTTACCCCTGACCAGCTTTGTCGGCTTGATGTCTAGATCAAACTCTTAGATATTTTCAATCCAATTACCTCTTTTCGTGCCAAACTCTTGCTGAGTTAATATAGAATTGACTGTAGTGTCAGGAACTAAGGCAGTAGTGTGTGAATTCAGAATCTAGAAGTGAAAATGTTTGACTGCTTTCACCAATGCATAAGCATGCCTCTATACATTTGAATACTTCATCTCATGGGTTTTGAGAGGGCAACTCATGAAAGAGTAGGAGATTCCATACCTTCCTTGTCCTCTTGAACAAGAATTGCTAAAAGAGTGTGGTCAGATGCATATATGTATATGATGAAATCTTTGTTGTAATCTGGACAAACCAAGGTAGGGGCGTGAGTAATGGCAGTTTTGATATCTTGAAATGCTGATTTGCCTTCTTTAGTCTAGCTAAATATGGTCTTCCCTTTCATCATGTTCACAATGTGTCTATTCTTCTCAACAAATTTGGGGATGAATCTTCGTAAGAAATTCATCTTTCCAAAGAAAGAATGAACAACATTATTACTTGTAGGCAAATTAAGTTCTTGAATAGACTTGACTCTGTCTAAGTCAATCTTTATGCCTTATTTTGACACAATGTGTCCAAGGAGTTTCTCCTCTATTACTCCAAAAATAGACTTCTTGGGGTTCAAGGAAATACCATTCTAGCGGTAGCACTCCAACACTTGTTGTAAGTGGTGCACATGATCAGATCGATGCTTTGAAAAGACAGTCAAGTCATCAAGGTATACCACTATGAATTTACCAATCTCATCTTTGAAATCCAGATCCATTGCTCTCCAAAAGGTAACACCAGCATTTATTAAACCAAAAGGCATTCTTCTATATGCAAATGTACCCCAAGGTGTGGTGAGTACAGTCTTGTGTTGGTCTTCTTCACCAACTTTAAATTGATTATATCCTGAGAAGCCATCCAACATTGATAACATCTCTAAACCTGTCACTGTTTGAAGCACTTGATCCATAATTGGCAAAGGATAATTATCTTTCAAAGATGCTTGATTTAGATTCCTAAAATCTACACAAATACGAATTTTGCCATTCTTCTTCCTTATAGGCACTATGTTTGCAATCCATGTGGAATGATGGATTGGCAAGATGATTCTAGCATTTAACATTTTTTGTATCTTAGACATAATAGTACCTGATATTTTTAGATTGTACTGCCTGGATTTTTGCTTATAGGGCATTGAATCAGCCTTGAGAGGAATGTCATGGCAGATTTCATCAAGTCTGAGAGACTTCAGGTCTTCATAAGAATATGTTAAGACATCCATGTATTGATGGAGTAAAGAGGTGAACTTGAATCTTTCTTCAGGGGTGCAGCACTTACCAATGTTGACCATCTTGGGATTTTCTTTAGTGGTCAAATTTACTTGATCGAATCCTTGAGAAAAACTTGAATCTGTTTGTTGTTGTTTGATGAATCTATCATGCTTGTCAAATAGCTTCTCAAGAGAAACCAGGCCTTTGGAAATTTTATTTCCTTTCAGTTGTAAGAATTCTTCATTTATATCTAAACTAGATTTAGAGGCTGATTCATACTTCTGAGGTTCACTGCCTTCAAAATGTAGCTGTTCAAAATTGTCTTTTCATTTCAAGAAGGCAATGATTTGATGGTCATAATTGAATACTTGCCAATGATTAGCATTGTCAAGAACACTTGGTCTATATATTAGCTCAATAGTATACCTGTCTTCTTTGAAATCTGAATGATGAACTAAGAGAGTTCTTGAAACAACAAGTGCATTAGCTCTGTCATTAGACTCTCTGGGTATGGCAGAAATGTTGAAAGCATCAAAGATTTCAATTTGGTCCCAAACCAAGTTACGGTAGTGGCGTAATATTTCATTCTTAGTTTGGTAAAGATTTATTACTTGACAAACCACTAATTCAACATCCCCTTTGGCATGAAGAAACTTGATGCATTTTTCTTGAGCAGCCTTCATTCCAAGCAGCAGAGATTCGTATTTAACTGTATTGTTAGTGTTGCTAAACTATAATTTGTAAGATGAAGGAAACATATCTCCTTGAGTAGATATCAACACAATCCCAACTCCTAAACTGGTAGAGGAATAACTACCATCAAATTCTAAAGTCCATATTTCATCTGATACTGATTTTTCTTTAGACTTTTCTTCATCAAAGATGGAGGATCCTTATTCATCTGTATTACAGCCTATTAGTTCTTCTGCTATTCTAGTTGAACTAATTTCTGAGTTGACACTTTCAAGAATTTTATCAGGTATTTCATGTACTTCATCTATAGATAGAAAACAGTTACCCATACCTGCGGATTCAAAAAGAATTTGGGCTTCAGGGGCTGATGTCTGAGTGACCACATATTTTGCCTCCTTTTTAGGGAGCAACCTCTTCATTAAACCTTGTATAGGGATCCTTGCCTCAGATAGATCCATGCTTAGTTCTCCTCCCATGTCATTGTAGAAATTTCATCCAAGCAAAATGCCATAGGATGCTAGGATGTCAGCCACCAAGACAATCATCTTGATTTTCTTGTCTAGAAAGGCTACAAATGCAAATTGGGCATCTTTGATTTTCCCCAGTAATGGTACTTGCTTTTTCTCCATGGAGAAACATCTCCCAAATGTCTTAGTCAGTGTGAGACCTAGAGACTCAGATACTTTAGCAGGCATGACATTATCAGATGCGCTTGAGTCTATAATACAATTACTCAGCTTGTGGCCATTTATTAATAGGAAAACATAGAAAGGTTCTATTTTTCTAGGAGTAGCTGGGGGGTAATGACCAAATTATTCATGATAGGTGTGTTCTTTGGAGAATCAGGAGTTACCTTTTTATTTTTTTGTCCTGCAAGGACGGTTTGGTTCTTGACACATTGGATCAGCTTATCCAATTGATCAGGATTGGACTACAAATATTTAAACTCAGACATTTGTATTTTTGTCTTTTTGACATAATCGATTATGTCAAATGGTTGAATTGAGCTAGGTACAGAGAAAGGTACTTCAACCTTCTAAGTTTTAGGAGGGATGGGAGGTGGGTTGGTTTGCAAATTTAAAGTAGAAGGGGAAGGCAAAATTGATGTATTTGCCTTTTGGGTGATTACCAAATCCTTTGACTGAAAAGGCAGAGTGGTTCCACGCTTAGCAATTGTGACTATTGGCTATGGTTGCTCTTTTGTCTTCCCTTTATCAGCTTTCTAGATTGATTGGTTCTTGACCTGGTAAACACTGCATATGATCCATCCAAAGCTTCTCCTTTGCTTCTAGGTTCATCTTGGTAGTTCAGGAAACCAATGTGGGAGTCGTCAGTTGATTTTTATTGATTTTATTCAAAGAGATTAGCATCACTTTATTGATTCAATTTAGGCTAGAAAGAGAACTCTAATTTTGCTTCAAGATATCCCATTGCTGAATTGGTTGGAGGAGCTTTTAGGGTAAGTTTCCCTTGTGAGGGAGGAAGGCGATTCTATTGCCCTTGATTCCTGGTAGCATTGCCTTGATATGACTGATTTGGGAATGTCCTTCTATATGAAGGAGTAGAAGACATTTCTTGAGCCATTTGCTTTTTGAGAGTAAGCAACTCATTTGCCAATTTTTGCACCATTAGATCTGTGGTGCTTGTAGATGAATATTCAAAAGATGATGAAGCTCTATTTCTATTTGGATCTCTTCTTATCTTCCTTGCTAAGATGAGATCATCTTCTACCTCAGTGGCCAAATGTTGAGCTGCAGCAAGATTTATTTGACCAACACATCTCAAAAGAAAACTTACTTCAGGTAACTGAGAATTAATGAAAAAGCATTTGAGATTCTTAGCTGCAGGTTGAGCAATTACAAAAATTATGTTCCTCAGTTTGTCAAATTTGGCTATGAAGTCTCTCATAGGCTCATAAGGTTCTTTATTCATTTGTGTAAGTTGAGCTAGAAGTGCATGTGCATCTTTTGTAGGTTTGAATCTAGCTTCAAACTTATCTTTGAGAGTATTCCAATCAGTTACTGACCAAGCCTGTAGATGATAAAACTAATCTGCAGTAGCACCTTGTAGTGTCTCCACAAAAAACCTGACTACTACATCTTCAAATTCTACTCTGATTACTCCACAAGCTATGCTGAAGGCTACAATGTGTTCATCAGGATGAACTTTCCCATCACCATAAAATTTGGAGAAATTCTTCCTTGAACTGCGTGGAAGCTCATGTAGAGGTGGAGTAAGATTGAGAGGACCAAAAGCATTACCCCAAGGGCCTTGAACTGCCATTGTAGGATTATGAAAAGGAGGAATAAAAAATCTCAGAGGGGTAATTATTGGCAAAGCTTTATCAATAATAGAAGTAGATACCTCATTTGGCAATGGAGATCTGAGTTTAGTAAGAGGAAAGCTCTTGGTTCGTTGGAGACGAGATGGTGAAGGAAATAGATCAAAATCACTTTACTGTACCAACTCAAATATAGGGTCAATGATACCTTTAGCCCTTTGGATTCTTGTATACCTTGAATCTGCCAGATTGTGAAACAAAAATGAAAAATAATTGACCTTGCTTCAGTTTGAAGCTTGAGGCTTTAAACTGTGCACTCTTTCCTGGTTAGTGTGGAGGTGAATGGTAAGGCTATAAATGGATAATGGATATTAAATGAAATGGAGTCACCAGAGTCTATAATAGATAAGGGTTATAATGATAATGGGTTTGATACAGGTGATGTTTTAATCTGAAACTTGAGGTTCTAAATTGCACAAAATTATGTATATTCCCAGCGGAGTCGCCAAAAATTGTTGGTTGAATATTTTGTCGATCAACATATTGATAAACAAAATAGGTCTGATCAGCCAAAGTAAGAAGATTAGTCATCCAAATGTGTAGGTTTACCACATCAGAAGGGGACTAATCTCTCCTCTCATCAAGGGGAGGTTCCCTATATGTATGCTTTATATATATATATATATATATATAAACATAAAATAATACTTAAGGGTAGGACAAACCATCCATCTCTCTTTTTTCAGAGATGATTCATGCAGATCAAAGGAAAAACTCAAGGGAAATGATATACAACACTCCTATTCTTTCAAAAGTACTATTTAGCTAGCCACAAGAGTACTCCTGGTAGTAACAACAAAATGTAACCAAGGACATAGTAACCAACAAATTGAGATGCAGCACAAAGTCTCCACTTGAATTGCTCAAGAGTAAGATACGAAGGACAATGAGGGCACAAAGTCATCCCAAGGTCCTTTACATAAAAATGAAAAGAAAACACACTGAAAGGAAATTATGGGGGCACAAAGTCTCTCCATAGTTGACTCTTTAGGACACCTTCCTGACTAATTTCACTAATCTTGCTTGTTGAATTAAAGGAACAGAAAATATATCAAGGAAAAAGACATAAGAACAGTTTCCCCAAAAACAAAGATATTATAGCACAAAGTCTGAAAAGTCACTTGCTTTCTTATTCAAATAACAAAATATGATCAACAAACTGAGCTCAAAGTCTTAGTAATGCCTTTCAATTTGGGCAGAGTTTCATTCTGATTGTCAAAAAAATATATATTTACAATAAAAGATAATCCCTTATATAGCCTCTTCAAGAAGGACTCGAGAATAGTAACACATCATGTTGCATTGAAAATTGTTAGGAAGACAGGCTAGAAATTAGGGGTATCTACCCATTTGTTTTTCTCAATGCAGAGAAACAAGTCACGCTTATTGAAAGTTTGCACTATCAATGTCCACCTGGAAATCTGATCCTTCCTTCATCGTTCCTCCTTTTCTGGTTAATTGAATCAGGTCCTGGATTTAATTTGCTATTTTGTTCCTTCCTCACTTCCTACTCGTCTTGGCTTTAAAACTTGTGAATGCATTCGGGTCTGTAGATTACAAGGATCAATGGCTATTTTATGAGCTTTGAAATTGACATTTGCACACCCATCACTATGTTTTCAACGACTAGTTTGCTATCTTGAATTTGATGTCTTCAAGCACATCACCCCTTGGTCCTTCTTCAGATTTTCTATTTGGCACTTTCCTGAAAAGAACCTACCCTTTCGGGCCTTAAGAAATGATCTACTTTGGGTCGAGAAGATCCCCCCACAAAGGTATCTGCCCTTCGGGTGGTCTTCGAATGGCCTTCAGGCTTCTTATTTTACATCTTCCCAAAGGGAAGGTGACCCTTTAATTTGGTAGTCGAGAGTCCCCCACAAGGTCACCTACCCTTCGGGGTCCTTCAGTGGCCTTCACCTTAGAAGTCTCTCACATCCTTTTCTTTAGCGCACTGTCTCTCGGGCTTTCTCCGTGGACAAATTCCTGTGGACAAAAAGTCCACAGAATTGTTCCATTTGCCTTAGTCTTTACTTCTTTGAAAATTTCTTCAGGCTTTTTGCTCGCAGCTGCTTTCTCAAATTCCTTCAGACTTTTTGTCTGAAGGAATTCCTTTGGACGAAAAATCCGAAGGATTGCTTCTTAGACTTTTTCAAATGCCTTAAACAAAAATCCGAAAGAATTTACCTTTGCGGCCTTCTTTGAAAATGACCCTTTCGAAGGGTACTTTTATTGACCAAGTGCCCTCCACAAGGGCACTTGTCCTTTGGGAAGCTCTCTTGAACTTTTACATTTGAACTGCTCCTTTGAAACAAGGTGATGAACTAACTGTTGAACCGTTTGATTGAACCGCTTGGTTAAACCAAACGTTGAACCGCTTGGTTGAACCAAAATGGTTCAAGCTGATGAATCCTTTGATTGAACCAAGTATTTGAACCAAGTGAACGAAGTGAAGCATTGAATCAAGCTGATGAAATGCTCTGTTGAACCACTTCATTGAACCAATCCGTTGAACTAAAATGGTTCAAGTCGATGAACCAATCGAATGAACTGAAGCATTGAACCAAATGTTGAACTGAGCATTGAACCACTTGATTGAACCCACCTTTGAACCATAAGATGTTGAACCAACCATTGAACCAAGCTTTGGTTCAATGGTTCAAATGAAGCCTTGAACTGACTGACGACCCATTTGATTGAACCAAAGGATGAACTAAAACATTGAAACAGAGCGAATGAACCACCTGAGTGAAACAAAGTGTTGAACTGATTGGTTGAACTTTAAACTTGTTGAACCTTTGAACCAAAGTGGTTCAATGTTTCAACGGTTCAAGCCTTCTTTGCTTAGATGCTTGCCGATGGAGATTTTTGATTGAACTAAGGCATTGAACCAATCTTGAAAATGACTAAGTGTTGGAAACTAATTCTTTTGATTGAACTCACCTATAGAAGTCTTTGAACCTGTAGAAATGAACCTGCCTGTAGAGTCTATAGGAATCAAGTCTATAGAAATCAACCTATAAATCCCATTGAACTTGGCCTACAGAGTCTATAGATTCAAGCTTGCAGAGTCCGTAGATTCTTGAGAAGCTTGAAAACTGAGGAATTTGAATGCCTAGGACAAATTTCGGAAAGGGAAGAGACAATTTTGGTCTGTAAGACCAAAATAGTTCAAATGTTGTCCCAAAAATGAGTGATATTTTTGGGGGACAACAATACCTTTTGAATGGAATCTCATGAATAGTTATTGAAAATTCATCTTAATATTTCCCAAAGTGGTGAGCCATTGCACTCCCAAAACAATTTTAGTTCCTCCCATGGGAATAATAAATATAGGGGAGTCTAATAAATAGTCTCCCATTACAAGCTTAATGTTATGGAATTTTTTAGAATAGTTGACCGTGTCACCATCTACAATCATAACCTAAAATTCTAGAACAGGGTAAATGAAACAATTTAAATTAGTAACTAACTTACTATTGATGAACTTATCTGTACTCCTAGAGTTAATTAACACAATCACCTTCTATTTTTCAAGAAACCCACCACCTCAAGAGTTTGAGGAGTACTAATGATTGAAAGTGAATAATAGGAAATATTAGGTTGAGAGTCTTTAGATTCATCTTCAGGTTCTTCTAAATATGTCTCTAAAGCTTCCTCATCTCCTTCCTCCTCATTAACACCATCGATGTAAAACACCTTTTCATCACGTCAATGTCCTTTGCTCCATTTTCTATCACATCTAAAACATAAACATTTTACATGTTTTTATTCCACTTACTAAGGTGTCAATCTGGTAGGCTATTAAAATCATGGTGCTAGGAAAGAACATTCATGGAGATTGGTGAAAGGTCTTTGTCTAATCAGCTCTTTTACCTTAGCCATGTGTACCCTTGGTATGGCCTCATAGATAGTACTGGGATGAAACATGTGAACTTCCAATTGGATGTTATATTTGAGGCCACCTAAAAATAAGTCAATCAAATTTTCCTCAGTGATGTTTGTCACTATTAGAATTTAGTTGAAAAAAATTGTAAGTAAAATAAGGATGCCTTAAGAATGTTTTAAGTATTTTTCAAGATAGTAAGTGGAATATTGAAGACTCTCATATAAATTACAAGTTAATAAAATGATAGATAGATCAAGTAAGGTAAGGATGTCAAGATTAAAAATTGTCAAACACTTAATGATTAAATTTGAGTGCTTACATTTTCCCATTATCCTCTACCTCCAAACCCCCTTTTCTACCCATATATTCTAGTGATGTAATGAATTTAAATTACTAGAGTAAAGGAGATGCAAATGTAAGTGTGTGTATAGAATTTGTATTTTTATATGAAGCTTGATTGTGTAAGTTGCCTCAAAGCAAAACTTGCAATAATGTCACTGATAGTAGTTACTTTCCATATTTAAAAATAAAAAATTTAAAACTTGAATTTTAAAAATGGAGCAAGGAAAGAATACACCTCATAGAGTATACAATCCAATTTCCCTAGAACTTGAAAATGGTGAAGGTTGTACCCCATTGTTGAAGCATTTAGATAAATATTGGACTTGTGGTAAATTGACAGTGATCACCTATCTCAATTTGAATACTAGTGAAATCCCTTTATTTGGAAAGATTTTATGCTCCAAATTTCATTTAAATATGTAGAGTAGTAATTTTTTATAATAATTAAAGTGGTGGAACTACCAAATGTGTCTCGCTATATTATACCATAGAATTTGAGTGTTATTAGACTCAAACATGGTAGGAGAAGGAGTAGAAGTACCAAATGTGACTTGTTAAAGTGCAACTATATATGTTGAGTGTCACTAAACTTTAATGTGGGCCACTTGTAACATGAGACAATTCACACCCCTACATATGAATTTCAATCATTTGAGAGGCAATGCCATAGTGTTGAGTTCCTCTTTCATCTGTTGTGGATTAAACAACCAAATGGGATGATAGGGAGATTATTATATACCTTAAACTCACCCAAGGATAAGGATACTAAATACTAATAAATGTTATTATCTTTTAGGTTGCAACAAGGACTATAGTATAATTTATAGGCTGGTAATAAATGATAGTCACGACACACTTAACCAAAACCCTAATAGATCATTTTCTAAAATCTCTACTTTAATACTTCAACCTCTCTTTCAAGAATTTAACCTTTAAATATAAGAACGCTTTTTAAGCAATGGAGAATCATGATAATATTAAAATCATCAAATTTCAAAGTAGAGCTATAAATATATGCTACTTTAATAATTGTAATAGAAGAAATGAAACATGATTCATATTGTATGAATGATAGCTTGCCTTAAACATCGGGGAGAAAAAGTATATATTTTTTCAGTGTGCTAATTAGAATGCTTACATTCTCTATAGTTTCCTCTTTAAATATTTTCACTGAGACTACTAACAAAACACCATCTCCCCCACTACACAAATATTATTCTTGCTTTTAATACTCATATGGTTTTATATGATTAATCTTGAAATACAAGAAAAGATTAAACTAGAGACAAAAGAAATGGAATTATGTAGTGTACTAATGATTATTAAAGGATAATAATCTAGCACTATTTATTAAATTCTAGTCCATTTTATGTTATCTTGTCATATACTCAAATTGAATCTCAATTTTGAATTGAATGAAGTATTGAATTGATTAGCTTGTGTAACCCCATTCTCTTATGATGACTATATATACATCTCACCAATGGATTTGCAAGCATATCAACAAGCCCATCAATAATTTTTCATAAATTTAAAATGGATTTCAATATCATGTCAGCCTTATTCTGGTTTAACATGAATTTTTTTCTAATATTAATGCTAAATCTTGTTCATAATACTACACTAGGTCTAGCTATGGTTGGTGAAGATAATACTAGTATTCTTCAAGTGCCAACAATGCTATTGCTAAAATATTTAATAATTTTAAAGTTTTTTGAAGGGTATGTGAATCTTTGGGGTGGGAAACACCATAATTTTTCCCAAGATGAATCCTCAGTTACACTCACCCTAGATAGAACATCCGATAACACACTATGTTCACTCATCTATGTACATGTTGTATATAATGAGAAACTTGTACATGAATTGAATTGAATTGAAAGTATCAGGTTGAATTCAAAATAGAATTATATGTATGGCTAATTCAATACCACTATCAAACTCCAGGTGGGTTATACTACATGAATCATCACTTCATTCTATGTATGCACTCTTCTATGAATTCTTCATAATTCTCATTGTTGAGTGAGTTTGTAATACAAAATGTGGGTTTATTGTAATTTAATTCTCCACTTTCAAATAACCAAGTTTACCAAGGATGGAAGATGAAATAATCATAGAGTTATTGGGAACAATACCTAGAGATACTTATAAAATATAAACCAATGTTTATGGAAATGGTATGAGAGACTAAAATCTCATCAACGTAGAGCAATAATTTCATCTCTAGTTTGACCCAACTCAAGATTTCCACAACTATAACATTCTTTGGTTGCCTCATCAAATCTTTTAATTGATTTTTCTATTAAAATAAAATATTCTTTCCCTTCACCTACCCTTGTCCCACTCCACTCAATAGCTATAACCACCAAACAAATTAGATTCATAGTTTAAAATTTGAATCTTTAGATAATTTTTTGGATTTGGGTGGAAAAAAAAGAGGTAGGCGAATTGTTATATAGAGACAAAAGAAAAAGAAACAAATACAATGAAAATAAATATGTAAAATTATTATTATGAGCAAAAAAGAAGAGTTTGGAGAATATAGTGATGCAACAATAGTTAAATAAAAAGCATAATATAATGTTAGCATTGCAGTAGCTAAAGAGAATTGGGTAGAGGATATTCATGAGAAACAACACCTAATAGAAGTGGCAGAGGATATTTCAGCACAATAATAACAGTCTACATAAAATAAGAGAAGGAGAAAAAGACAACATAGTTTTATGAACAACCAATAGAAAGGAAAGAAGAAGTCAAAAAAGTAAATTTTTAAAGATTTTTGTTAACAACTGTAGATATAGTTTTTTGTTGACATAACTAGATGATGTTATCATAATATAAAATCATTTAATATATATTTATTTTATGGTTTTATGATAGTACTATGCCTATACCTATTGTATCATTTTAGCATGTGTTTTATTACATCTACAACACTATTCTGATTAATTATGGACTATCTCTGAAGTTTTAATTTTTAATTTAAATTTCTATTGTTGGTTGATTCTCACCTAGGACTTCACATTTTATTTCTTTAAAACAAAAATAGGTATCAGATCCGTTAGGTTGTAATCCCATTTAGACATGACAAAAGAAAACTCTAGTTCATGGCAACATCCCCCTACATTTGATGGAAATAACTATGATGTGTGGAACATCAAAATGAAGACCATATTCAACTCTCAAGAGCTACGAGAGTTGGTTGAAGGTGGATATAATGAGGTTTCATACCTATTAGCCTTTAATGCATTAACCCAAGCATGAAATAATGCATTAAAGTAAAATAGGAGAAAGGATGCCAAGGCACTCAACTACATACAAATGACATTAGTTGATTTAATAATTTTTAGAATAACAACAATTGTCCATTTCAAACAAGCATGGGACATTCTACGAAACTTCTATCAAGGGAGTGACAAGGTAAATCTTGTCAAGTTTCAGCTCTTAAGAAGGGACTTTTAGACTTTGATGATGAAGGAGAATGAGTCAATCAATGTCTTCTTCACAAGGACAATGAATATTTTCAATCAAATGAAGACATATCGTGATACCCTTAAATATCATAGGATCATATAGAAGGTGTTGAGGAGCCTTCCAATCAAGGTTGACCATATATTGGTTATAATCAAAAATTTAAAGGATTTGAGTCAAATAACAATATATGAGCTAATGGTTTCCTTGTAAACCCATGAACAAAGGAAGAATAGGTTAGACAACTCCTCCCATGAGCAAGCATTCAATACCAATGTGAATGTGAAAGCAAGGGGGAGATGATCAAACAATAGAGGGAGAGGAAGAACTTGAATTAATCAAGAACATGGAAGGCATAGACATCAAGAGTCACATGGAAGAGGAAGAGGAAGGAGTAGCAACACCTCTAGAGGAGGATCTACACAAAGATAAGATATGTCTAACATCCAATGTTATTATTGAAAAAAGTATGGACACTATGCTAGTGAGTATAGAAAGAAAGAGTATGATATGAATAATCACAATTCAAGCTTCTCCAAAACACAAGAGGTTTAACCCAATAAGAATGATAAAGGTGGATTTTTTTTCATAACATGCAAGATTAAAGAGCAAAGTGGTAAAGAGACATGGTAACTGGATAATGGATGTATCAACCACATGAGTGGAAACAAAAAGATGTTCAACTAAATTTATGAGTCAATCAAATTAGAGTTAAATATGGAAAATAATGAGAAGTTTATCTTCATGGACAAACGTAACATATTTATTCACCCAAAGCAAGGTGACAAAAGAAAAAATCAAGATCTATACTATATGCTCCGGTTAAAACATAATCTAATCAACATTAGGAAACTTCTCTAAAATGAATATAAGGTTAGATTTGATAATGGATAATACATCATATTTGATAGGATTTAATGCAATAGGTAGATTTTAGTAGTCAAGATGACAAGTAATCAAATGTTTCCATTGAGAATGCAAAGTGAGCTCACATCAACATTCAAAACTATAGTAGATGAGTCTAGTCTTTAACACCTTAAATATGGGCATTAGAGATTTGGTGGGTTGAACCTCCTTTACAAGAAGAAAATGATGAGAGGGATGCCCCTTATAGAATAGTCAAACAAAGTGTGTGAAGGATTCATATTGGGGAAGCAACATAGGAATGTATTTTCCTTGGGTAAAGCATGGAGAGGTAGCACTCCTTTAGAGCTGATCCATTCAGACTTTTGTGGTCCAATTAAGACCCCCTCCCTATCTAAGAATTTCTACTTCATGACATTCATATATGACTTCAATCGAAAGATATGGGTCTATTTCTTGAAGAATAAATCAGATGCATTTGAGACCTTCAATAAATTCAAGGTCATGGTGGAGAAGAAAAGTGGCCACTACATCAAAATTTTGAGGATAAATAGAAGGGGAGAGTATATATATATATAATGAGTCCATGAATTTTTTAAAGGATCATGGGATAAAGAAGTAATTTACAACTAGGTATAAACCATTGCAAAATGGTGTGGTTAAGATGAAGAATATGACCATCCAAGAGATGGAAAGGAACATGCTAAAAGCAAAGGGTTTGCCTAATGATTTTTGGGTTGAGTCTGTAACAATAGCCTTATACATGTTGAATATTTATCTAATGAAGACCATTATGGATATGATCCCTCAAGAATCATGGATCATTTAGAATCCAAGTGTTGAACACCTTATAGTGTTTGGATGTGTTGCATATGCACACATGCCCAAGAAAAGAAAGACAAAATGGGATGACAAAGGTGATAAGTGCATTTTCATAGGGTATAATGATCAATCAAAGGCTTACCAGTTGTATAATCTTATCACCAAAGAACTCATAATCAATTTACATGGTCAATTCATTAAGCATGAAGCTTGGGATGAGAGACAAGAAGCACAAACACAAATAGGGGCTAGTTGTCCCTTTATTGAATCTTAAATAGTAGGTGGTATAGCCACCCATGCACCAAGTTGGATCCCTATTTCAAAAAGGGGTGATTCATCTAATGATATCAACCATTATTGAAGTTAAGGAGTTGTTCATGGGTTAACATCATCCTCCTCTAACTCAAGTCAATTCCTAATAAGGACAAAAAGATTGCAAGAAGTATATGAGAAGTCAAGGCATGAGAAAAATGAATATGAGACTATGAATTATGATCTCTTTTAAGTAGCTAATCCTATCAACTTTAAATAAACAGTCAAGGATAGAAAGTGGTGTGAGGAAATGGATGAGGAAATGCATGAAATGGAGAGAAATCAGACTTGGGAATTAGTTGACCTTCCAAAAGGAAAAGAGGTCATAGGATTCAAGTTGGTGTACAAGACAAAAACCACTCCTAAAAGTAAGATAGAGAGGCATAAGGTAGGACTAATGGTGAAGGGATACAAGTAAATGCCTATATGTGACTACAATGAGACATTTGCACCTATAACAAGGCTAGCAATGATAAGGACAATCATAGCCATTATTGATCAACATAAATAGAAGGTGAATCAAATAGATGCTAAATCATCAGTTTTGAATGGAGTGCTAGAACAAGAGGTTTATGTGGGAAATACACCCTGATATGAGATTATTGAACATGAGAACAAGGTATATAGGCTAGAAAAGGTGTTATATGGGATCAAACAAGCCCTAAGAGCATGTTACAACCATATAGACTATTACTTATTAAGAAATGGATTTATCAAAAGTACAAGTGAGTGCACACACTACATCAAAGCAAGAAAAAGTGATATTTTGATTGTAGTTTAGTATGTGGATGATCTAATAGTCACCAAAAATGCAAATAAATCAATAGAAGAGTTTAAAATAACCATGAATAAGGAATTTGAAATGACTTATTTAGGCTTATTGAAGTATTTTATTGGGATATAAGTCAAGAAAATGGATGAAGGCATATTAATATGCCAATTTAAGTATGCAAAGGAGATTTTGGAGAGGTTTAAGATAATAGATAGCTTGTCAGTATCTACACCAATTGAGACAGGATCGAAGTTGTGTAAGGGTGATTGTAGTAGTAATGTAGACTCCACACAATACAAGAGCTTAATGAGAAGCTTATTGTATTTGAATGAAACTAGTTGGACATCATGTATGCCGTAAGCCTCATATCTAAATTTATGGATATGCCAAAGTAGATACATTGGCAAGTAGGCAAAAGGATGCTAAGGTACGTGAATGGAACAAGAAATTATGGAATTTTATATGCAGTAGCAGATGAGTTTCAACTAGTGGGCTACATAGATAGTGATTCGGCTAGTAGCCTTGATGACCAAAAGATCACTTTAGGGTATCTATTTCATGTTTTGTTAGGAACCATATCTTGGGGTTCAAATAAATAACCCATAGTATCACTTTATATAGCTAAATTAGAGTAAAAAGCAACCAATATAACAACATGCCAAGCTATATGGTTAAGAATGATACTTTTATATTTGTATGAGGATAATCAAGGAGATTTCAAGGTCTATTATGATAATATATCCTCCATAACATTGTTAAATAACATCGTATTTCATGGTAGGATCAAGCATGTTGTGATCATGTATCACTTCATTAGAGAGTTGGTTGAGAAACATGTGATAGAACTTAGTTTTTACAAGTTAGATCAATGAATAGCTGATATTTTTACTAAGCCATTTTCAAAAGACACTTTCATGCACTTAAGAGGAATGTTAGGAGTCATAAAAGCATCAAAATTGAGACTAAAAGGTTTTATGTTGGCTATGGACTCTTATAGTCTAGTTCCAGACTCCAACAGGCCAACTCTAGATTCCTTTAGGTCAACTCTGGACTCTAATTGGTCAGCTCTAGACTCTTTCAGGCTAGCTACGAACTCCTATATCAAAACTCTAAATTCATAAAGCATATTTCTAGACTCTTACATCCAAGATACAAAATTTAGGAGGATAACTATAGACTCCTAAAATCAAGCTATGGACTTTAACAATGAAGCTTTAGACTTGAAAAGAAGAGATGTAGAAGTATTTATGTAAGTAAAAAAAGTTATATGGAAGTTTTGTAGGTTGAGAAAAGTCTTACAGACCGTGGTAGGAAGGTAAATAATAAGAGAGAGTGTTAAAATAAAATATTCTTTCCTTTCACCCACCCCTGCCCTGCTCCACTCAACAACTACAATTACCAAACAAATAAAATGTGTAGTTTGAAATATGAATTTGCAAAAAACCCATTTGTAGTTGGGTGATAAAAAGTGAGCTAGGTGACCTGTCAGATAGAGACAAGAGGAAAAGAAACAAATAAAATGAAAACATATATAGAAGATTATTATTACATGTAAAAAAGAAGATCCTAGAGAATATAGCAACATAATAATAGTCAAGGAAGAAGCAAAATAGAATGTTAGCATAGCAGAAGCTAAAGAGAACTATGTAGAGTATATTCATGGACAACAACCCCTGATAGAAATGGAAAAGGATATTTCAGCACAACAACAACAGTCTAAAAAAAATAGTGTAAGGAGAAAAAGATAATATAATTTTATGAGCAACCAATAGAAATGGAAGAAGTCAAAATAGTAGTTTTTATAAGAGTCTGTTAATAGCTGTAGTTGTATTTTTTTATTGACATAACCAACTAATGTAATAAAAAAATATTCATTTAATATATATGCATTATGTGGTATTACGATAGTACTATGCCTATACCTGTTCTATCATTTAGCATGTGTTTTAGTGCATCTAAAACACTATTTTGATTAGTTATGAACTATCTCTAAAGTTTTAGTTTTCTGTTTTATTTTCTGTTGTTGGTTGTTGCCCACCTGGGCCTACACATTTTATTTTTCTACCAACATTTCCCAACTAATGAACATGCCACAATTGAACTGACTATAAATTCATTTATAAGTTTGATCTGGTTATTATTACAAATTTTTGGTGGATGACATTCCCATACAGAGTTTTGAAAAGATGAATAGCCTTAAATTGATATATCCATTGAAGGCAATGTTAGTGTATGTAACCATTTGAGATACTTCTAACTGGGAAATAGATGGAGGGAAATATAAGGCCAATTACACATACAAGACCTTTTTCTTAACCTACACCAACTTCCAAAAAAATGGATGTAATGATGAGGATGACTACTATTTTGAATTATTTTTGGATTAATGTTTGGTTTCTCCAAATCTAAACAAAAAGATCATTTTTCTACAATATGTGTAGAATAATTATATGATGTATGATTACTGCCAAGGTTTGAAATGATATCCCAAGGGCTCCATGCATGAATTCCCACCATTACCAATAATGTAAAAACTCAAATCTCCATTGTTATGGATTATCTTAACTTCCCGTTGAAAGTGGAAGTGGTCTCCTATGTCATGATATAACAAGTTTCCCATATAACTTAAACAAGCTAAATATATTGACTTAATAAGCACCCATTTTTCCTTCATAAATCTCTACTTATACTAATTTTGAACTTTTTAATTTTTTTAATAATATAATATGAACATTATCTAATATTTTATAGAAAAATAAAATAATATTTGTTAACACAATGATACAAAATGTATAGTTGTTGTATTTATTTATGAGATGGGTGAACATCCTATTTATAGAAGAGTAGAGAATCATAGAAGAGGTTGGGAAATTTCTAGATAGGAATGATATAGAAGAGGGTACATTCTAGAAAGGATGGAATAGTTTAGAGAAAGTGGATGATGCAATAGAATTGAATAATTTAGAGAAATAAGAAGAGGACAAAAAGTGTCCTGCATGGAATAAACATTATTCTAACACCTCCCCATAATGTTTATTTGGGTTATGGGTCCTGGTAACTTGGACTAATTAGGTACCCATTTACAATATTTCACCTAAGGTTTTATATGTACTTGAAAAGGAATATCCACAAGATGTAACATGTCTCTAAATTTGACAAATTTAACTATGGATAATGCTTTAGAGAATATGTCTATGACTTGGTCTTCTGTTCCAAAAAAATTTAGCTCCACCACCTTTTCATCTACTAAGTCATGATCAAAGTGATAGTGTGCCTCAATATGTTTTGATCTAGCATGAAATACATGATTTTTTTCTAACTTGATAGTGATTTAATTGTCATAAAATATAGTAGTATGATCTTGAGGTAGATGAACTTCCTTGAAAAATATTTTTACCCACATAGCTTCTTAAGATACCTTTAAAGAACTGATGTATTAATCTTTTGTACATGAGAGATACACTATAGCCTAATTCTTTCTACTCCATGAGACTGGACCTGAACCAAGGTGAAATACATATCCTGAAGTTAATTTTCTATCATCTACATTACTTGCATGATCTAAATCTCTATAACCCACTAAGGTGGGTTCACTTCCTTTTTTATACTCAATCCCAAGTTGATATGTAACTATAATATACTTTAGTATTCTTTTGGTTACTTTCCAATGGTCAACATGAGGATATGTCATATACCTCGAAACAATGCTGACTACATATGTAATATCTGGTCTAGTGATAGTCAAATACAAGATATTACCAAGAAATTGTCAATACAGTGTTACATCTACTTCCTTTATATTGGAGTCAACACTCAATGTAAATCCAACTTCACATGGTGTACTATATCATTTATACTCAAGCATCTTGAATTTTCTTAATACATCAAGGGTATATTCTGTTTGATAAAGCAAAATCCTATCTTTTTTTTTGTCATACTTCCATACCCAAAAAGTAATTCATTAGGCCTAAGTCACTTATCTCAAAATATTTTTTGAGTTTATCCTTAGTGTCTACAATGAATTGGATATGATCTCCTATAATAATTAAATAATCAATGTACAACATAACAATAATAATTTTTCCATCACTATGCTTCACATATATATTTAAATCAACTTTGATTCTTGTGAATACCTTTTCTATAAATGAATCATTTATTTTGGATTATCATGCCCTTGGTGTTTGTTTAAGACCATATAATTACTTTTTCAATTTACAAACTAGATGTTCTTCACTAAGATTAACAAATCCAAGTGGTTGTTGCATGTAAATTTCTTTCTTTAGGTCGCCATGTAAGAAAGAGCTTTTTACATCCATTTGATAAATTATCCATCCAAAATTTGTAGTTAAATAAATTATTATACTAATGGATGTCATCTTAGTAATATGAACAAAAGTTTCAGTAAAGTCAATACCTTTTTTTTTATGAGAATCCTTTTGCCACCAACCTTACTTTGTGCTTCTCCACATCTCCATCTGATCTAAACTTCGTCCTATATGTCTATTTAAATCCAACTAAATTATTTCCCTTTCGAATAACACACAAATACAAAGTGTCATTTTTCATTATAGAATCATATTCTTCTTGCATAGTTGAATCCCATTTAAATTTTCCTTTTGCCTCCTCATATGTGATTGGATCATTTACTTGCATCACTCTAGTCATAAGAGCATAGTTAGAAAATAAATTATTTAGGCCTTCTTGATATATTTATTCAATGATCCTTGTATTTCCATATTTATTTCATCACTTTCACTTGATGACTTCATTTGATTTTGAGCTCCTCCTGTAGAAGAAGACAAATCTTCATTTGAATCATTAGAATCAATAGGCTCATCCTCATTGATCAAAATTAGAAGGGAAGATGGTTTAAGGACATCATAAATTTAAATATCTTCATCAAACCATACATTTATTTTGATATACATTTCTCCTATTTTAAGATTACACAACCTATAAGATTTTGATTCTTTACTATATCCAATCATCATGTATTTTTCACTTTTATTATGTAGCTTTTTTATTTTTTGATTAGGAATGTGAGCATTAAAATTGTAACCAAAAACATGAAAGTGAGAGACAACATGTTTTCTACCACTCAAAGTTTCTTTAGGGGTTTTATTTATTGTTGGTTTAGTGGTTTTCCTATTTAGAATATATGCAACTATGTGAATTATTTCAGCCCAATATTTAGTATCCATTTTTCTAGAATATAACATGCATCTAGCCATTTCCATTAGAGTTCTATTCTTTCTCTTAGCAACCCCATTCAGTCGAGGTGTGTAGGAAACAACATAATCTTTATTTATACCATTTTATTTACATAAGTTCAAAAAGGCATTGTTAATGTATTATGTGCCCTTATCTATTCTTATTATCTTTAATTGTCTTCTAATTTGTTTTTCAGCTAGGGCCTTGAATTATTTGAACTTAATAAACACCTCACTCTTATTTTTTAAAAAGTATACCCAAATTACTATACTATAGTAATCTATGAAAGTAAGAACATACCTTGATCCAATGAGTGATGGTGTCTCAAATGGAACCATTAAATCACTATGAACTAGATGCAATGGAACTTTGGCTCTCAATGATTTTTTGTGAGTAAAAATTTCTACATGTTGCTTTCCCATATCACACCATCCATAAATATTTTGATTTTCAAAAATAATTGGGAGTACATAAACCATGTTCAACTTATTCATAATATCAAGGCATTGATATTTGACATGTCTCATCCATTCATGTCATAACCTTCTCATATTAGTATATTTTTCAATGTTACATACATGACTATCTTCACACATAAAAATAAAATATAGAAACTTGTATATTCCATTCTCAACTTTACCAATTATTATGACTCTAAAGTTGACATTTAAATCTTTGATTAAACACCTATCATTGTATAATTCTATCTTACATCCTTGATTTGCAATTTGAGAAGCAAAAAGAAGATTAGATTTCAAATATGGAACTAGCTTCACATTTTTGAATATACCATTATGAACTTGAACATTAATAATTCCTTTAACTTCTAATACACTATTGTTTCCCATAAATATCTTTTCTTTAGTGATATCCTTGATTAATGATTTAAGTTTCTCCTCATTATGAGAAATATGTTTTATAGCACCAGAATCAATGACCCAATCATCCTTATAAAAACTATTTGCTTTAAGATCCACACATAAAGCATCACTTTTAGAGTCAACCATATTTACATATTTCCTAGACTTCCATTTTCAATCATTTATTTTATTATAGCATTGAATTGTATGATGGCCTAATTTAACACAATAGTTGCATTTGATTTTGTGTCTTTTTTTATTGTGATAATTGTGAACCTTAGAGGAATCATACCTAGTGTCTTGCTTCCAATTTTTCTCTCTTGACCTATCATGAAACTTATTATAGATAGGCTTTCCATTCATCATAATAGATTGAGAATCATTACTTGAAATATATATTTCTTTAGCAAACCAATTTTATTATTGTATAAGCTTAGCACACAACTCTTCAAATGTAATGGTAGTTAGCTTATCAGTAGTATCTAAACCCATTATAAATGGTTGATATAAACTAGGTATTATTATTATTATTATTATTATTATTATTATTATTATTATTATTATTATTAGTAGTAGTAGTAGTAGTAGTAGTAGTAAATATTTATCATTTATACTCTTTCCAAGAGAAGAAACCTCATTCTATTTTTATTTTATTTTCATTAAGTGACACACCAATTCATTTGATTATGATAATCTCATATTATGTAGTTTTGTTGTGAGAGTCAAAATCCATAAATCACCTAAATTTTCATACATTTTCTTTAAAATAATCCATACCTTGACACCACTACACTCATTTTAAACTTCTATAAAGACTTCATCAAAAAAGAGTAAGTTTTATCCATGTTGTTTCCATCTTGTCTCACTTGTCCCAACTATCTTGATCCTTACCATCAACTGTAGGCCTTTTCTCAACATTAACAAGAAGTTCATATAAATTCTTAAGGGTTAGAAACATCTCCAAATGTGAAAGCCAATCATAATAATTTTTTCCATTTAATTTTGATTTCCAGTAATATAATTTTGTTAGTCTCCATTATTAATAAATCTCTTTGAAATAGATGAAAATCACTTATCAAAAAGGCTTCCTTAGGGTTTAAATAGTTCCCTTATTAATTTTTTTTTCTTTTTCAAAAAATTTAAAATAACACACTTCAAAAATTTACAAGCCTCAATTCCCACTTTTAAAAAGCATGCCCATAAACACTTCAATAATGGATTAAGATAGAAGAATATTCTCTTGGCATAAGACTTGTGAAAAATTTACCTCCCCTTCTAATAAATATGTTTCCTTTTAAAAAAGGCTTCATACAACACTTAAATATTCAAAGACCCTTATTTGAATTTTTCATCTCTTTAAACAAGCCCACATTAAAAAATAACTCTCTTTTATTCTATTTCCAAGAAAATGACAAAATGAGAAAGACGCTTCAAAAAATGAATGTTAAATTAAATTAAATATGATTTAGGAAATTATTCCTTGAATTTTTTTGCATGATCACTTAAAAAACAGCACTAGACCAAATAGGACCCACTTCAACTAATCAACAACTATGTGAAATGTACCTTTCCATGTAAAATTTCAACTCTATTTTGCTCAACAACTTGGCAAATTTTTTTGAGTAGTATCCACACCATTATTTATTAGATTATTTGCACTTGGGATTTAAACTAAAACCAAAAAAATATAACAGTTTATTTTGGGTTGTGATAAAATGAAGTTGGGATAGGGGGAATAAGAAGATTTGAGAAAACCAGGGTCTGATACCATGATAAAAAAGAAAAAAATATTTATTAATGCAAAGATATAGAATGTACAGATGTTAGATTGATTTTTGAGAGGGGTGAACATCCTATTTATATAAGAGTAGAGAAGCATAGAAAACACTGGGAAAATTCTAGATAGGAATGATCTAGAAGAGGGTACATTCGGGAAAGGAAGGAATAGTCTAGAGAAAGCATAAGATACAACAAGATCAAACAATCTAGAGAAATAGGAAGAGGACAAAAAATTTCTTACATGGAATAAACATTATTTCAAAAATATAATATGAACATTATCTTCATATTTTCACTTCTCATCATTGTGATAATTTTCACTTCTCATCATTATGATCGTGAAGGTCTTGTTTGACAAATTGAAAATAGACCCCTCACCACATCATGCACTTGTAAAGAATAATGATATATCCCATTTAGTGGAAAATTTTATTTCTAAAAAATAAATCTAAAAAATATATTCAACAATTTTTTTTTTTTTGGAAAAAAGTATATGTAAAACTGTATTTATAAGTTAAAATATATCTTTGGTTTAATGATCAAAATTCTATATATTTTAAAAGGAGATTAGAAGTTTATAAAGCTTATTTATGCCAAAAAGTGGGAGACACTTTTATGATTTCCCATCAAATATATTATATAACATAAACCAAAACATAAATTAAGATTAAAATTTATACACTTTCAAAAAAAATTATACGTTATGAAAATATTTTTTATGATTTTAGAAAAAATTGACTTATAAGACTCAATAAATTAATTCATTTACATATTATTTAAAAAAGTGGGATCTTTGAAATTGTATTATTGATTCCAATATTTATTATTTTTACACTTATCCCAAATAAATTGTTTTGAAAATGTTCAATTTAAAAAAAAAACAAAAAAAACCAAAAAAAAAAAAAAAAAACTAATAACAACACTATTAACTTAATTTCATAATGTCATAATAAGAGTATTAACTTAGTGGTTGGTTAGCAATGAATAGGCCCTTACTTATATCATTATGGATTCTAATTGAGAACAAAGGTTTCCTTATTGATATATACTATAGAAATGCCTTCTTACTTTAGTTTATAATCATTTTAATTAATCATCTTAGAAATTACTTCTATGACCTTAAAATTCTCTCATAGTATTTGATTATACTTTATTAAAGTAATGCATAAATAATATTATTCGAGTAACATTTTGATTATATTTAATGGTCGAGAGGATAAATAATGATATTTTTATTGAAAAATAATTAAAGGTATAAATGAGTTAATATCCACACATTAAAAATAAAACATTAGAAATAAAATTTTATTTTTAATGCAATAGAGAAGCGGAGTCTTCTTTATGATTTAGAAAATTTTGGTGAGTCTTAATTCCCCTCAACCCCCCTTGAAATTATTTAATAATTATTCAAAGAATTATCATTGTTAGCCAATACCAACCATAATCATACGATACCGATGGCAAGGGAAGGCATCAAGGCATGAATTGATTATGGTGTTTGGCCTAATCTATTCATTGTTGAGAAGTGTTGTCATTGATATCAAGGTCAAGGTTGATGTCATTGATGCTAAGGTATATCTGGTAAAGATGCATGGTGAGTGGTTTGTGAGATATGAACCATGTGACAAGAGAGAATTTGAAGACATAATGATCCTTTTGAAGTTGATGTCAAGGTTTAGGTCAAGGTAAGCATGTTTGAGTACCAATCTTTGAATATAAGATGTCTTGAGAATCCTAATCATAACAAGTATAGTCATATCAAGAGCATGTGTATGATGAACATGAAGAGGTTTGTGTAGAGGCATGTCTCTGGTTGAGAAGCATGTAAATCATGTGAGCAAGGTGTAAAAGCATTAAAATGTGTTTCAAGATTATTTGTCAAAATTATTAAGTGTTAGAACCTAGTAAGAGACTTGAGAAGGCTTGTGCATATGATGCCTAGTCTTGTGCATGAAGGATCATGGTGGCATGTTAAGATGGATGCAAAAAGGTATAATAGGTTGTATAAGGTTGATTACATATGCATATGAGGAATTAGAACACTCAGGTGAGTTTTAAGGTGAGCCTATAGGGGTAGGACCTATATACCTAGCATAAAACTAGACTAGTTCTGGACCTTGCCTAACCTATGAGGTTTTGAGATCTTGGACAATGGATAGAAGGTTAGTTTCAAGACCTAATATGACTTGTAGGTTAAGGCCTAGAGATCAAAGAGAGAGATGATGGCCAAATGGGGTATCAAGATCATTTTCCAAGGAAATATTGATAATGTGAGCTTTATCAATGGTGTGATGAGTTTTCCCAGATGTGTTAACCAAGTATGAGGTCAAATTTTGTAAGAAAAGACATGGTAAGTGGTTTTGAGGTTTCTTGAGTGCATAACATGAAGGGTTCTTAACCCAAAAATAAATTTCAAGTATTCATTGGCACATGTAACCTCAATATGGGAACCTAAGATATTAATGGTAGATGGGGAAGGGTCTTAACTCAAAGTTCCAAGCATTGGTTTCTATAATGAGGGATAAACTTTATGAATGATTGTTAGGACTAGAAGGTGGTTTAAACCCCTAAAGAACCCTAATTTAGACTTGATGTGAAAGATATTATTATAAAGTTATTATAATGAATTGGAATGGATAAAAAAGTGATTGGAGATTGTTTTAAACTCTCCCAAGCACCTCCAAGTGTGATTGGTTTTTCTAGTGAGTGAGTGGACCCTACAAAAAAGGCCTTATTTATCAAAGATTTGCTATAGCATTCAGAGTTAACCAAGTCAAAGTTGAAAAATGGATGAATATTGAAACTTGATACTTGTTTTTAATTTCCATTATGGTTTTTGAGAAAATTCTATCCTTTATGAGTGCTAAAATAGTCTTACAAGTTGACCTATCTCTAAAAGGCCTAATGGTGCAAATAGTAAGAAAATCAGGTACAAGTGAGAAGTTGATTAAGGATGTGCTAACATGTATTAAGGATGAATCCAAGTGCATGGATAAGTTTTTAAATACTTTTAAAATATTTTCATGTTGAATATATGTTTTAGAGGTTAGTGGATATGATGAAAATGTTACTCATAAGTTGACCTATCTTGTTCAGATGAGATAGTGAAGTACAAGACTATGAGATTGGTATGCAAGGCCAATATTGACATGTGACCATATTATATTTATATATCAGAGTTTCATAATTATATAATAAGATCATACACATGCATAAAAATTCCTGTAAAGTGTCTACACATGTATTGGAAATCATTATCACCATAACTGTGTTTGAAGGCAAACTGGCAATTCTTGGTAAGCAAGTAACAATGATGAGTTTGAGACTCTATGTCATGAGTTGATGTGTTTAATGCACATGATTTTATTTATTTTTATTTAAGTGACCTATTCATTCTTTCCAAAATCTTGGAAGTTATTATAAGAGGTTGAAACATTGAAACCAAAATGGCTTGTCTGATTGAGTGAAGTTTATGAGAGAGAAGGTCAATAGATTGGTATGCAACACCAATAATTTTCATTAATTATTATGTTATTTTTGATGGAATTTTATCTGATAATTTTTTAAGATCATGTTAATTAGTTTTAATACCTTAATTTTGTTCCTTTATGTGTTAAAATTTTAAGTTTCATGACTGTGTTTTGAGGCTAGTTGGAAGTTTTAAGTGGGTTACTTGTAGAAAAGGGTTTGAGTCCTTTTGCCATATGTAATGAAGTATAATTAACTTGTTGAAGTTTTTGAGGTCTTAAGGTTTTATATATATGATTTTTTTTCATGTTTATTTGACAAATTTGTGTTTATGATTCAGTGGTTCAAGACAAGCTTTCTGGGTATGCACAAGCCTAATTGTGAATAGTACTAATGGTGTGCTTCAAGTGGTGGTTGGAGCTAAAAAGTGTTATAAATCATAGATAATATTATATTTGGAATATGTAATTGGAATATTATGTGTTATTTTTATGTGAATTTTTTGAAAGTGCTCCATGTAAGGAAAAGTGTAGCATGTCTTAAATAGACCTAATAGGATTAAGTCTTCATGAGACCTACATGTGAGATATGGCCTAACTGAGGAAGGTAACACCTAAAAGGACTAAAATAACATAGTATACATGTATATGATATGTATTATGATCCATTTCATGTATTAATTAATAATTAATAAGGATAAATATCTTTGGCTGACCAAGAAGGAAATGAATAATAAAGACTTGTATAAATACTAGGCAATTTTAGGCCTATTTATGTTGAGAGTGTAAGCGAATAGAATAACACATTAAAAATAATAAGAAGGTATTATACACCATTATAGGAGTATATAGGATCAGTGATAAACATTTGATATAGGTTATATGTATGAGGATCAAGGTCATATGACCTAATCAAGTCAAGAAGAGGTCTAGTTGATCGAAGAAAGCTAGAGGCTAGTTTGATAGGGATAGAAGTGTGTGAAGATATGAGGAAGGAAATAATAATATATTGTACTATAAATAAGGTATTATTAATTTTATCTAGAGTTTTATGTAGCTGAGTTGGTGCTAAGTCATCTAGGGAGTAGGTGCCTCCTTGCAAGTTGGTGATTTTTAAAGCCTAATTGAGTTGATGTTTAGCCAGTTGGGGTTAGTGCTCCATGTGAAGTTGGAGATTCAATAAATTTGGTGTTTTTATTATATTAATATATTCCATTTTAATATATAAGTGGGTTTTTATCTCATTTAGTGTTTCCCATATATAAGTTGTGTTTTCTTGTGTTCTTATGTTCATGCATATGTGGATGGTTACTTAGTCAATATTTGATCTACATGCTTGAATGAAAGTTAATGAATTATTAAGTAGGAATTGAAAGAAAGGTTTTAAATAATAATTCACCCCCCTCTCATTCATCTTACTTATAACATTTGGTATTAGATCCTGGTCCTTTGAAGAAGGTCTAAAAACCTAAAGGAAATCTTAGAAGTAAGGATGGCTAGTCAACAAGCTCAAGTTGGTTTCTCTATTAGTAAGGATCCATTATTCAATGGATCTAATTATTCATTTTGGAATGTTATGATGAATATATATTTGATGTCTCAAGGTCATGATATTTGGTAGTTAGTTGTGGATGGTTATAGTGTTCCTCTTGTTGCTTCCTAGTTTACATCTCTTGAACTCATTCTTGCACACTTAGGAAGAAGGGAAAACTTGGATGGTAAACCCAAATTATGTCATTATATTTGAATAAGGTTTAGCATCGGGATGGACTAAAAGTAGAAAATTAATGGAAGACACCGATAGAGGGTATGGTTAGATCCTTGCCAAAATGGATCTACCTTAACCAAGGTGAAAGGACATAAGGGGTAGCTTGATCACATGGAGAGATTCTACAGTTTAATATCCATGGGGATTATTGGAACATAAGAACACAAATATGATTAGGGTATAACTAAACTTGCTCAATCCACTTGGAAAGAGTTGTCACATGAAATGAACTAATGCTCTAAGTCAGACATAATCTACTAAAGATAGATAATAATGGGATTGCAACCTTCATTTTGAAATAAATTTTCAATAAATTAAGGTAAAATGGGAGATTAAGATGTTGGGGTTCAAAGAAAAAAACACAAACACATTTTAGATATGTAGTATTTATGCATTTATAGGCAAACAATACTCAGAAGAGTCAATAGGGTGTATTATTTTTAGGGTAGGGAAGCTAAGACAAGTTAGGTAAATATAAAAGAGTGGTGTGATGGATTTAAAACACAAGGAATTATTTCAATAGGCATTACATCAATCATTGCAAAAAATTTAGAAGACTAAAAAATAATCTAAGGAAATTATCAAGAATGAGTTGCATCCATTAGTGCCAATACAATGTAGATATTCAAATGATCTTTGAAACCCTAGAGCCTACAATGAAAGAAAAGATTAAAATGCTTTCTCCTATCAAATTCATAAAACCAGGATTCCATTAAAAGGTTATCAACAACACATTTCCAAATCACAATGCATAAAGGGGTTTATAACCTAGATCTATACCCAAAATAATTGCCATTACTAAGCATAAAACTAGATATCTAATCAATAGATCATGTGAAATATATTGTTGCATTTCAATGACAAAATACATCAAAAATCATAACTATTTTCCATTAACATGAAATTAGATATTACATACATCAGTGTTTTAAAATTTTGACATGGGGAAAAGCATGGTGAGTTTGCTCTTGAACAAGGGAGACATATACAATGATCTCAGAGCTTGCTAATGGTTGTACAGTTGTAACCACCTTATCAAGAGAGATAAAATACACATAGTAAGGATCACAGAAATTTAAAAGAGCCTAAGACCTAGGAAAAATAACCACAACCCTTTAAAATAAGACAAGCCCTATTTTTATACAAATTTATCACCCCAAGATATTCCAGGAATATGATCTAGCTATAAGATACCTTTAGTCATGCCTATAAGCTCTTACCTTACAATGAAACCATTTGGATAACTTCTTATCCATGTAATGATGAAGTTTAAAACAAACCCTTGATCTGTTTGGCTAGAAAATGTGTTACATTTGAATTGAAGGATAATATTCCCTTGAGAACAAACCAAGCTCCTTGAATTCCTATGTAACTACCTTGCCTTGCTTTCCCATTAATCATTTACAAATATATAAACTTTCGGATAACTTCTCTTCTTCTTGTGTAAACCAAAGAATGACCCTTGATTTGTAATTATTTCATTGGAATACTCCAAATATGATAGAAATAAATAAGCATCCATGGTCATTTGGAAAATATTTTTTCAAAGGCACACCTTTGCCTCACAAACCCTACAACATTTTTCTTCCATGGAGGTTCTTGAAACAAGCCAAACATTAGAGAATGTAATACTTAGTTCATTTTGCCTTTTTGCCTTTTTTGGTCAATACCAAACTTTCTTGTGCCTTCTCATTTTCTATTTTGCCTTTGAATTTTTATGGTTACCTCCAAACTTTATAATGTTCAAGTGCATTATTTTACCTCATGCAAAACTTGGGAACTTCAAGTACAATTTATAATTTTTAAAAAAATGTAAAGTTACAATTGGCTTGAAAGCTTTCACTTTGAATTTTGAGTGCATGTTGACTAATACGTGGTGTACATTGGATTTCAAATTGAAAATTGCACATTTGAAAAAATTCAAAATTGCATCCTCCTTTAAAATCTCCTACAAACCTCCATTTGAGTTTACTTTTATTCCATTCCAACCTTAAGTAGAAATATGACCTATAGAAGATATTATCAAAATCTAACCCTTTCTCTATCCATCATTGGCTTCTTGTGTACTTTGGGATGTAATATACTGGTTATTCATTGTGGCCTTTAGGGTACTAAGATTGTTTTGAATCTTTGCATCAATCACATGATTTATGAATGTTTGGACCTCATAAAGTGATTGCAAGTTTTCAAATTTCAAGGGCTTTGAATCCATTCCATAATGGAAATATTTATCTTGTTGATCTTGTAACAACTATTCATATAATTACAAATCCAATGTCTCTTTCTATTGTTAATCACCATGGCAATATATAGATAAACCCATTCTTGGAAATGGAAAGCCTATGCTATCTATAAAATCCTCACGAGAGATCCCTTTGGCATCAATAATACCTAGGTATTAACCAATGTTATATCCATCATCATCTTCTCCTTGAATTGCATCATATAGAGGGCCTCGACCATCAGCTTCTTTCATATCCACTAAATCTTCAAAAACATCAAAAGACTAATATTTCTATTTAGAGCAGTCGACATGGAGAGCTATATTTCTTCTCATTACACATGGCTTTTAGTGTATTATTGCCTTGGCAAATTTTTAACATCGGATCAAAAGTTTCATTTTTTTGATAATCATTATCATATATGGAAGTGTAATGCAAAGTGGTTTTACCCACTTAATCCACATCTAGTGGATTTACTCCCTTTTATGGAAAATAACCTTCAACAACATATTGATATATACACTCCCTTTTTCTTTGGAAATATTTTAGAACATTCTCAACCAAAGGATGATTTTTAATGGGCTTTAAACTGTAGATAATAGATGTTCTCATAGTGTATGGTTGTCTTTTATTTTTCATATAGACTAGCAAGCCATAAAACTTCATTTAGACCAAGAAATCTTCTCAATCCAAGTGTCGAAGGCACACACAACCACTTCAAGCATTGATTTCCCTTACATAATGTTTATGCCATGATAAACTTGGAAACCTTCATGTTTTTCAAAACTCTACCCAACGTCCTTTCTAGCTATTGTTGTTTGGATTTTGACATTGTTTATATGAAACACCTGAAACATTCATCTCCTTCAAGCTACCATTTAAATTTATTTGTCCCATGTTGACCTCAAACTGTAAGTTCAAGAAATGAGATGATACTTTACACATTTTAGGATAACTCTTATGAACCAACCAACTAAATCTCGTGAATCAAAAACTCTAAACACAAACCCTGAATGAAAATTCTAATGACCAAATCTCTCAAAAAAAGGGAAACTCTTAACATAATTTTTAAAGAGTTAGACATGACAAAAAAATATAATGAAGGAGTTCTAAATGAAATATCTGACGAATAAAATCATGAACAAATTATACGACCACAAAAGTTGATACAAAAGTTTCAAACAAAATGTCTGATGAATAAATTATGAACTTAAGAATTTTTGAAGTGCAAAGTTTCCAAAAAGTTGAAATTGTGATTTAAAAAAATTTAGAATGCCAAGTCCTTCAAATTTCACATGACTCCAAAACCTAGTATAAATATTCAATTACGACACAACCCTGAATGACTGTTACTACATACCCAAATCCTAAAGGCCTTAGACACAAAAGTGTAATAGGCTTGTGAATAAACCCCAAATTGTGAGTCCCTTTGTAGTTTCCACACATTTAATACTTGTCACTATGGGTTTTGGGGATTCATTAACAATTATAACTTGCAATCTAAAACTTTCACTTTACATATATAATTCTGCCAATATAGTCCACTGGGAGTGGGATCTCAGGAAGTATATTGTAACTTTACAATATGTAAAATTACACTTCATCTTAAATTTTTTGCTGACTCCTTAACATGGGGTTTTGGGATGTTCAAATTATACATTAAAACATGCATGTTTAATGACTATTTTGCTCAGATATCTCTGTCGGCTCCTTATTTACCATACATCCTACAATGTCACTAAAATATGAAGATGTTGAATGTTAATAGAAATCAACTTTTCACATGGTCTTCACAAAGTAAGAGCTAAATTTTTAACTCAGGTGAACACTTTCAAATAAGAGGCGATAGTTAGATATTAATGCACTAATATTTTGAAAAAAGGCAGAAATTATTAAGTGAAAGTTTGTGCAATAACATTGGCTCTTGTCTGGGGATGTACATCCCTTGTAGGTGTGCAAAGAACCCCATAAAATAAGACTAGGTTCCAATCCCTTGGGACACAGAGACAAAAATTTATAAACTTATTAGAAAACACCAATGAAAACTCAATTGGACAAAGAAAAACAAAAAGATCAAGAGGATCTGAGAACAAATAAATTACATAAAAACACCAAAAAGAATTGTATAAATAAGACCCAACACAAAGGGGCAACAAAATAATGGAATAACAAAACTATACACTATAAAATATGTTACATAGTTACATACTTAGTCTAGGAAGTGTTTTAGATGTCTACCATTAACCAACAATGCTAGTATCTTGTCATCCAGGTCTTTCAAGAAGAAAGTGTGTTTCCCAATTTTGTAGTTAATGGAATAAAGGCCCATCCACAAGGCATCAAATTTTCCATGTTTGGATTTCTCTTCATGTCTATTGTCCCAAAGTAAAACTGGATCACCTACTTGAAAATTTCTCAGAGTAACCTTTCTATCAAATATTATTTTAAGTCTTTCCTTGAACTTGAGGTGTCTCTCATGAGCTTATCTTCTAGTTTCATCAATCTCAATAATCTGATTTATTTTTCTTTCATAGTGGTTGATTTGCTCATATTCCTGTATTTTTTGTATGAACTAATAGGTTGAAAACTATAAATTCATAGATAAAATAGCTTGATTTCCATAAATAATCTCAAAAGGTATTTTACCTATAGCTCTTTTTGGCATGATCCTATTAGCCCACAAGGCAAACTTTATCTATTCACCCCACTTCTTATTAGCTTCCAAAGTTTGTCTAATGATTTTTAGTAAGTTATTGCTATTGTATTATGCTTGATCATTCCCCTGAGGGTTTTAGTTGGAAGCATAAGTCAATGTGATCCCATACTCTTTCCATAATTCCACCAAAGGTTTAGATTTGAAGCTCATGGCATTATCAATAATTACTTTGATAGGCACACCAAACCTACAAATAATATAATTCAATATAAGGTCCATAATCACCTAGTGTTTGGATTTTTTGGTAGGGACCACTTCAACCAATTTTGTGAAGTAGTCAGTTGCAACCAATATCCATCTATGTCTAGTGCTTGATAAATCAATGATCTACCCAATGAAATCCATTCCCCATTGTCTAAATGGGCCTTCAATTATCATAGGCTGCAAGGGAAGAGAACCAAAAGCTTTCAACCTTCCAATAAAATGTTGACATTACTTGTACTTTATAACTATCTATGTAACATCCTTGAATAGGGATGACCACCAATAACTAGCTCTCATAATTTTATGAGCTATGATTTTAGGTGCAAAGTGACCACCACATACTCCAATATGGAAGTCTTCAATCAAATCATAAATTTATTTTTCTACCAATCATCTTAGGACAACCCCATCTAGATTATTTCATGCCAGTCCACTTTCAATCAAGAGATACTTTTGGAAAAAAAGTTTGACAGTCATTTAATTGATTCTTGTCCAAGTTAGGGGGACAATTTAGATTTTTCAAATAGTAAACAATGTCTTTCTACCATGGAGAGATATTAATTATATCCAAAGATTAATCAACATTAAGAACATTAGTGTTTGCCTCAATGTCTTGAAAATTGGTCTCATCCATGAGCTTGAATAGACACATCCCTCTCACTAGCTTGGTGGTCTGAATATCCATGTCTTACTCTTGCAACTTATTGACCCACCCGCATCTCTTGCTTGATGCTTAAAGCTAAGTCAAGATGTCTTTGACCATTGTATGTGGGATGTATGCAATAATATTTGAACTCGTAATATAAGGTTTGAATTTTTTAATAACCTTCAAGAGAGTGAAAGATTTTTTTTTCATGATGGTATAATTCAGTTCAAACCCTTGCATAGCTTTGATAAAGAAAGCTATGGGTTGTTCATTACCATTATCATTATATTTCAATAAGAAAGAAACTATGGTATTATGGAATGCAAAAGAAAATATTTGAAAATCCTTAGTGTAATCAGGGCTGGGTAAGATAGGGGAAGACTTTAAAACTCCCTTGATATCATCAAATGCTTGTACGGCCTTCTCCTCCCACTTGATGGTTTGGTCCTTATTTAACATAGACATGATAGGTAGAGTTATCTCTATAAACTTAGACACAAACCTTCTGATGAAATTGATTTTCCCAAAGAAGGATTTAAATCCTTTTTTGGATTGTGGGATAGACACTTTATTAATGGATTCTACTTTGTCAGGATCAATCATGACACTGTCCTTAGACACTATATGTCCCAACAACTTATCTTTTATACTTCAAAGTGATATTTCTTAGGATTAAGTGAAATGCCAAACTCCCTGCATCTAATGAGAAATTTATCTAGATGCTCTAAAATTTATTTTCTATTCTTCAAGTATACAATAATATAATCTTGATACACAACAATGAAATTTTTTATTACCCCTATAAATGCAATGTTTATAGCTTGATAAAAAATTGCATTGGCATTCATCAACCCAAAAGGCATACTCATATAAACATACATGCCCTAAGGCATTACAAATGCATTCTTGAGTCTCTTGGATTCTTTTACCACAACCTAGTTATACCCTAAAAAACCATATAAAATGGATAACATTTTTGATCCCATAACACTTTGCAACAAGTTTTCCATATTAGGCAAGGGGTAATTGTCCTTCAAATAAGCTTTGTTAAAAATTTGTAAATCTACAAACAAGCAGATGTCACCATTTTTATTTCATTTAAGGACTAAGTCAACCACCCATGATGAATACCTGATGGGCTAAATAATTCCATCATGTCTTAGCTTCTTTAACTCTTCACACATCTTAGTTTTTGAGATGGGGTTAATAATTCTTTGTTTCTGCCTAAAAGGCTTGTTGTTAGGCTTTAATGGGATGGCATGTTGAAACAAATCTTTCCTATATGATTTTAACTTGGAATAAGACCAAGATAAATAGTCCTGTTACATATTTAACAACTACATGCATACTAGTTTTTCTGCTACACTCAAGTGTGTACTCAACCAGACCTTTCTCATATTTTCATGAGATCCCAAATTGCATTCATTCAAATCTTTTGAGATAAAAATATCTTGAGTTTTGATTTGGTACGATCCATCAAAATATGCCTCCAAACTCACCAATCACCTAGGGAGAGTATTTGTCTTTAGCTGAATAACATCCTACCCAAACAAAGTTTTATTCCCATCACAAATATGGACCATGGATTCAAGTCTATAAGCTAATCTTGAAATTCTGATTCATAGTTTAAAAACCTTCTAATCTATTCATCATCATCAAAAACTTACCAATGATGAATATTGTTTGGATTGAAGTCCTAACCAACTCCTCTACTTGATACTGACAATGAAGGTTCATATTTTAAATTTCAAATTGATCACCTAACCTTACAAGTCTATTATATTTTTTGTTAGAACTTCTATCATGATAACATATGTTAAAATCATCAAATAATTCTAAAAAATCTCATACAACATTCCTATATTGTTTCAACCTTTTATTTTTGGAGGCATAAGCATTGTGGACCTATTTAACCACTAGTTCCAAATCATGCTTTACAATCAAACTTGTAATTTCATAATCATGGTCAATTCACAGACCAAGTAAGAGTGCCTATACTCAAAGGAGATTTGGAAATAAAACTTAAATTATTTCCCATTGGGGACATAGAAGACAACCCCAATTCCATTTCCAAGATTGGAACAATCCCCATCAAATACATTTTCCAAACTTAACTATTTTCCTTGTCAAACCCAACATCAAAAATAGTTGGTTATTCCATAACATACACATTCCTAGTGAAAATACCCATCTCCACATCCATGTACATCACCTCATATAGAGCACATATCAGATCTTCAAGTACATGCAACATCTAAGGCTCCTTATGAAGTCTAACCATCTTACCCTCCAAAGAAATGGTGGCATAAGAAAGGTCCATTTGCAAACTTCCACCCATGTTGGTAACCCATTTTCATGATAGGAATATCCCCCATTTGGGTGGGCAGTCCATAACTACCATGCCCATATTCATAAATTTACCTAGATGAACTACCAACTACACTACCAACCCTTTGACTTGTCCAACAACTAGCACCTCTTGGGAGTCCATGCCATATCACTTGCCAAATGTAGATTTAATTTTTACTCCAAGCTCATTTATGATACCCAGGGGCATCACATTTCAAGAGGATCTAGAATCAAACATGTAGTTGTGAATAATTAATCCAATGATTAGTAGTGTTTTTTATAATGGATCCACATTTAGCTGACTTTATACCAATGCAGTTCCCAAATAAACCTCTAGGGATGGTTCTATAATATCATCAGATTCTTCATCATTATTTGGGAGTATTTGGGGTGAATTCATCTCATTTTTAGTTGTACTCTCACCAAATTTTAACTATTCAAATGCCCTCTTCCTATGTTCAAGTATTGGCAATAACTCAACAAGTGGCATGATGATTTTTAGCTAACTCAACACTTGAGCCATATCACACATGTTTTACTAAGGGGCATATTTGGAGGAAGGGTGATAACACCTTTTTCTAGAATACAGTCACTCAAAGTCCTAAGTGGAATAGGCTAGGATGAATTAGCATTCTTAATAGCTATTTTTAAAGGTGGATTTCATCTTATATCACTTGTACCCTTAGGAATACTAGATAATAATGATTCTCTATTCTTGGTTAGATCACCTCTTTGTTTAACAATTTGGGAAGCAGGTGTTAACTTGGAAGGAATAGGGACATCTTTAGTTTTCTTAACTTCCTTACTTGTATCCCTTGCCCTTAGATTTGTAGGGGTAGTCACTTGAGGAGCAACACATTGTTTCTTACTTCTTAGACTATACTCTTTCTCTTAGGAAACTATTGCATTAATTAACAACTACCTATCCTTAATTAAAGGAATCCCCCATCATATTTATTTATCATCATTGATTGTAAACATTCAAAATCATGATTAGGTGATTCATATGTTTGTGTCATGTTAACATCATAAAAAACTTCAAAAGTTGGGACACATACCTTTTGTAATACACTCCAAAACTAATCAACAATGATAACACTTAACAATTCCATGGAAGTAGAAAACTTACTTTGGGAGACTTGACAATCAATCATCAAAATATCATCATCTTCAAACACAGACTTAAGTTCCTCTACATATTCATCAATTCATTCAATATTATCATAAGGAAGATGTGGAAGGAATAATTTATCACACTAATCAATGTCAATATCACAACCTACAATGTTCACTTTGGTGTTCAACAGATCAGGTACTTCCTTTTCAATTCCTCTATTCTAATTTTTATCATTTCTTTCATCACAAGCAAGCCTCTTCCCTCTATCACTATATCGATTATGTAATGAAGGTCTCCCTTATGCTTGATTATAATTTTAAGCTATCTCCTGACTTGTAGACCTATGAGGTAGCCTCTCCTCATCCCTAGCCAACTTGTATGACATCTCCTTGATAGTGAAGGCCAAAATTTTCACTATTTCCTCAAGGTTGGATATCTTAGTGGATTGCATTTTTTCAATATTAACCAATTTTACATCAACCCATTTATTCAAGGGATTTCCCATAGCCTTTAAGTTATTTGAATTTAGATGGCCATGTTAAATGAAAAATCTTAGGTTTGTAGGAGCCTTATCCCTCAAGTAGTAGGTTGCCTTCTTGTCAAATGCATCACAATATTTAATCATGCATGAGAGATAACTAGGCCTAATATTTTTAGGCAATCTCATCATAGTCTTATTAAACCTTGTGTTAAAATCCTACACACACTCATTAGGGTTCTTCTTAATGTTTTCAAATTCAACAAGTAGGAACCTAGGATTAATTTTGTCACCATACTATGTTTTGAAAACATTTTTATTTCTTCCCATGAATCAATGCATCCATGGGGAATGGAATTAAACCATTCACATGCATCTTATTCTAGTGTGTGAACATAAATATTATTTCAAACATCCTCATGCTCAATCTCATAATCTTTAATTATAATGTGAAAAGCCCTCAAATGCTGATCACTAGTCACTACATTGTTCCCTTGAAACTTAAGAATGTGGTTCCTTACTTCATTTGGAACTTCATTAAGATATCCCTCCATATAATCAAATTTAATTGGTATAAATTTTGGAATCCTGAATTCAATATTCTCATTCTCATCCTAATCCTTATGTCTCATGATTGGTTAAATGGTAGGTTCAACATTAAATGGCAAAGGGATGTGAGGGGCTGAGTAAGGTACACTTGGTAGATCAAATCTAAGAGGAAATTTAGCTAGTTGATAATGTGCTTGGTAATAAATTGGAATGTATGATTGTGAATGATCACGAGGACTATGCTAATCTTCAATTAAAGGAAGTTCAACAAATAAAAATTTAGGTGTACCAAAATCTTGACAGTCCAATCACTCTTTTGCTATTGAAATTTATCTGTCAATTGGTCTCCAAACTTGTCTCCTTCTTTGATAAACACTTAAGGGTGAGAGAAGCTACTTTGATGAGTCACATTTGAAGGATGATCTCAGTCCCTCCAGCTTTGAAAACAAGAGAACACTTAAATCTAAATTTAAGGTATATTTAAAATAGGCACTAAGTTTTTTTGAAAATAGATACAATGTTGGAGTAACCATTAGAAGAAAAATTCTAGAATATAATAGATTAAAAATATGTTGTGATACATATTGAAATTATAATTTGCTAAAGTCAATGATGAGATATGAAATCAAAGACTCTAAAAATCTAGATTCACATCTAGAAGAGAAAATCACTTTCCAACATGAAAAAAATAACAACCCTTTATAAGAAATCTTCTGTCAACATAAGTAGGAAGGTATACTCACCTAAAAATGGCATCAGTGAGGTGTTACGGCATTGATGGCCAAGATAACCAAATAAACACAAAAATAGGGAGAGAACTTTAAAATATAAATTAAAGATAACTCTCTACAAGAATCCTCGACAACACAAGTTTTAAGGCTTGATGTTTAATCCATGATAACGATGTTAGTGAAGTGTTGCTTCCTAATATTACACCTCTTTCACTTAGCCTTACACACTTGGGTAGTATGGTAAACTTGGATGGTAAATCTGGATTATGTCTTTAAATTCAAGGAAGGGTTTAACATCAGGATGGAATAAACATACATAATGACTGGAAGACACTGACAAAGGGTATGGTTAGCTCCCTACTAATTTTATCTCTGCTTGATCCAAGGTGAGAGGACCTAAGGGGTAGTTTTCTCTCATGGATAAATACTAGATTCAATCTCCATGGGGATTATTAGCACATAAGAACACATATTTGACCAGGGCATAACTAAACTTGCGCAATCCACTCAAGAGGATTTATCACATAGAATGAACAAATGATCTAAGTCATACACAAGCTACTAAAGATAAATAAGAATGTGATTTCAACCTTCATTTTGAAAGAAATTTTCAATAACTCAAGGTCAAATGGGATATTGAAATGCTAGGATTCAAAGAGTGAAACACATACACATTTTAGATATGCAATATTTATGTATCCATAGGCAAACAATACTTATAATAGTTAATAGGATGTATTATTTGTAGGTTAGGGTAGGTAGGATGATTTAGGTAAATATAAAAGAATGGTGTGATGGATTTCAAACACAAGGAATTATTTCAATAGGCATGCCATCATTCATTGCAAAAAATGTAAAAGTTTGAAAAATAAACTAAGTAAATTATCAAGAATGAGTTACATCCATTGGTGCCAATACAGTGTAAATATTCAAATGATATTTGAAACCCTAGAGCATACAATGCAAGCAGAGATTCAAATTCTTTCTCCTATCAAATCCATAAACCCAGGATGTCCTTAAAAGGTTATCAATAAAAAATTTCCAAATCACAATATAGAATGGGGTTTATAACCTAGATCTATGCCCAAAATAACTACCATTACTAAGCATAACATTAGATATCCAATCAATAGAGTATGTAAAATATATTGTTTCATTTCAATGACAAAATACAATAGAAATAAAAACTATTTTCCATTAACTTGAAAGTAGATCTTACATACATCAGTGTTTCAAAATGTTGACATGGGGAGAAGCATGGTGATTTGCTCTTGGATATGGGAGACATATACAATGCTCTCAGATACTGTAAATGGTTTTACAGATGAAACCACCTTACCAAGAGAGTAAAAATACACACAATAAGGATCCCAAAAACATGAGACCTAGAAAAATCAACCACAACCTTTCTAAAGAGGACAAGCCCTCTTTTTATACAAATTTCTCTCCCTAAGACATTTCAGGAATATGCTCTAGTTGGAAGATGCCCCTAGTCATGCCTGGAAGCTCTTGGCTTGTAATGAAACCATTTGGGTAATTGCTTGTCCATGTAATGATGAAGTTTGAAACAAACCCTTAATCTCCTTGGCTAGAAAATGCATTGCATTTGGGCTTGAGGGAGATTATTCAATTGGGAGTGAAACAAACTCCTTGTCTTCTTGTGTAACTACCTTTCCTTGCTCTCTCGTTAATCATTTACAAATCTAGAAACTTCTAGATAGCTGCCCTTCTTCTTGTGTAAACAAAAGAATGTCCCTTGCCTTCTAATGATTTCATTAGAATACTCCAATTTTGATAGAAAGAAAGAAGGATCCATGGCCATTTGGAAACTATCCTTCTAATGGCCCACCTTGGCCTCACCCTACAACATTTTTCTTCCATGGAGGTATTCGAAACAAGCCAAACATTATAAAATACAATACTTAGTTCATTTTACTTTTTTACCATTTGTGGTCAATGCCAAATTTCCCCATGCCTTCTCATTTTATATTTTTCATTTGATTTTTTAGGGTTGTCTCCAAACTTTATAATGCTCAAGTGCATTATTTTACCTAATTTTACCTCATGCAGAACTTGGGAAATTCAAGTGTAATTTGTAATTTACAAAAAAAATGCAAATTTGAAATTAGATTGAAAACTTTTGCTTTGAATTTTGACTACATGTTGATTGGTAGGTGGTGGACATTGGCTTGTAATTTACAAATTGCATATCTACAAAAATGCAAAATTGCATCCTCCTTCAAAATCTCTTATAGACCTCCATTTAAGTTGACTTTTCTTCTATTCCAACCTTGAAGTAGACATATGACCTATAGAAGATCTTCTCAGAATCCAACCCTTTATTTGGCCATCATTTGATTCATTATGTACGTTGGGATGAAATATATTGGTTATTCATTATGGCCTTCAGGGTGTTGAGATTGTTCTCAATATATGCACCAACCACATGATTTTTATATGTCTGGGCCTCATAAAGTGATTGCAAGTTTCCAAATTACAATGTCTTTGATTCCATTTCATAATTAAACTATTTAGTTGGTTGATCCTATGATTATTATTCATAAAACTAAAAATCTAATGTCTCTTTCTATTTTTAATCACCATGGCAATATCTAGAGGAACCCATTCCTAGAAATGGGAAGCATGTGCTATCTATCAAATCATCAAGGGAGATCCATTTGGCACTCATAATACCTAGGTAGTCACCAATGTTATCTCCATCATCATCCTCTCTTTAAACTACATCATAAAGAGGGCCTCGACCATTTGCTTCTTTTATATCCATTAAATCTTCACAAACTTCAAAAGACCAATATTTCCATTTAAAGAGGTCAACATGGAGAGTTATATATGTTTTCATCACACATGGATTTTAGTATGTTATTAATTTGGCAAATTTTTAACAATAGATCAATTATTTCATTTGGTTCATAATCATTATCACATATGGCAGTGTAATGCAAAGTGGTTTTACCCACTTCATCCACATCTAGTGGATTCTCTCCCTTTTCTGGTAAAGAACCTTCAACATCAAATTGATATATATTCTCCCTTTCACTTTATAAATATTTTAAAATATTCTCAACTAAAGGATGACTTTGAATGGGCTTTGAAATGTAGCAAACATATGTTCTCATAGTGTATGGTTGTATTTTCCTTTTCATATGGACCAACAAGCCAAAAAATTTTGTTTAGACAAGGAAACCTTCTCAATCTAGGTGTTGAAGGCACACATAACCACTATAGGCATCAATTTCCCTTCCATAATGTTTTTTTCATGATGAACTTGGAAACCTTGATTCACATTTTTCAAAGATCTACCCAACTCCCTTTCTTGTTGTTGTTATTTGGATTTTTGCATTGTTCATACACAACACCTAGAAAATTCATCTCCTTTAGGATACCATTTGAATTTATACATCCCATGATGACCTCAAGTTGTGGGATTAATAAATGAGATGACACTTTACACATTATAGGCTAACTCTTGCAAACCAACCAACTAACTCTCATGAATTAAAGGCTCCAAACATAAACCTCAAACAAAATTTTTGATGACTAAATCCTTTAAAATAAGGGAAACTATGAATATAATTTTTAAAGAGTTATATTTAACCATAAAATATGATGTATAAGTTATAAACAAAATTTTTGATGAATAAATTACAAACTTAAGAATTTATGAAGTGTAAAGTTTCTAAAAAGTCAAATCCTTCAAAATGCACATGACTCCAAAAATTGGTAGAAATATTCAATTACGACACAACTCTGAATGAATATCATTACATACCTAAATCTTGAAGACCTCAGACACAAAAGTGTAACAAGCTTGTGAACAAACCCCAAATTGTGAGTCCTTTATAGTTTACGTGTGTTTCATACTTACCACTATGGGTTTAGGGGATTCATTAACAATTTACAAATTGCAATCTTGAAATTACACTTTGTAGGTGTAATTCTACCAAGATAGTCCATCGAGAATGGGAGCTCAAGAAACATACTAAAAATTTGCAATATGTTAAGTTTCACTTCATCGTAAAAGTTCTAGTGAGTCCTTTATGTGTGATTTTGGGATGTTTAAATTATACATTACAAATTGCATGTTTGATGACTATTTTTCTTGGATATAATGGACCTGAACATGACAATAATGGTGGAAATAATGGACCTAAACATGAAAATAATGAAACCTTGTTCATGGCCATAGAATCAGACAATGAGGGTTGCTCAAATGGGAAAGAGATTATGGTTGATATAGAATCAAATGAAGAAGAATCTAAAGTGAATCTTGAGGTAGAATTTATGAGTGCACTAGAGGAGTTGAAGTTTTAAATAAGAAAGAATCACAAACTAAGATCATTAGTTAAGGATTGTGAGGAGCATATTGGCTTATTTGAGGAAAGGCTAAGTAACACTTCCAAGGAGTATGATGACATCATTACTCAAGTTGAGGCACAAATAAAGGTACTCAATACAAGCCTAAAGGCTAAAGAGGAAGAATTCACCAAGTATAAAACTTAAGTAGAATCCTTGAAAGCTGAGTTGAATCAAGCATCTAACAAGGTGAGGACCTTTATGAAGTTTGAAAAGAGCACTGGCGCTGTTGATGACATCTTGAGTAGTCAAAAGTTTGTAAGTGACAAGACATATCTTAGTTTTAAATAAGATAAAAAGGTGGTAGCTCAAGTAAAAGAGAAGGATATTGAAGACAAGAAAGTCAACATGAAAAGACATATCAAACAACCTAATGCTATGAGGTATGCTAGTTCATTTAATGGTTACTATTTTCTATGTAGTCCATTTGGTCATAGAGAAAGATAGTGTAGAAGACCCTCCAAAAATGAGTACCCATGGGACTACAGAAGGAGTCATAGTTCACATAAGTCAAATGGTATGCATAAGGTGTTTTTATACAATTTTCATAAAGTAAGGCATATTTAATTTTTTTGTCCTAATAGAGATAGAAGGTCATCAAGTCAAAATAGGAGGTTTGAATCCCCTAAAGTGTAAGAAAGAAGGCAAATGAATGTATGGAAACCAAAGATAACAAAGATGGGTCATGATTAGCCTAAAAGCTCAAGTAGATTGTTTGTTGTGATATAACATGCTTCAGATGTGAAATCAAGTCAAGAATCCCTATTGTTAGCCATCATTGATGATGCAATGGTTGATGAAGAGATCAAGCATGAGGTGAAAATCAAGCCCAACAAAATATTGAAAGATATTTAGTCTTATGAGAGCATGGTGATCTGGGAATCTCCTAAGTTTGGGTTATTCTAGTGCCCTATGAAATGGGTGATTTCATTAGGCTTCATGGAGAAACACTTCAATTTAGTAGAAGCATGCTTAGTGCTTGGTTTATGGAGGAGATATTTAGGTTGTTGACTGAACTTGATCCATGTTGAGAAGTGGACTTATGTTCTGAGTTCATCTGAAGGAAGTATGCATGTATTAAGGGGGAGAATGTTAATGTGATGCTTCATAATTTGTGTTATAATAAGGTGTGGTTCTAAATGATAGTTTTTATAAGACCATTTATCATTAATGTCAAAGGGGGAGAAATTTCAAGAAAGAAGATTGACTATATTAGGGGTGATGAAAATACTCAAATTTAAATTTTTTTTACCATCAATGACAAAAGGGGAGTTTGTTGAGAAGTGTTGTCATTGATGTCAAGGTCAAGGTTGATGTCATTGATGTCAAGGTCCATCTATTAAAGATGCTTGGTGAGTGGTTTATGAGATATGAACCATGTGACAAGAGAGAATTTGAAGGCAACCTAATGTCTCTCTATTGAGAGAGAATTTGAAGGCATAATGATTATTCTAAATTTTATGTCAATATTAAGGTTAAGGTAAGCATGTTTGATTACAAATCTTTGAGTACAAGATGTCTTAAAAAGCTTAGTCATGACAAATATAATCATATCATGATCATGTGCATGATGAGCATGAAGAGGTTTGTGTAGAGATATGACTTTGGTTGAGAAACATGTAAGGCATGTGAGTAAGGTGTAGAATCATCAAAGAGTGTTTCAACATTAGTTGTCAAAATTGTTAAGTATTAGAACCTAGTAAGATATTTGAGAAGGCTTATGCATAAAATGCCTAGTTTTGTGTATTAAGGAACATGGTGGCATGGTAAGATGGATACATATAGGAATAAGAGGTTGTATAGGGTTGTTTGATTATGCATATGAGGCATTAAAGCACTCAAGTGAGTTTTAAGGAGAGCTTATAGGGGTATGATCTATAGACCTAACATACAACTAGACTAGTTATAGACCCTACCTGACCTATGAGGTTTTGAGAGCTTAGACAATGTCTAGAAGGTCAACTTCAAGACCTAATGTGACTTACAAGTTAAGGCCTAAAGAGAAAAGAGAGAGATGATGTCCAGATGGGGTATTAAGATCAATTTCCAAGGTAAGAATGAGCATGTGAGATTTGTTAGTGGTGTAATGAGTTGTCCCAAGTGTGTTTACCAATTCTAAGGTGAAAGTTTACAAGAAAAGGCATGGTAAGTGGTTTTGAGGTTTCTCGAGTACACAAAATGAAGGGTTCTCAAACTGATCAGAACTTTTAATTTTTCATTAGTGTAGTCTAATAAAATGTCCAATTTGGTAGTTTGAGTGTGGTTTGCAACACCCCATCCATAGGTCCTTTTTGTATGCTCTTACAACCCTTATAGATACCTTTTTACTCATTGTCAGTCATCCAAAACCTTCAAAATAGTCATTCAACCTAGTGTGAATACATCTGACTCATGAATGATTGTTATTTATAAAATCCCACTCAAAGCTCAATTACAAAGGAGGGGACCAAACTTACAAAACAAGCAAGAATACAAACAAAACACTAAGGTAAATTTCCATATTCTTTGCACACAGTCACCCAAAATAGCTATAAACCTACTCAAATCCTCATACTAGTCCCTAGCTACCTCAAACACTATCAATTTGGCATTTGTATCTGCATCACACTACTGTACAAAGCATACTAGGTGGGATAACTACATATGAATTGATCCATCTTCAGAGTATTGGTATATAGGTAATGTGCCCACACAAGGGTTGTGGATTTCATACTCTATACATCTTTCACACTAACCCCTCTTTCTCAAGTGACTCAAATGTCATTTTATCAAGCATGATGTAGGGTTAGGGGTTGAAGACAAAATCAGCTCCACAATGAGTTCCATCAATGATCAAGATTCAATTTTTCATAGGCACGCTCACATAGGTACAATGAAACTACCCATAAAGTTTTAGGTCTCTGTAATCAGTTTGGATGATAGTGGCAGGAACATAAAACATCACCAGACACCAAAGCATCCACTTTTTAGTGCTCTTATCCTTTTACCTAACAAAATCTAGATTTAGGTTTATGACACCTTCCCAATCATGCATAGTTATTTTTAACCTCTATATCAACTGTGTCAATTTATTTTTTAGATAAGTTATATTTATTCTTATTTATTACTATTTTTAGAAAGGTAAAAAGGATAAATAGTTGCATAAATTAAGACTGTATTTATTGCTCTATTCTATAATGATTTATTAATCCAGTCCCTTAACTAAAATAGGAATAAAACTCCATTATTCTCAAAATAAGTTAAATTATTTGGTGAACCCAATTTACTTTGATTAAAATCTCAAGCCCTATGTACCCTTAGGATTTTCCTTCACATTTTTGTGCAAAAATTCAATTTCAAAATTATGATTTTTGTATAAATTTTTGTACATTTATTTTATTCAATATATTTTAGAATTTCAATTATTGTAATCATTTCAAATTTCTAAAACTCCAACCCAAAACCTTAGATTTCCCAACTAGGTCCTCACACCCCAAGCCTTCCTCCCTTACAATTTTTAGATTTTTTTTTGGAATTTTTGCAAATTGTTTGGAGTGTTGAAAATAATTTCAAAATCCCCATGTTATTAGTCATTCTTTCATTTATTTTCTTAATAGTAAATTTACATACTCTCTTTAGTGAAATCAATAAAATGGCCACTAAGGCACGTCTTCCCTCTCATCCTATAGATAAATTTCTAATTTTTTCTCATAATTATAACAATGAATGGATAAATTTGCAAAATTCCACATTAGCCAAAAATGAGAAAAATAATTTCATTTACAATGAAGATAATTACTATTGTTGTAATGAGGACTATGATGATGCATATGAAAGTGATAGTGAATAAAAAGTAGTTGCATCTTCTTCTCTCAAACCTATCTTTTTTCTTCCCACTTCCAAAGAAAATAATTTTGATAAATGGGAAATTTATTTTTCACCTCATTCTCCTATGCACAATACATCAAATGCAAAAATTAGTCATGCAATTCTAAGTGAACCTCTCATTGGTGATAATTTACTTGCACTTGAACCTAGTTTCTCCCTCCCTTTTGTTACTTCTATGTTCAAATTACAATAATATAAACAAAATAAAATCAAATTTCCAATACATAGTTCAAATCCTAAATCTCATGTTCATAACTCTACGTTGTCATCTCAAACAATGACAAAAGAATGTCTAAATGATAACTCTCTTACTCTTACTTCTCATATTGCAAATGAAAATAATTCATGCACTCCATTCAAGGATAACATAGATGCACATAGTATTCAAATTTCACATGACAATTTATTGCATATTTGAAAAGAATTAACATCTTCTCTTACCTCTCTCCCTAGTGATATTGGAACTAATAATGAGTATGATAGTGAGCATGAAAATGAGTATGACAATGAGAGTGAATATGAAAGTGATACTTCTACTTCTCTTTCAAATGATTTTTTTAAAGTTATGATAATACATGGAATAATGATGACTATTATGCATATAGTGATGAAGAAAATTCATCTCATGCTTCTAACTCTTCTCTCACTCCTTTCAAACATAATGCATTACAAAATGTTGCTTCTACTTCTATGCATGAATCTATTTCAAATGATGCTCATGTCAATGATAACATCACATATTCTATTCATTTAGAATGTGATTCACTAAATATTAAAGCTACCAATGAATATCCCAAGCCACCTCCTACTACAGTAGCACCTGTTTCTCACTCTCCACCCAAAGAGAATGGTAGCATACATACTTATGATAAGGTCCAAGTTACCATTCCTCCAAAGGTTCAAGTGAGCACACCCCCTCTCTATGATCCAATTGATAAATGTAGATTCTCATGGCTAAAATAAATAATCAAATTCAATGTTTAAATGAACCACTTCAAGATAATAATATACCATTTAAGGATATTATTTCTTTGATGCATGCAGTTGGTGAATTATAACACCAAGTACATCTCCTTACTTTTGAAAATAAGGATTACAAGTCTTGGATGGATGCCAATGACTTGCATAGTAACCCTATTTTGAATACATTTGTCAAAGATTCACTACCTAATCACTTCCAAATACCATCATTGCCTTAATTTGATGGAACTATAAATCCATTCGTATACCTTAAAGCCTTTTGAAAGTCTTTGCCATCTCATGTGAGTCCTTTGATTCTACTTAAATTATTTCAACAAAAATTAGTGGGTAATGCACATAAATGGTTATTTCATCTAATACCTGTTGGTTCCTTACATACATATGGTGACTTAGAGGAGGAATTTATCAGATATTACATAGAAAACATCAGCCCTCATGTTACATATGAGAAACTTGCTGCATTGCATCATAATCCTTTAGAGCCAGTTAGTGATTATATCTTACGATTTAAGACTTGCATGTTACACTTGATCTATAAACCAACAGGTTTAGATGTTCAACATATATTTATTAAGGATCTTCACCAACCCCTCCTAGAGCATATATTATATTAGATAAAGTCCTCTTTTAGGCACTTTTGTTATACAATTTTAGCCTTGGAGAAGAAATTATGATTGATTGAGTTAGATTTAATTGATTAGCTTACTCTAGATTTCACAACATTATGTGCATCTACAACGCCTAGCACACAACATCCACCATGTCCCAAACAAGATAGAAGACCACAACCAAAAAATCAATGAGTTAAGAACAAAGAGCGAGTTTCTAGAGCACCACCTATAGTATGCACTATAGAGAATAATAATAGGGCACTACTACAATTTGATTCAAAATGGGATAGCCCATATGTCATATTATCAACACTACTAGATAGGAGGTTAATCATATTGCCTTCTACTCATCATCGATATCCACATATATTACATAGACAACCACATCACCCCTTTTGTAACTAACATCATATCTGTGGACATATAGACAATGATTATTATAGACTCAGGGATTGTATTAATAGATGTGTTGATAAAGACATCATAGCATTCACACCAGAGGCACAAAGATATTATCCATCATGGATTCATAGACCTCATTCCTCTATGATTGAGCCATCCTAGGACATTTCTTCACTTGAATCATCAGTTATTCATTGTGAGAGAAATGTAATTTCTAGGATAGAGTGTCAAAGGAAATCTCCTATCCCACCTACTTAGAGCATTTGGAGACTAGTACAGTGAGAGAAACCTACATATAGTAGTGTAGTCCATGGAGTACATACTATAGTTATATATACATATCCAACATAGTCATATGCATTTCAACAGAGTTTTCAGGCACCTATCTCACATATCAACCCACTACGATTAAGATTAGATGAATCCACATCACAGCGTATTGCTCCAGATATATATTAACTATAGCTGAGTTTTTAGGGACCTATTTCACATAGAAAATTACTATGATTGAGATTAGATGAGCCCCCATCATAGGTTACAATTTCATCTTGATCTATTACTCAGTCATATGCATCACAATAGAGGCCACAAGGTGTTATTTCATGTAGCAATTCACTAAGATTGTGGATAGATAAGCCTCCTTCAAAGCACATAGTTTTAGTTATGTATCCATTGAGGTTGCATCTTACAGAGTCTCCACATATAGCTATAGTTAGTGTACTATAAATATCATCAGATACAAGACATGTTCCTACACAACATGAGTAGTATGGCCACTTGTTTAGTTGGCCATCAGGGTTTAGATAGTGATACAACAACCATGGAGATGATATGCACAGAGTGATATCTTACATCCCCTTTTACTAACAACTAAAATTTTTAGTTCTAAATAACCATCTCTATTCAAACCAAATTATCCAAATCCTGATCTTACCAATATCCTATTTTACCAATCTTAAACCAATTTACTTTATCAAATCAATTTACCAATTACAAAACAACAACATTTTTACTCACATATGATTCAAAATAAAAACTATCATCACACTTGAACCTATCAACAACAATCAAATCACATCCCAAACACCATTTTAACAAACATATGCAACCTTAACATCAATGCCAAATGAACTATTTCTAATCAACCATTTACAAAAAATATACCAATATACTCCAAATTCTATAACATAATATGCATGAGTCAAAATCAAATAAAGTATCCATATATATATATATATATATATATATATATATATATATATATATATATATATATATATATATATATATATATATATATATATATATATATATATATATATATGATTTTTAAATACATATACACCAGTATCAAGTACAATCAATCATGAATGGGCATCAGGACATCACTCTTAGTCTCGCTCTCTCCACTAATGCTAGTCCCATAATTTATCCTAACACTCGATGGCCCCATATGACCTTGAGCTATCACATGCCTCTTGTGATGACTTTCTCACTCCAATATTAAACCATGATCCTCATGCAAGTCCATGCATTAGTAAAAAATAATTCATACACTTCCACAGAGGCCTCTCTTAGAGCAACCACTACATTAATGACAATTTTAAGACTCTAGATAGTTTCTAGCTACAATATTCACACCTAGGGTAGTATCATTGAAGTCTCATGCCTGTACACATTGAGAAAATTTTTAGAGAGCTTCTTCTACTACTAGATGGGTCCCTAAGAGCCCCACAGTTGCATCTACTTCTTAGAGTTACAAGGGATCCCACAGTTGGTTTCTACTATAGAGATTTTAGAGTACTTATAACATACATATCTTTTAAAGTCATAGTCTCATGTCTTGCATTGTGCTTCATGATCATGCATGATCACTCTCCTTGATATAGGACACCATGATAGGGAGTCTTTTATGAGACTCATCGGTTAGTATCATTTCTTCTTAGTCTTTCTTGTACATAATTCTCTACTTACTTGTACATAGTATCATTTTGATTACTTCTACATAGCTCAACTCAAAACACAAAAAATAATATGATATTTCAAAATACCAAAAAAAATATAACATGTCAAAATATAAAAACATTCAAATAACTCGAGACACTAAAAACTTTTAAATTATATGCATTATCTGTGCTTTACATTTTCTATTACCATGCTAGAATTACCTATTGTTATTATATGCTATTGTTTATCAATTTATCTACATTACCATGCTTCACTTGATCTTCTTTGAGTGTGTGAAATGACACCTAGATCTTTGATTGCTTCACTCTTCCCATTGAGGGGGCATCCTAATTTTACATTCGAGACATACATCAACATATCTACCCATTGAGGGCATCTTCTACATGACTATACCATTTAGGTTATGTCATTCCTACACCACACACTCTACTTATAATGTTTATGTACATTAATTACTAGATTACATAGATTATTTTATCGACACTCATTAGTATATAAGACTTATGTATTTCTTATCATCTACCTAGTCTTGTACTACATGTTTTGCATACTTTCACTTCTTGCTTTGATTAGTTAGATGCGATAGTATTTTCAACATTTGCATGCCTTCCTTTCTTGCTTTGAGTATCTAAATGTGATTGCATTTCTCAATTATTATTTTGTTGCTTGTGTGTGCCTTAGGACATTTTCCAAAGTCCGTTACTTGTATTCTTGTATGTGCTTGTGGACCTCACACCAATATTGTTTGTTTACAATTGTATGTGTATGTGGGCATTTAAACATGCCTTAAATGCTTGTTTTTCCCAATTTGAGTGAAATGTGCTCATGTCCCTTGTTTGATTAGCCCTTTGGCCTCTTTTGTATCTTTCTTGCTTCTTTCCTTGTGTGCTTATTTGCTTATTTGCTTAATGCCATGATCCACATAATGTGTTATCTTGCCTTCTTGGATGCTATGATGGACATCATGCTCCATCCCTGATTGATAACTAACCATATTTATAGATCTAGTTCAGTTTATTACACATGCTATTACATTGTTACATCTATCTAGGCATACCCGTATTGATATAACAATATCCAACACAAACTATACTATATATTGAGACATATTTTCAATCATAATTGCAATATCATGTATTTCATAGCATAACACACTTGTAGGGCTCTTTCTTCTGAAGGAAGTCATTTTAGGGTATTCATTCTTACCCTCAAAAGAGGGGGAAACAAATAAGGGTTTTTTCATAGAGATTAGAGCCCTCTATCGGTCAAAATTATTTTTTAAAACACTCAAAACAATAATCAGAATTCAAAACATGTAGAACAAACTAGAAAAATATGGGCAAACACTGAAATAAAATTACTTAGATGTTCACATAGAATGATATTATATCACACAGAATAATAAAATATGAGAGATCACACATCAATAATTGACAACAAAACAAAATACTAGATAATATATCAAAGCCACTTTAAGGGAGAAAACTTCACAATAATGCACTAATAATAGAATATTTAACATAATCAATAAAGACTAACCACTACCTCCTATATAAAATCTACTTAGCCAAGGTTATTCCATATGATGACCTATCTAAGAACATAGAGAAATGTAACAAGTAAATAAAAAATGTATGTAAGCCATAAGTCGACCACATATATCCTTAGACACACCAATGATTAAGGGCATGAGAAGCCCCTCCCTTTCAAAACAATGTTGTCCTCAATGTTGTGGTAACTCTAGATGTTGCTGCACAAATGATTCATCCTCTCAAGTGGCATATTCACATGGTAGATTCTTCCATTTTATTAGGTACTCTGTAATTGCTCAAGAATGTAGCTACTTGGTGCACCTATGAAGGATCGCCTCAAGATCAAGAACAACTCTGCCTTCCTCATCCAATTCTAGTAGTTTTATTTGAATGGAAATTATGTGCCCAATGACTTTATTCAGGCATGATACATGAAATACTAGATGTATGTGAGTGTATGAAGGAAAATATAACTTATAGGCCACACTACCAATTTTTTGTAAGATTTGATAAGGCCCATAATACTTAGGGGACAACTTGTTATTCTTTTTTGTTGCTTCAATGACATCTATTTATATGGTTGTAAGCTAACAAACACCTAATCATCAATGTAAAAATTCCTCACACTTCTATGTTGATCTACCTATTGCTTCATGTGATTCTAGGCCATAGCTAAATTTTCACACAAAATTGCAATAACCTCCTATTGATGGTGAATATGTTCTTCAACTGCACGAACCTTAGGATAGACCTTCAATGTTGAAGTGATGAATGGAGGGTGGTATCCATATAGTGACACAAAAGGATACATTTTGGAATAACTATGAATAGAAATATTATACCATCATTCAAGAAGTGGCAGCCAATGAACCCATTTATCCTATTTATCAAAAAAAAAACAATGGAAATATTCTTACAAATACTTGTTGAATACCTCAGTTTGTCCATCAGATTGAGGATGATAGGATGAACTATGAACCAATTGGGTGCCCAAACATGTAAATAACTTAGTCTAAAAATTACTAGTAAAAATGGGATCTTTATCACTAACGATGATCTTAGGGGTCCCATGCAGTTTCTAAACTATATAAAAAAAAGTAGTAGCTATTGTACTAGCAACAAATGGCTATGATAAAGAACAAAAATGAGCATACTTACTGAGATGATCCATAAAAACCATTATAAAATTTTGACCATCAGATCTTGGTAACCCGATAATGAAATCCATAGGTACCTCTTCTCATCACTGGTTAGGGATGGATAAAGGCTATAAAATATTGAGGTTTTGATGGTTTCACCTTTGTTTTGTTGACAGATCATACATTCAATGACATATTTCTAGACATCCTCCTTGAGACCTTCCAAAAAAATATTGCATAATTCTATGATATGTTTTCAAAAATCTTGAATGACCCCCAATTGGAGTTGTATGAATTTCTTAAAGGAGTTTTTCTTTAAGAAGAGAATTATTACATAGGTATAATTTATCTTTATACCATAATGCATTACCCTTCCATGTGAATTTTTCAAATCCACCTAAACCTTGCTAAAGATTTTGAATCAAATCATGGGAAGCACTATCATGTTCCCATTCTAATCATGCTTTAGCTAGCCAATCTGCCTGTAAAATGGTTATGGTACATAGCAATGCCTTAACTGATTCATCTTTTCTAGATAGTGCATTTGCCACCACATTGTCCTTGCTTTTTTTATAGACTATTTCAAAATCATAGCCTAACATCTTAGTTACCCATTTTTGTTGATCATCAGATGACAACCATTGTTCTAAAAAATATTTGAGACTATCATGATCAGTCTTTACCTAAAAGTGATGACCCATCAAATAAGGTTTCCATTGTTTAATTGCATACAAAATGGCCATCATTTACTTCTCATAGATGGGTTTGTGCTGATTTTTAACCTTTAGTTGACAACTTTCAAATGTAAGTGGTCTACATTCTTGCATGAGTACAATACCCATACCATACCTAGATGCATCACATTCAACCACAAAAGTCTTGGAAAAATCAAGAGTGGTCAATACTGGAGTAGTGTACATAGCCAATTTCAATTATTCAAATGCTCGGGTAGCTATATCAATCCACTGAAAGGAATCTTTATTTAATAAAGAGGTGAGTGGGGCATTAATACTACCATAATTTTTTACAAACCTGCGATAGTAACCATTAAGCTGAAAAAATCCCCAAAGTTGCTTGAGTATCTTAAAAATTGGCCAGTCCACTATTACTTGGGTTTTTTTAGGATCCACTTTCACTCCTTCATAAGAAACCAGATAACCCAAATATTCAACCTCACAAGCCCCAAAAGTACATTTGGAAGGTTTGCATATAATTGATTTTGTTTCAAAATGGAGAGTACCTATTTCACATGTTGCAAATGGTCTTCCTAATTTTTACTGTAAATGAGGATATCATCAAAAAATACCAAAATAAATTTCCTCAAAAATGGCTTAAAAATAGTATTAATCAAACTCTAAAAATTAGATGGTGCATTTTTTAGACCAAAAGGTATAACTATAAACTAAAAATTTCCCTCATGAGTCTTGCAAGTGGTTTTGGATATGTCTTCATCATGGATCTAGATTTGATGATACCTAAAACATAGATATAACTTAGTAAAATAAAGAGCACCATTCAATTCATCTAGTAGATCATCAATGACAGGAATAAGAAACTTATCTTTGATAGTGTCCTTATTGAGTTCTCTATAGTCAGGGCACATCCTCCAAGTGTCATCTTTCTTTCTCACCATGACAACTAGTGAAGAATATTCACTTTGGCTATGGTGAATGATTCCTGCATCCAACATCTCCTTTACCATATTTTTAATTTTACTTTTCTAGGCATAGGGATACCTTTATGGCCTAATGTTGGGTGGTGTACTACTAGGAATAAGTGTGATAGCATGATCATGCATGTAACTAAGTGGAAGTATTTTTGGCATGTCACCAAAAATAATAGAATGGGCATCAATCACTTTTTTCAAATCAAGTGGTGGATATGGCTGAGTTGGTTGTACTTCTATGGAAAATAAGCAAGCTACAAATCCCTCAGCACCCTTACAAATAATCTTTGTCATTTGATGGGATCTAACAAGTTGTGGAGATTTGGACCTTAATCCCCTTAGCTCAAATGTCCTATCTTCAGTATGAAAACACATGAATAATTCTTTGAAATTCATCTCAATAGTTCCCAAAGTGGTGAGCCACTAGACTCCCAGAATAATATTAGTTCCACCCATGGGAATAAAAAACATAGGAAAATCCAAGAAGTAGTCTCCCATGGCCAACTTAATACTATGACATTTACCTAAACAACTGATAATACCACCATCTACAATCGTAGCTTGAAATTATAGAGTTGGATAAATGAAATAGTTTAAACAAACAACCAACTTACTATAGATGAAGTTGTGTGTGCTTCCAAAATCAATCAAGACAATGACCTTTTATTTCTTAAGAAAACCCATCACCTTAAGAGTTTGGGGAGTACTAGTACCTGAAAGGGCATGATAAAAAAAAGTAGGTTGAGAGTCTTTAGATTCTTCCTCAATAAATTCTACATCCTCATCATGTACTTGATCATCTTCATCATCATTGGCACCTTCAATGTAAACAACTTCTTTTCAGCACAATGATGGTCTTTGCTCTATTTGCTATCACAACCATAACACAACCGTTTGGATTGCTTCTCCTTAATTTATCATTGTGTTAATATGATGAGCTATGAAAATGATGGTACTCAAAATTTACGATCATGATCAATAGTAAAAGTTTTCCTTTTGACCATCTCTTTTTCTTCTATCATACATGCCCTAGGGATAACTTCTGATATAGATGTTGGGTTAAACATTTGAACCTCAAATTGGATGTTATCTTTGAGGCCACCTAAAAATAGATCAGTCAAATTTTACTCAGTGATATATTCCATCCATAAAGATAAATTTTTAAACTGATGAATATAATCCTTCATAGTTCTTATTTGCCATAACTTGGATAATTAGCTAAAACAATTATCAAAGACATTATTCCAATAATGAGCCAACAACTCCTTAGTGAAAATATATAATGTAATAAGATCACCATTCTTTTTATTTTGAGCACAAAACCAATGATACCAAATGAATTGCTTAGGTTCTAGATACGAGGATGCCACTATCACCTTCTAAAAACTAGGGGTTTGATGTAGCTCAAATAAATTCTCAATTTGGGTAATCCAAGTGAGAGGATACTTAAAAGCAAACTTACACATGTCCTCTTTTGGTAATATCAGTTTCATATCAGCATGGGAGTTGTTGAGAGGAGGATTTGAATGCTAAAGTGGAGGGTTGTTGGGATAAAACTAAGATGTAAGGGAAACTAATTGCATAGTGATATGATGTAATTCATTTTAAAACCCATTAATCTCTCTGTGTATCCTTGAAACATCAGCTTGGACTGTAACAAAGTCATCATGCCTCACCAAGTTCTTTATGTTTGCTTGAAGCTGAGAAAGCACCAGATCTAAAGTTCTAGATTCCATGTCATTGGTAGGAGTTTTAAGATTTCCCCCCTCCCCTTTTTCTTCCTTGAATACTTGGACCTGCCATATACAAACCCTAGGTGGGTTTTTACCTTGAAAAAAGTGTACTAGGAAATGGTACCATTATAATCCCCTTGTCAAGATGAGTCCAATGATTACCTTTATGCACTAGGGTAAAAATTTTGGTACTAAAAAGTGTATCAATAGAGTATACTATTATGATTGGCTCATCGAGACAAATCCAATGACTATAATTATGCAAAGGAAATTTTAAATTTTTTTTCAAAAAAGTGTTTCAAGCAATACTGCACTTATGGAAGAAACTAATTCTTCCCAGATTGCAAGTTATGTTTTTTCGCTCCCACCACTCTTAGAAGCCACACCTCGCTAGATCCAAAAAAAATGTCATAAGAAACTTGGCCAAATTGAAGTTCTGATACCACTTGTAATGAAATTACTTAAATGTTCACACAAAATGATATTATATCACATAGAATAAACAAATATGATAGATCACACAACAATAATTGACATCAAAACATAATACTAAATAATATAGCAAAGCTACTTTGAGGGGGAAACCTCCACAACAATGCACTAATATTAAAATACTTAACATAATCAATAAAAACTAACCACTGCCTCCTATATATAGTCTACTTAGCCAAAGTTATTCCATAGACTGATCTATCTAAAAACAATGAGAAATGTAACAAGTAAATAAAAGAGGTATGTAAGCCACAAGTCAACCACACATATCCTTAGACACACCAATGATTAAAGGCATAACAAACACATAATAACCATCATAAATAGTAAAGGACAAAAGCATCCTATTTAGACTACAACACCCTACAACAAAGTGTCCACTTTTTAGTGCTCATATCCAAATAAATAAAAACTCAATTTTTTTGAAAATAGATAGAAAGGTAAGGTCAATTAATTTTTTTAGCTATAGTTTAGTTCAGATTGGGTAGTTTTAGTAGTTTTTTATGAAGATTATCCAGATATAGGGGCCATCATGCATGACATGATGGCTCTCATTTATAGTTTTAGATTGGGCAGTTCGTACAACTTCTAGATCAGAGTCTACTTTATAGACACTAGTGATTGGGAGTAATGTGCATGAAATATTTTCCTTTTTGCTTTCTAGTTTATTTTATTACCTAGGTATTCTTAGTAGTTTCATTCTTTATTCTATCTGTAGGTGGTTGACATCATTTCAGACTGGATTTCATATAAACCTAGTTCTTAGTTTTGGAGTGGCTTTAATACAAGCCTAATCTCTAAATTTTAGAGTGACCAAGACTGGCCTAGCTCTCAGTATACATTCGACTATTCATTATATATTGTCAAATTACAAAGCATTCATGGGATTCATGATCCATATCATACAACACACATTCACACTTGGTAGACAATGATGGAGCCAAAGGACTAGCTAGCCTTTGTATTCTTGATCCACCTACTCATAGAGATTGGACACAGTCTAAAAATCTATTAACACATGCATGATCACATAGCTTCACTACATAGTGGGTGATAATGGAGCCAAAGGTCTAGCCTTTGTATTTCTAAGCCACCATCAAGGAATATAACACTCAGATCTATTCATGATATTACACTTGATACAACACATACCCAACATTACTCAACATCACTCAACATCACAATAGGTTTTATATTGGTTCGCATACCCAGTGAGGTGTATTCATTCCTTTCTCTTTCTCTTTATTTTACCTAGCTTTTGTATGTTCTTATTTTAACATAATGTGTCTAGTAAGAACTGATCTACTCCTTGTTTTCTCTTGTAGATGTATGATTCATATTGTGCTCTCTTTATGCACACTCAATATCACACATCTTCATGGGCTTCACTCTTATAGGTAAGTTTAGGTACACTTTCTATTTTTCCTTTATCCTAGTATTTTGCTTTGCTACATCACTAGAATAAAAGGGGGGCAAATATAGTCATATAAAAAGTCCAAATTGGTAGTTTGAGTGTGGTTTGAGACACCCCATCCATAGGTCCTTATTGGATGCTCTTACGACCCTTCTAGATACCTTTTTGCTCATTACTAGTCACTCAAAACCTTCTAAATAGTCATTCCACCTCAACCAAATAGTATTCTCTATGCCAATCTTGTTCCCCCAAGTCCCAATCCTGTATGATAAGAATGCCTCATTTGGACTATAACACTCCATAGAGAAGTGTCCAATTTTTAGTGGTCCTGTTCATTTTCACTTTGAGCCCCAAAGATCATTTTTATCTGGTCCTTATCCTTAATTAGGTTAGCCTATCATGAATACATCTGACCTATGACCAATTGTTCCCTTTAAAATCCCACTCAAAGCTCATTTACAAAGGAAAGGACAAAAATTACAAAATAAACAATAATACAATCAAAATACTAAGATAAACTTCCCTATTTTTTGCACACAGTTACCCAACATAGCTATAAACCTACTCAAATCCTCATACTAGTCCTTAGCCACCTAAAACACTATCAATTTGGAATTTTCATCTACATCACATTATTATAAAAAGTACATCAGGAAGGAGAACTACATATGGTTTGATCCCTCTTTGGAGTATTGGTATGTAGGCAACATGCCCACACAAGGATGTGGATTACATGTTTAGTACATATTTCACACTAATCCCCCTCTTTCTCAAGTGACTCAAATATCATTTTATCAAGCATGATAGAGGGTTAGGGTTTTAATAAAAAATCAACTCCACATCAAGTTTCATTGACTATCAATGCTCAATTTTTCATAAACACACTCACACATGGACAATGCAACTACTGAGAAAGTTTCAGGTCTCTAAAACCAGTTTGAATAATAGTGACAGTAATGGATAACAATTTCAGACACCAAAGCATCCATTTTTTGGTGATCCTATCCTTTCACCCAATGAAACCTAGATTTAGGTTTACGACACCTTCCCAATCCTGCACAACCATATTCAACCTTTGTATCAATCATCTCGATCTACTTTCCATCTAAGTTATATTTCTTATTATTTATTTCTATTTTTATAAAGGTAAAAAATATGAACAATTACACCAATCAAGACTGTATTTATTATTATATTCTGTACTAATTTATTAATCAAGACCCTTAACTAAAATAGAAATAAAACTATATTATTCTCAAAATAAGTTAAATAAAATATCATGTGTAACCTCTACATGAAAATATAAGATATTCATGATATATGGGGAAGGGTCTGAGCTCAAAGTTCCAAGCATTGGTTTCTGGATTGAGGGGCTAAGCTTTATGAATGATCATTAAGACTGGAAGGTTGTTTAAACCCTCAAATAACCTTAATTGAGACTTGATGTAAAAGATATTGTTATAAAGTTATTAAAATGAATTATAATGGATAAAAAAGTGATTGGAGGTTGTTTTCAACTCTTTGAGGCACCTCGAGGTGTGATTGGTTTGTCAAGTGAGTGAGTGGACCCAATAAAAAATCCTTATTTCTCAAATATTTATTATAGTAGTCAGAGATGACCAAGTTAAAGTTGAAAAATTAGATGAAGATTGTATATTTATACTTTTATTTAATTTAAATGGTGGTTTTTGAGCAATTTATATCCTTTATGAGTGCTAAACCGGTCTTACAATTTGACCTATCGCTAAAACGTCTAATAATGCAAACAATGAGAAAACTAGGCAAAAATGAGAAGATGAATAGGGATATGTTATTATGGATTAAGGATGAATACAAGTGTATGGAAACTTTTAAAAAAAACTTTAATAAATTTTCACATTTGATAGATGTTTTGGATGTCAGTGGATATGATAAAAATGTTGTTCATAAGTTGACTTGTCTTGTTTAGATGAGAAAGTGAGGTGCAAGACTATGAGATTGGTCTGCAAGACCAATATTGCCATGTGAATATATTATATTTATATTTAATATTTTCTTAATGATCTCATAAATTCATCCACATTCATTAAAATTCCTTGAAAATTTATACATAGGTAATGAAAGTCATTATCACCATGACTGTATTTGAATGTAAATTGACAGTTCTTAGTAAGTAACAATAATGAGTTTGAGACTCCATGCCATGAGTTGATGTATCTAATGCACATGATGTTATTTTTTTATATTTTAATGACATATTAATGATTTATAGAATCTTATAATTCAGTGTAATAGGTTTAAATATTGAAACCAAAATGGCTTGTCTGACTAAGTGAGGTCTATGGGAGAGTAGATCAACAAATTGGTATACAAAACCAATAGTTGTCATTAATTATTATGATATTTTTGATGGAGGTTGATTTAAGGATGATGTAAGATAATTTTAATGAATTATAATAGCTTGAGTGTGTTCCTTCATGTGTCAAAATTTCAAGGTTCCATGATTATGTCTTGAGGTTAGTTGACAGTTATGAGTGGTTACTTGTAGAGAAGGGTTTGTGTCCTTTTGACCTATCTAATGAAGTGTAATGAACTTGGTGAATTTTTTGAGGTATTTAATGTTATATATACATGATTTTTTAAAAAAACTATGTTTATGTTTCAGTTGTTCAAGATAGACTTTCTGAGTATGAACAAGCCTAATTTTCAACAGTACTAATGATGTGCTTCAGGTGGTGGTTGGAGATAAAAAAATGTTATGAAGCCAAGATAAGCTTAGAATGGGTCTATCTAAATGTCATATAATATTTTAATTCCATGTGAATTTTTTTAATGTGCTCCAAGGAAGATTAAGTGTAACATGTCCTAAATAAACCTAATATGATTAGGTCTCCATGAGACCTAAAGATGAGATATGGACTAAATGAGGAAGTTCAGACCTAAAAAGACTCAAATAATGTTTTATACATGTCTATGATATGTCATAAGATTCATTTGATGGCTGACCTAAGAAGGGTAAATATGTTTGGCTGACCAAGAAGGAAATCCACAAGAAATACTTGTATAAATAGTAAGCAATTATAAGCCTATTTGTGTTGAAAGTGTAAGTGAATAGAATAACACATTGCAGAGTAGAAGAGGGTCTTATATAACATCATAAGAGTATAGAGGATTATTGATGAACATTTATCATAGGTTCTATGTGTGAGGATCAGGGTCATATGAGCTAATCAAGTCAAGAAGAGGGTTAATTGAGCGAAGAAGGCTAGAGGTTAGTTTGAGAGGGATAGAAGTGTGTGAAGAGATGAGGAAAGAAATAATAATATGTTGTATGATAAATAAGGTATTATTAAGGTGATCAAGTGTTTTAGGTGTTTTATTTGGTACTAATTCATCTATGGGGTTGGTGCCTCCTTACAAGTTGGTGCTTGTTAAAACTTAACTGAGTTGGTGATTAGCTAGTTGGAATTGGTACTCTATGTGAAGTTAGTGCTTTACTAAAGTTGGTGTTTATCTTAGAGGATTTTATTCCATTTATATATATCATTAGGTTTTCATCCCCTTGAGGGTTCTCATATATAATTTATGTTATCTTGTGTTCTTATGTTCATGTGTATGTAGATGGTTACTTAGTCATTGTTTGATCTACATGCTTTAATGAATTCTCATGAATGCTTAAGTACAAATTGAAAGAAAGGTTTTAAAGACTGATTCACCCCACCTCTTGGTCATCTTGCTTCCAACATTCACTCTTATTATCATACTTTATGAAGGTGTGGCTAAGTGTTTTGGAAAATAATATTAGAGAGAGGAATGATAATGCCTTGGATGATTTGGAAAGGAGTTCACCTTATAAACATAAATATGACTCTCCATAAATATTTGAGCCTTTTTTATAATTTTCAAACTTGAACAGGAATGCGGTAACTTTTTTTTTAAATTCTCTAAATAATGTTTGTGATTTACCTCTATTTGTTTATATTGGAAATTATAATTTATTCACTTGTTATGCTTCATTTAATAATTTTTGAAAGGAAACATTTAATATCTTTCAATGGGTTTATATTTTTAGTTTTTTGTTTATTAGTGGGTTACTATAATAGCAAAAAATATCTCTTTATAATGAGGCATTTATAAACTATTTTTATTAAGCTAGATCAAACAATCAAAGAGTAATATCAAGGAGTAGTATCTCTATTTTTTGTAAATGTTGTAGCATTTCATTTTATAGTGTTATGAAGATTCTATATAGGGCCTATATCTCAAAGTAGTTGAAAGTTTATTGTAATAGTAAGAAAAAAAAAACTTATAGAATTAAATAATCAGTCTCAAATACATCAACCACAACAAACTTAAATAGATGAAAAATTACCCAAATAATAGACATTAATTAGATGCTCAGCATTAAATCAATCATCCATATTATTATTCCAACAAATAAGATACACTATTTTTTTGTCTTATTATAAAACAAAAGAGAGGATACATATTAATAGAGGATGCAATGTCTAAAAAAGATTACATGCGGAGCTTTTCAAAAACAAAAAATTATTCATGCAATCATATAGTTAAAAAGGGTTAACTAAAAATAAATACAATACAAACTAAATATAATGTTGAATTGCATGGTGGTGAGACATCATGAATCACTTATCAACATACTCCCCCCTAATGCTAAGTAGACTCACAATATGGTCTCAGAGAGTAAAATCCTAAACCGTTACAATTGCCTTAGTAAATATATCTACAAGTTGTTCTTGAGTCTTTATATACAGTAATTTTACATCTTTATTTTGAACTAGTTCTCGAATGAAATGATATTTCAAATCAAAATGCTTTGTCCTGCTATGATGAACATGATTCTTGGCCAACTTGATTGCTCTCATATTATCATAAAAAAATATTGTAGGCTAAATTTGTTTCTTCTCAATTTCATATAGAATTTTTCTAAGTCATAATTCTTGTCTACTTGTATAAGTGATGACAATATACTCTGTTTCTATAGATGAGAGAGAAACTATACTTTTATTATTTGAGCTCCATGTAACCAAACCTAAACTAAGTTAAAATTAATTACTAGATGTAAACTTTCGATCATCCAAACTACCTCCCCAATCATAATCACTAAAACCAAAAAGTTCAAAATTTTTAGTAGTATAATAATGAATACCAAAGCCAATAATATCTTTCACATACCTCAAAATTATCTTGGTTGCCTTCATGTGAATTGTAGATGGCTCAAACATATATCTTGATACAAGAGAAACTAAATAAGTAATATTAGGTCTTGTGTGAGTTACAAGCATTAAGCTTCCAGCAATACTTTTGTAAGTTGTCTCAACAACTCTTTGAGCACCATCTTCTCTACATAGCATAACTCCATGAACAATTAGAGTGGATACTAGTTTACAATCTATCATAATGAATTTATTCAACATATCATTTGCATACTTTGTTTGACAAATGAATATCTCATCTTTACATTGATGAACCTCCATCCCTAAAAATTATTCCATGAGATCTAAATCTTTCATTTCAAATTCATTCATCATTGCAATTTTAAATTCATCTTTCATATTAAAATTGATGCCCATATACAAAAAATCATCAAAATACAAACTTATAATAAGGGTATCATTACCTTCTTACTTGTAGTAGAGATTAGGTTCACTTTTGCTTCTTTTGAATCCCTTTTGCTGAAAATATCCATCAAACCTTGCATATCATGCTCTAGGTATTTTTTTTAGGCCATACAAAGCCTTCTTCAACTTTTAAACTTAACATTCTTTACCTTGCACTTCAAAACCTTTTGGTTGTTCTACATATACTTCTTCAAATTTTAGGCCATATAAAGCTTTATTCAAATTTTAGACTTGACATTGTTTACCTTACACTTGGCATTGAAGTACTTGTGGGATGATCATTAGTAATATCATCATAATTACCATCAGTACAAATATATTTAGTCTTTTCAATATTGCCTTTATCTTTATCATGACCATACACTCCCCCTTCATCATAAATTACATCTCTTGACACAAGTGTACTATTGATGATAGGATTATAAAGCTTATAAGCTTTGTTTTGTTCATTTTACCCAACAAAAATATAAGACTCACTTTTTGGATCCAATTTCTTCATTTTCTGATTAACTACATGAACATAAGCTAAATAACTAAAAACTTTGAAATATTTGACATCAAACTTCTTTTCATACCATGCTTCATATGGAGTCATCTTTTTAAGTGCACTAGTGGGACTTCGATTGAGAATATATACTATTGTAGCAAGTACATCATTATAAAAAGAGTTATTTAATCCCTTTATTTATAATATGTTCCTTTCCATTTCAACCACTGTATGGTTCTTCTTTTCAACCACATTATTTTGTTGAGGGCTGTAGACAGTTGTGAGTTGCCTTTTGATGCCATTCAAATCACAATAATTAATAAAATCATTTGAATAGAATTCACCTCCATAATTAGTCCTTAAGCACTTTATTTTGTAACCACTTTCAATATCTACAAGAGCTTTAAATCTCTTAAATATATCAAATACTTCATGGTTTTTCTTTAAAAAATAAACCCAACACTTTCTTGAATAATTATTAATAAATGTAATGAAATACGATGACTTACCCAAACTTTTTATTTGCATAGGACCACAAATATTTGAGTGAACCAATTGAAGTGGATGATAAGCCCAATATGCACTACCCTTTTGAAACTTTTCTCTTGCATGTTTGCCTTTAACACAACCTTCACAAACTTATTTATGTTCTTCAATCTTTGGTAAACCATAAATTAATTCTTGTGATGTTAGCAATTTCAAACTTTAAAAATTCAAGCGTCCATACCTGAAATGCCATAACCAACTTTTATCTTCATATTCCATATTTACAAGGTTGTTATTATGCTCTCCAAATGTCAATGGGGACATCCTATTCTTAGACATAGGTAAAATTATAACAACCTTATTTATTTGATTCTTGTCATAGATCATGCATTACTTATCATAAAAAACCACCTTATAACTTTTATCTTCATATGCAATATTTGTAAGGATGTTACTATGCTCTCCAAATGTCAATGGGAACATCTTATTATTAGACATAGGTACAATTGTAACAACCTTATTTATTTGATTCTTGTCATAGATCATGCATTTATTATCATAAAAAATGACCTTATAGTTCTTTTCACATAGCTATCAAACACTCAGTAAATTATGTTTCAAATTTGGGGTGTAATAAACACCATTAATACTTATCTTACCTTGTGTTCACCTTCATAGTTATTTTTTCTACAACCTCCAAAGATTCATCATCATCAAGCTTGATATTGGTTTTGAAATTTATATCCATTGTAGAAAATAAAACATTATTCCATAACATGTGATTATAACACCCTGAATTTAGATACCAACCCTAATTATGACTATTTTCAATTTTGTCATATGAAATGAATAAATTGTATGAATTATCACCATCCTCATTAGCATTATTATCACCTCTATTTTTATTTTCATATTTTAATCTGCATTTCCAATCAAAATGATCATACATGTGATAATAATAGCACTGAATATTTATTTTTATCAAATCTACCTCTACCTCTAATTCTTGCAGCTGAACCACCTCTTCTTTCTCTGTATCATCTTGAATAATTATAATTTATATCTTTTCCTTCTCGTTGATTACTTTTGATATTATCTTTTCCTTGTACACGGATATTCTTATTGGTAATGCTGGAACTTTCATTCTTTGTGATCTTTAATTTTGAGGAAAAAACCTTCTCATCACTTTCATTTAATGTGTCTCTTAGTCTTTATTCATGGGACACAAGAGATCCAACCAGGTGATGAAACTCAAGAGTAGTCAAATCTTTGATTTTTTCAATAATTATGGCAACATGAATTTACTTTGGTGTTAGAGACTTTAACAACTTTTTAACCACAACTTTTTTGTTCAATATTTCTCCAAGTGTAGCCATCTTATTAACTACATCCTTTACTTTTACATAAAAATCATCCACACTTTTAGCTTCTTGCATTTTCAAATTCTCAAATTCTCTCTTCAATGTTTGCAATCTAGTCACTTTGACTTGCTCACTACATTGGTAAGCTTCTTGTAGAGTCTTCTAGGTATTCTTGGCTATCTTTGCCCCTGTAATTCTTAGAAATAGGCTCATGTCTATAGTTGTTTGAATATGAAATAAAGATTGTGTGTTTTTCTTAGTTTCTTTCTTGACTTGCTTATCATTAGCTAGAACAATGGATCAATCAACTGATCTATCATTTCCAGTTTCTACAATCTCCTATAATTCTTTTCCTGTCAAAAGAGTCATCATCTTGATGCTCCAATAATCATAATCATTACCACTAAATTCTAGAATAAGAAAACTATTAAAGTTTGACATGATCAATTGTTAAAAAGATTTGACACAAAAAACATCCACCCAAACTTCACTCTGATAGCAAATAAAATTCTATATAACCCAAGTTCCTCAAACCCGCTGAAAGTTTATTGTAACAACAACAAAAAAGTATGACTTATAGCATTAAATAATTAATCTCAAATACATCCCCTACAACAAATTTAAATAGAATAAAAATTATGAAAATAACAAACATTAATTGGTTGTTCAGCTGTAAATCAATGATCCATATTATTACTCCAAAAAAGAAGATACGCTATTTTTTCTCTCTTATTATACAATATAAGAGAGGCTACATATTAATAGAGGATGCAACGTCTAAAAAGGATTACATGCAGAGATTTTAAAAGACAAAAAACTGTTCATGTAGTCATATAGTGAAAAAGTGTTAACTAAAAATAAATACAATGCAAACTAAATTTAATGGTCAATTGCATGGCGGTGAGGCATCATGCATCACTTATCAATATGTTCTACTCTCAGTTTGGTATCAGATCCATTAGAAGATTTTTGGAAAACTGAAGTCAAGAAGAGATCGTGAATCTAGAAGGAGAAAGAAGTTTTTTGATCGCAGCTGAACCAGACAGATCGTAGGACACAAGCAGATCGTGCGAATGTGAAGATAGAACCGCTGTCTGGTTTGAGAGATCGTAATTTTTTTAATATGGTGTAGCAGTTTTTAATTATCATTACAAAACAAGATAAACAAACGAGTCTAGATCGAAATTGTAATAAAAAAGGAAATCGTGGAAATATAAAAAGCAGGGCGATTTGAATAGAAAGCAAGCATAGTAGCATCCAAAGTATGGAGAGCCCGTGAATAGAGAATAAGCCAATAAAATTACTGGAGCGTATAAACCAAAGGAGGGCCCATGCATTTCACCTATGTTTGTATCTTTCTAGACCAAGCCAAATCTTGTCAACATTATTCACATAATATTTATAGTAGACCGCTTCATTCCTTATCACCAACCAGTTTATGTACAAAATAGATCATGGGAGGCTGCTGTAGAAAAAATTCACAATAAGGAAAGGAGATCATCATTGAGTAAATAGAAGTTGTATGCATCCAGGGAGAAGAAATCGCCTAGCCGACATATGGACCAGGCAGAGCGTTGGAAAAAGAGTTGGTAGATCTGTTAAGAGGAGTTTGCAAGCAAGGCGCAACCAAAATAAAGGGTAGTAGAAACTTCCAAAACAAACAAAAGACAAAAGCTGAAAAAATACAAAATGCAAGTAGATCTAACCGACGATGTCACAAAAGTGTCTGCTTTGGAATCGTCCAGTGTTGAAATAAGCCGTTGTGAAGTTAGAAAAGTAGTTCAGATCCATAGCATGGTATGAACATAGGGTAAAAGTTGGAAACATCTGTCAACATTTGATAGACAAAATTATGACATCTGGGCAAAGAAGATGAAGAAAATAATGATTGCAAATGATTTGTGGGAGTGTATGGTCATCGGATTCAGAGATATGACTGACTAAACTACCTATAATGCATTAAAAATACACAGAGGACCTAGTAGAAGTAAAGTAGGAGAAATGATGCAAAAACTTTAAATCTAATTGAGATAGAAATCGCAGAAACCATATATTCAAGATTTACACCAGCCAATTACTCAAAGGATGCATGAGAGATTTTTCAAAACTTTTACAAAGGGATTGGCAAGGTATAATTAGTCAAACTCCAATTGCTTAGAGAAGAATTTGAAGCATTAGAAATGAATGATGGTGAGTCCATTTCTGATTTTCATACAAGCATTTCTAATTTAACAAATCAATTAAGAATTAATGGTGAATCTATAGAAGATCAAATGAGTTGTGAGAAAATCCTAAAGAGTTTTTCATTGAGATATGATCTGATTGTCATCACAATTGACGAGGCTAAAGACCTTTCAAGAATGACACATAATGAATTGATGGGTTCTCTATAAACCTACAAGCAATGGTTGAATAGACCCAGTCCTTCTTTGCTAGAGTAAGCCTTCAAGGCTTATGCTAGTATGAGAGGCAAGGGAAGGGGAAGAGAATAAAGGCAAAAACTTAGATGTAGAGGAATAAGAAAAAATTACTATTGAATAACAATATCAAATAGCCAAGAAGATGCAAGTAGTCATAATTTTGATTTTCAAGATAAAAAGAAGAAGAGTGCTTCAAATAAAGAGTAAGTGCACAAAATTGCGGGACAAAAAAGGGCCTACCCGTAGACATAATTTTTTTTAAATTTTTAGAAATTTAAACTTTTGTAGATAATTTGAGATGACTACACTCAAAATTTGAAGATGATATAAAAACATGAATTGTAGCATTTTGAGTCTAGTTTCCAAAAAACTATTTTTTTTGAAAAATGGTTAAGTATAAATAGGTCAATCATATAAAATTTGAAGAGGACCTCCTATTTATTTTAAGAAAACATAGTAGATAAATTTTTGTGTGGCCCACCATTTTTTGAGCACCATTAAATATTGTTTGAAATGTTTTAGTGAATATTTAGATAAGATCTTCTAGTTTTTAATGATTTTTTTAATATATATATATATATATATATTACAATTAAGTAGATTCTGAAAACTGAAAAAAAATCAATAGTCATCGTGCGACCCCCTAACTATCTAAAAAAAATAAAAATTAATTTTTTTAATGTGTGTAGAATTAACCCTAGTTTCTCACCATATAATTTATTTTACACTTGGATCAATGAAAAACAAATTACATAAACATGAATAGGCATGTATTGGTGTGACATGTAGTGGCCTAAAAAAGGTGTAGTTAGAGATAAATATAGTTTAAACCCTTAAAATAACTCAAAAATTATAAAAATCATATATTTAGAAAGAGGATAGCGTACTCGTCATGACGGTTAGCAATTACAGTTGAAATTTGTTGGTTTTTGTCAAAACTCTTGGTCTCGATTGTAGATGCACAGTCACAGTTCTTTGGCTCAAAAATCCAAGTTATTTTCAAGCCTAAAGGCTTGGTTTTGAATTCAAATTCAAATAACGTGTACACATTATGTAATACATAGCTTATATTTACTACACTAAATGTTAAATAAATATAACAAATATTGTTACATTTATTTTAAATTTATATTGTTACATTTATTTTATTTTACTTTAAATTTATTTTAGTAAATATAAGAAATTAGGGCCACTCAATATTTGATAGAGTTGGTATCATAGTTTGACATCTTATGATGTGGAAAATAGTTTTTCAAAATCCAATTTGATCTGTACTTAGGTATTTTCAAGGTCTAAGTATTAAATCTAAGGATTTCAAGACATAATTTTGTTAATTGATATCCATTTTTGATAAACATATAGTTTTTTGTGCCTTTCAAATTGATTTCTAAAATTTTTAGGAGTCTTAAGTTTTTTAAAATCAAATTTTTTAAATCACTCACTTTAAAATTGATGAAAAGTGGTGTGATTAGGATAACATAGGTCATATTGATGACCTGCACACATCAAATGACCACTTTATATTAATTTCACTTGTTCATCATCTCTCCCTCATCCCTGATCACTTCCTACTCTTGTCTCATTACCCTTAATCAGTCTCTCATCATTCTTCATTGTCTCTACTCATTCATTCATTGACCCACACTATCCCTAGTCATCTCTAATCACTCTCTCATGATTCTTGATTACTCGCTTATTGACCCTCATTATCCATTATCATCTATAATCACTCACTCCTCATCCCTCATTATCCCTCATCACACTCTCATTGACCCTCACCATCCCTCATCATATTTAATCATTCTCTCATCATCCCTAATCACTTTCTCATTGGATCTTACCATCTCTCATCATCCCTAATCACTCTCTCATTGGCTCTTACGATCCCTAATCACTGCTTCATCATCTCTAATCACTTTCTCCTTGTCTTTCATCATCCCTAATCACTCTCTTATTAACCCTCACCATTCCTTATCATTTATATTCATTCCTTTATCATCCCTAATCACTCCCTCATTTCCCCTCACCATCCCTCATGATGTAGATCCCGATTTCATAATGTGCTTATCCAAGCTTTCTACCAATATCCACCTAGCTTTCATTTTGTTTTTTCTTACTTGATATTTGTCTTTGGACCTTACATACATTTTAAATTTTTATCTGTATTTTATTCATTTCATTTATTCTCCACCATGCTTTGGATTTTCTCACTAAAATCTTCATTATATTCTCCTTACTCAATGCATTTAATCTCTCTTACTTTGAGACTATCCCCCTCACTAGTCTTTATACTTTATAACAAATTGGATCAAATCTTGTCTTTGGTTCCTTAGGATTTATTAGGGCTCTGAAAATTTTCCTTCCACTCTTTTTATTACTCTCTAACTTCTTATCAACCCTACTCAACTTCTCAAAATAATCCTCATATCATACACTACCTCTTACTCTATCATAGACTCTTCTTGTAGCCTTTTTTGGGCTAATTTCCTTGGTACGGTCCTATACAAACTCAAATAATGAAATCAACCTCATTTATGGATATCCTCTAATGTCTCCCATCTATTTACCAAGTTCCAATCTCTTTTTTTTAATCTATTTGATAACTTTGTTTTGGCTCTTTATGCTTTTAGATTATGTCTTTAGGTTTCCTTCTACCTTGTCTACCACACAGTCCTCCCCCATCCATATTTATTCAAATGCACACAAATAAAAAATTATATATTCTCTTTGTGCATGTTGAACTCAAAATTTTCACCAAATTTCATGATTATTGATAGTTACAAATCCTAAAAACTCACTTTGAAAGTAAGAACCCTAATACAGTTTGGATTGGTTTTACAGACTTGAGAAGGGTCAAAATGAGATTTAAATCTTCCAAAAGAGTTTACAATTATTGTGACTAATGGATTACGTCTAAATTGAACATATGCAATTTTTACAAGTGTTATATTTCCCTTTTTTAAGTTACAATAGATTGACTTAATCAAATTTAAATATATAGTGTACTTAGTCATAGGTCTGCAGTAATTTGAGAAGAGTTTATTTGTTCTAATTCATTACAAAAATGGTTATTAAAAAACATGGAGGTTGAAACTCCTCTGTAAAATATTTACACACTTTAAATAGTCAATGCCCTTCATCTATAACACTTTATTTACCAATTTCCATGAGATACTACTTTGATTGTGTTAAATTTCTTGATGACTATAGGACTATGTTATTTATATATTTGATCATCCAAATATATGAAAGGTACTTGAAAGAATATAATACTTTATTATCATATGAGAATTAAATCACCAACATATAAATTTAAATATTCATTCTAATACATGCATATAACTTCTCACATAAATGTATACTCAGAAATTTTGCTCATAGAAAACAAGGTCGTGTTGTTCAACATAGAATGTCCTTAGTAGAATAACAACATAAAATTTTGAAATACTATTAAGGAAATTTTATGTTAATTTAATAATTACCCATACATTACAAAATACCACTAACCATAATCTCCTCTTCCACAAGACTCTGACCTTCACTCATATTTCAAGGCACAATTTGTAAAAGCACAGGGTATATAGTTTGTAATTTGAACATTCAAAAAATTTAAAACTCAGATGAAAAATTCTATAATCACCATCAAAGAAAAGTTATTTTATACTTACCACTCACACCAAGATCATAAATAACTTGTTACTAATCATGTTTCACCATTCATCATGCACATTGACAACTAATTTTTCACATATTCAAGAAGATGCAGGGTTTATTTGCTTTCTTGTCTACAAATATTCAAAACTTGTATTTATTCACTTGTTTGGGTTACTTTACATTCATCCTTTTATATCCTACCACCTCGAACTCTCTTGAATCTAACTCTAAATATAAAATAAGACATGGACAAGACTCTTATTACCAAATAACCATCCTAACTAAAATCTAACTTCTTTCGTATGTTGAGAGTGTCCTCAACTAACTCAAATACTAACATATTTCTCAAATATGAGTTTAGTTATATATGTTATAACATCCTAAACTCCTCACTAAATTTTAACCACACCAAATTCAATGTTGTACTTCTTGAAATAAGATTGAAGTCTCTATGAAACTTCAAAAATTCAAGTGAAAAATTTGGTAAGAAATTCGAATACAACTCTAATTCAAAATTGACATAAAATTAAAAACTTAGAATGAATCTTAAAAACTTATTATGACCTTTAAAACCTTCTAAAAACTCAAAACATGTAAAATAAATCACTATTTACATTGGGTAGTGATGCTCTTTCATCACCTCATCATCCCTAATCACTTCTTCATCATACCTCATCATCTCTAATCACTCATTCCTTATCCCTCATTGCCCCTAATCACTCCCCCATTAATCCTCACCATCACTCATCATCCCTAATCACTCCTTCATCCTTCCTAATCACTCCCTCATTGACCCTCACCATCCCTCATCATCACTATTGACTCCCTCATCATCTCTACTCACTTCCTCCTCATCCCTCCTCATCCTTAATCACTCCATCCAATACATTGATGGTGGAATTTTGTTTTAGTTTATCAATGTTAGGAGCTACAAGTGGAGAGTTGAGTGTTAGCATAAAATATAAGACATATCAATCAAAATGATGTGGAGACAAATTTGAAATATAAACATTTAACACTTATGAAAAAATATAGACCTATTAGAAATGATGCAATTCACAATTGAAAATATGTTAGAAAAGAGAAGCAAGTAAAACCACCATAGCACCAAAAATGGGTATTAAATACTTGAAGATCACCAAGCTATGTGATTTCCCAATACCATCAATTGCTTTCCATATGAGGACATTTTATGATCCACATAATTACATTGAAAGCCTTCTATTTGTATGTCTATTGATTGAGTCATCATACCAGAGAGTGGAACATAATTTTCAAATGATTAGAACAAGTAATCCAAGATTATAAAGTGGTGCTTCATTCATAACTTCAATATTTAATCCAACGAATAGTGTCACACTATGACCTCTCTACTTGCACATCTTGAGAAGTGGATACAAGTTATCTAAAATTATAAAAAAGTAAGTACTTAATAGATTATGAACCCAATGATATGGTCAGTACTAAAAATATCTCTACTTCTCCCAACAATAAATTATATGAATTAAAAATATTATTTTATTAACAAATGTAGATCAACGTTGATTCAACACACTTCATTATTTCCAATGGAACCTAGAAGAATTTAATTTCTCCTAAAGCATATTTTTAAAAATTAAAATTGAAATTTATACACAATCCATAACCATACACTAGTTTATGGTCTAGTGTAGGCCTTGAGAAATGGATCACTTATTAGTGTCACTTGGTGTATAAAATCAAACCTTTTAAAGATGCAATCCTTTGTGACATCTCACCATTAGAGGTGTGTGATGTTTTACATTTGGTTAACCATTTATTTACCATTGACATGTAGTCTATGATAGATTATCATAATCTAAAATACCATATATCATAGTTAGTTCATAAGCTTTCAGTCATTAGTGCAAGAATATTGTCAGTTGTAGTAATAAGTATACTCTTAATGGTAAGAATTAAATGTAATAACATCCTTATGTCACCGTATCATAGTGTGATTTATTCAACAATAACAAAGACAAAATAATTTAACCATAAACTAAATGAATACAATAATATATTTTAGTCACCTAAATAAGTTCCTACATACTATACACTAAACGATACTATTGATTTGATCCATTAACTACCTCAAACTCAAAACTCTTTACATAACATATCATTTATAGAGAATGAATAGATCAAGTGATAGATCTATGAAATCATGGATAATAGACACATCATGCCCAACTCATTGCCTTGAAGAAGTCCAATTATGTTTTTGCCAAAGTTATGAATCAATTAAAAAAATCTTAACAAGATTAAAGTGAAGAACTATTGTCCTCATTTAAATATTAAGGCATTTTTCTGCCATATTCATGGTGTATAATTTTTTTTCAAAATTGATCTTACGTTTGGGTATCATCATATTCATGTTAAACCTATAGACATTTGGAATATATTCTTAAAAATAAAGGAAGGATTGATTGACTACTTGGTTGTCTTTTAGGTTAACTAATGTAATGAATTCATTCATTTCAAGATGTTGAATGACATCCTTAGGGCCTTTACCTATGTCATTTTTTTAATATACCTTGATGACATCTTAATCTTTGGAAAACATGGGATGAATATCTACACCATGTTGAACTAGTGTTTCACATTTTGTAGAAACATATTTTTATGATAACATGAATAAATGTTCATTTTTCATGCAAGAGATAAAATATTTGGGACACATTACACACATAAGGAGGGCATGTTGGAACCTAACCAAGATTAAATTCATACAATAATGGAAAACACTAAACAACTTTGCATCTGATTCAAATCTTCTCAAAATTAGAAAATTATACAAGAGATTTGTGTTTAATTTTTATCTTTGAACTAAACTACCAAAGGTGGAACCAAATAAAGTTTCATCTAATCAGTTGCACAACAAATATTATTCGATGAAATAAAATTTAAACTTTATTTTTTATTAGTAATTATGTTACTTGACTATAAATTTGGAAGATCATCCAATTCATTTAATAATAAAATTGACTATCACAAATGGGTATTGATAACATAAGTCCTAGAAAAGAGTTAATTTCTATTATAATGGATTAAACAACATGTGATTAGAATCAAATATATCTTTAGAGTATATACTTATGTTAGATGATGAGGGAACTATTAGGGATGTTAAGGGTCAATGATGGAGTGATGAGGGATGGTGAGGGTTGGTGACAGTCAATGAAGGAGTGATTAGTGATGATGAGGGATAAACAAAGATTGGTTATGGATTATGAGGGATGAGGAGGGAGTGATTAGAAATGATGAGGGATGGTGATAATTAATGGAGTGAATAAGGATGATAAACTTGAGTGATTAGAGATGATGAGAGATAATAAAAGTCAATGAGGGAATGAGGAGGGATGAGGAGGGAGTGAATAGGGATGAGGAAGCGATTAGGTATGATGAGGAATGAGGAAATATTTATTAGGGATGATGAACAATGGGGAGGGAGTGATTAGGGATGATGAGGGATGGTGAGGGTCAATGGAGGAGTGATTATGGATGATAAGGAAGTGATTAGAGATAATTAGGAGTAGTGAGGGTCAATGAGGGAGTGATTAAGGAAAATGAGGAATGATGAGAGAGTGATTACGGGTAACAAGGGATGAGTAAGAAGTGATCAAAGATGAGGGAGGGATGATGACCAAGTGAAATTAATATAAAGTGGTCATTTAATGTGTGCAATTCATCAATATGACCTACACTATCCTAATCACATCACTTTGAATCAAGTTCAAGTGAGTAGTTTCCAAATATCAATTTTGACAAACCTAGGACTCTTATAAATGCTAGGAATTAATTTAGAAGGCAAAAAAACCTTTAAAATGACTATATATTTGATAAAAATGGATATCAATTGCAAAAGTTATGTACTTAAATCCTTAGGTTTAATATCTAGACCCTGAAAATGTTTAAGTATTGACCAAATTAGATTTTGAAAAATTATTTTCCACATCGTAAGGCATGCATCTGTGAGACCAACTCTATCAGATGTTGAGTGACCCTAATTTAATATATTTACTAAAATAAATTTAAAGTATAAGATAATAACTATAAACTTATACATTACATCTAGAGTAGTAAATATAAGGTTATGGCCAATATTGCCTTCATGTTCAACTCCCACATGCTTTTGGAGATGTTTTGGATCTTATTACAAAATAACACACACATGCTATATATCACATATGCATTATATAATATGTTACATAATGCATACATGTTATATAATGTGTACACATTACATAATATGTACGCATTGTTTGAATTTGAATTCAAAACATTGGTTTAATATCCAAAACAACACTAATGTTACACATTATTATTTTTATAATAACATGATCATGTTATGGATCGATAATTATTGAGCCATAATTTAAATAACGTGATCGCATTATTCATTACTGCAATTGTATTACCTAAAATGTCTATGGAATTATCCCCCAACTCTATGTATTTACCCTCAAAGGTATGATAAAACTAATGTTTAGTGATATTATTGTCATAAGCATGGTAATTTTGCTAGTGAATGCATAAAGACAGAACATGATTAATCTAGGCAAAGTGTAAATGTAGCTAATGATAATGTAAATGAACCTAAACATTTACCAAACATGTTTATTGTATGTATTATTACAAAGTAGAGCAACAATGAGGTTTGGTATTTAGATAGTGCTTCAACTAACAACATGAGTGGTAATAAGAACTTGTTTGGCTCCATTGATAGGAATATTTAGTCTAAGATTAAGATGGGGAATAATGAAAAATTTCTTATTATTGGCAGAGGGACTGTCATCATCTGCACCAAGAAATGTTAAAGAATATCAATCTAGGACGTCTACTATGCTCCAAATCTAAAATATAATCTGTTGAGTATTAGATAGTTGGTTAAGAAAGGATATAGAGTCCTGATGGAGAATAGATAGTGCACAATCTTTGATAAAGTAGGAAGCAAGAACAAGATATATATAGTTCAAATGATAATGAACCACATCTTTCCTCTCAAGATGCAAATTTTTCTTCTCAATATTACATCAGTAATACAACATACAACCTTCAAAACCATCATCAAAGACACATCCAGACTTTGGCATTTAAGGTATGGGCATTTAAGTTATTCTAGATTAGATCTTTTGTTTAAGAAGAATATGGTTAGAAGTCTACCAAAAATAGTAAAACTAGGCATGTATCTTAGGAAAACAACATAGGCACCTCTTTCAATTAGGGATGTCTAAGAGGGAAAAATCACCATTGGATTTGGTGCACTCAGATTTGTGTGTCCCAATGAACACTCTCACCAACTCCAAGAATGCATATTTCTTAACCTTCATATATGATTACAATAATAAGAATTGGGTTTATTTCTTAAATAATAAATCTGAGACTTTTAATAAATTCAAGTGGTTCAAGGCATTGGTTAAGAAACAAATTAGATACTCCATTGAGATCTTGAGATCAGATAGAGGGGAGAGTATGTCTCTAAAGAATTTCTAAAATTTTTACAACAATGAAGGCATTGAAAAATAGTTCACAACTAGATACACTCCAAAATAAAATGGAGTGGTAGAAATAAAGAATACGTCCATCAAGGATATGGATGCAAACATTTTGAAGGCCAAAGGAATTTCAAAAGAATTTTGGGGTTAATTTGTAGTAATAAGAGTATAAATGTTAAATAGGTGTCCCACAAAGGTTGTTTGAAATATGACTCCATAAGAATCATGGAGAAAAAAAAGTATAGTGTTGAGCACCTAAAAATATTAGGGTGTGTGGAATATGCACATGTGCCAAAGGAAAAGAGAAAAAATATTGATGATAAAAGAGAAAATTGTATCTTCATTGGATATAGTGAAGACACTAAAGCATATAGAATGTATAACCCTATTACAAATAAGATTATGATTAGCATGGATGTTGGATTCATTAAGAATGAATCATGAGATGACACTATTAACAGTACTTTGGTATCTTGATAACAATACCCATGGATGATATAGAAGATGGAAATGAAGACAATGAAACTGAACCAATCATAGCTCAACATGTAACACCTCCATTTACATCAAATATAGAACAAACTCCTTTGTCATGCAACTCTAGTAGCAGTTCAAATCTAACTATCAATTCTCTTTTGCCTATAAAGTCAAGGAGATTGAGAGAGATTTATGATAATACAAGGTATGACAATCTTAATGAAAATATGAGTTTTGATTTATTTTCTAATGATGATCCTATATATTTTGAAGAACCAGTGAAATAAGAAAAATGGTGTAAGGCCATGGATGAATAAATATATGCAATTGAAATAAATAAAACATGGGAGTTCACTGACTTACCCAAGGATAAACAATTAATCAGAGTTAAATGGGTCTATAGGACCAAGATCTCAATAAAAGTGAAAATCGATAGGCATAAAGCATGTTTGGTTGTTAAGGGATATAAAAAACCACTTGGAAGAGGTTATGATGAGACATATGCTCTTGTTTCAAGAATGGAAACTGTGTAAGTTCTCTTAACAATAGCTGCCCAACACAAGTGAAAGGTATATCAAATGGACATGAAGAATGCCTTCCTAAATGGAGTACTAAAAGAAGAAGTCTATGTTGATCAACCAACTTGATATGAAGTACCAAGACAAAAAACCAACTTGTATAGGCTCAAGAATGCACTCTATGGGTTTAAGTGAGCAACAAGGACTTGGTATAATAAAATTGATTCATATTTTACTACCAATGGATTCAATAAAAGAAGTAGAAAGCTCACACTTTATATCAAAGCAAGTCGTGGTAAGATTTTGATTATTGTGTTATATGTAGATGATCTATTTTTTATAAGAAATAATGTTTCTTTCATTATTGACTTAAAATAAGTAATGAAAATGGAATTTGAAATGACACACTTGGGTCTATTAAGGTGCTTCTTTGGTATATAAGTACAATAAATAAATCATTGCATATTCATCTCTTAGTCCAAATATGCTTCACAAATCTTGAATAAGTTCAAAATGTTGAACAGTAAACCCACACCATCACCAACAACCACATGTCTAAAATTGAGTAAGGAATATTGTAGCAATGAGGTGAATTCAACGTTATACAAGAGCATAGTTAGAAGTCTAATATACTTAATAACATCTAGAATTAATACAGTGTATGCAATAAGCTTGATTTATATTTTCATAGAGACACCTAAGGATACACATTGGAAAATAGGTAAGAGAATTTTGAGGTATGGCAATGGAACCAAGAAATAAGACATCCTCTATACTGAATCAAATCATTTTGATTTAGTTTACTATATAGATAGAGATTGGGTAGGTAGTGTAGATGATACGAAAATTAGATCAGGGTCCATTTTACACATGGGTTCAAGAGCCATTTGGGCATCCAATAAATAACCCATTGTTTCTCTTTCTATAGTATAAGTTGAGTATATTGCAGAAAATGCAATAGCATATCAGGGTATTTGGTTAAGGATACTTCTGGTTGATCTAAATAAGGAACAAGGAGATGGTAAAATAATATATTGTGATAACATATCTTCAATAGCCTTGTTAAAGATTCAAGTGTTCCATGGTCGAAGATATCATATTTAGATTCATTATCATTTCATAAGAGAATTGGTTGAAATGGTGAAATCAATTTAGCATTTTGCAAATGTGAAGCCCAGTTAGATGATATTTTCATGAAGGAACTAGCTAATAAGAACTTTGAGCACACAAGGCATAGTTTAGGATTATGAATGTTGTAATGGCTAGTGAAATAAATTCAGGGGGGTGTTGGAAATTGTAATTTCTTCACCTATTATGCTTCATTTAATAATTGTTGCATGACAATAATTAATATCTCTTAGTGGGTTTCTATTTTTAGTTTGTTGTCTATTAGTGGGTTATTAATTATAGCAAATAAGACCTCTTTATAATGAGGCATTTGTCACCTATTTTTATTAAGCTAGATCAGACAATCTAAGAGTAATTTCAAGGAGTAGTATCTTTAATTTTGTGAATGCTATAGTATTTCATTTTTTAGTGTTTTTCTCTCAGTTTAGATATTTTCTTAGGACTGCAACAGACTTGTTTTTAACTAGGTAGCATACAATACACCTAATTAATCCATGCAAATGAAGTGTAAGGAAATCATTTTTGGCTAACATCTTTTTGTCATCTGTGTTTTTTTGGTTCTCTACCATGAGAATAGATATTTCATAATAAAAAATCCACAAGGCAATTCCTTGCCCTCCTCTTACCTTGTCATTATGGAAAATTACCTAGCACATCAATAATTATATTAATTTATAAAAAAAGGATCAAAATTGTGAAGAAAATTAAGTGGGACATTCATATTTGACATTAATTGTACATACATAAAACTTTTGATGATTAGGTGTAATCTGCTTTCATGGCTTCTCTCTTTATTTGTTGCTATGAATAATTTTAAATAATCTATTCCTTGACATTGGATGGTTCAGAAATTCATAGAGATATTATTATTAGTTTTTGTTTGGTTGTTCTAAGTCTCGTCTGAGTTCAAATTTCAAGAATGATATTTAAAGTTAGTTGTGGTTGTTTACATTCTTAAGATAATTCTAATTGTTATATAACTTAATATACACATACATATATAAATATTTGTGATCATAAATATTATTAATTTTATAAGGGTTATTATGAAAACCATGTTTAAGGGAGGCAGTGAAAATTTAAAAGTAAATGCTAATCAAAATTTTAGAAGTAAACACTTATCAAAATATTTTATTTAAATGAGAAAAAAATATTAAGATTTGAGATTATAAATATTATTAATTTTATAAAAAAAAAATTTATAAAAAGCCTTGTTTAAGGGAGGTAGTGAAAATTGATAAGCAAGGCCATAGTTTGAATATAGATAATTGGTGTTTTAGTTTTAAGTTATTTATAGAGACATTTGATTAACAAATTATGGTAAGAGATGCACTTATATTAAATAGTTTGAAGACAATTAGTTTATAAGAATTAAGTACATTTTTATTGAGAATCAATCAAAATTATGTATTTTATTATAATTATTTATATAAATAATTTTATTTTGATAATATATTTTATAAAATTTATATATTTAATTATTTCTTCTCAACAAAATGTATATTGTGATAATAAATTTATATTTATTTAATTATCAACACAATTTACTCATATTTTCTCAATAAAATATGATCTTATAAATATTTTTGTTGGCATAGACACTTATTAGTTTTAACCTTTTTATAATTAAAATATATTAAATAGATTTTAATAATAATTCATATAAATTACAAATAATTAATAATTATTTATAGAAATTTGAAATAAATTTAAATTGAGAATTTTTTTATTGATATATCATTTTTGTAAAGAAAATTTATGTCAATTTTTTTAGATCTGTTTATAAAAGTATTCGAAATAAAAATATAGATAAAATAAAATAAAATCTTAAATGTCATAATTTAAGATTTCATATTAAATTATATTTGATGAAATATAAGTGAATAAAAAATAGATATAATAATAATAATAATAATAATAATATTATATTTAAGTTATAATATTTTTTCCTAAAAAGTATTTTTAAGATTTTTTTTATATAATTAATGTGAATGAATTATGAGTTTAATAAGTATTATTTTGTTCCTTAAACTTATAAAATTAAATAGGGAGGAAAACAATATTTTTATAGTTAAAAATTATAAAATTAAATAGATAAGAAAATAATATTTTTATAATTAAAAAGTTTATTTTAGATTTTAGATTTTCATTTTTATAAGAAATTTAAATTTTAAAAATATATAATATAATAAAATAAATTAAAATTACTTAAAAAATTAAAAAAAATTATTTAAATATAATATTAAAAATTAAATATATTGAAATTCATTAAAAAAATACATATGAAAAATCATAAATTAAGTGATCGGAGTTCCTTTAGATCACACCTACTATGACATGCCATGCCATGGGATTAACCTATTCATGACCCAATGACGACCAAATCTGAAACAAAAATCCTTAAAAAATATAAATACATTCACTAAAATAAATTCATTACACATTCATCCCCTTTTCTAATTAGGAAATGTTTTAGTGGTGAATATTTGAAATTTGATAATATCTTACTTTTTCAAATTGAGAATTGGCGATTATTTTCATATAACACTTAACAAGAAAAAACATGCATACTATCATTTTTTTTGGTCTGAATATCCAACCGAATGGACTATAATTTTTAGATTTAAAAAAAAAAATTGTCTACGATTTTAAAATACCAAATTTTTTATGTGCCCTCAAATCATAATCGTGGAAATTTAAAAAAAAAGATTTCAATTAAATTCACCAATTATTTATATATAAATATAATTCCAAATATTTTTAATGTTGAAATTTATAGTGTATAAGTAAATCTATTAATTTAATGTAAAATATTTCTAATATTGTAAAATTATAAGTTATTTTTTCAAGATTCAATTTTATAATTAAGTTCTAAGATTTCATTCCATATAATATGTTTGCGATGATTTATGCATTATATTATTTAATTATAAAATTTTAATAGATTGTGAGACTTTTTCAGACTATATTTTTTTTTCCCCTAAGCAATCAATGTATTTTTCAATTTGTAATGTTTTTCTAGACCTACAATGCTTTCTTATGTCTACAATAGTTTTCCTGGCTTGCGATGTCAATGTAGACTTGCAATTCTTTTTAAGGCTTGCGATAATTTTCCAAACATCTGATATTTTGACAGGGTTGTAATGAATTTCTAGGCCTAGAATACTTTCTTAGTCCTATGATGATTTTCCAATCTCACAATTCTTTTTCAACCCTGTGATGTTTTTCCAAACATACGATGCTTTTCTAGGATTTTTTTTCTTTTCCAATCATACAATGGATTTCTAGGATTATGATGTTTTCCAAGGCTTACGATATTTTTACAAGTCTACAATATTTTTTATGACCTATGATTTCTTCCTAAGCATCTAGGATGTTTTTCTAAACTTGTAATGCTTTTCCAAAAATGTAATATTTTTCTAAGATTGATTATATACATATATGTACTCATAATTAATAGATATTTTTCCATCCATATGACTTTTACCTTGTTTGGAAAATATAAATCAATTTAATAAATCAATGATTCAACATATAAATAAAATAAAGCATTTGTGAATTCAAAAAGGAAATTTATTGGTCTAATTTTTTAAGAGTGTTTTTATTTAGCAATGAAATAATAAATAATTGAATACCAATTTAGATTTATATAATATACAAAAGTTAAATGTAAAGTATAGAAATTGAAATGGGTTATAAATAGTAACTTCTAATGAAATATGTAAATATAGTTTAGATCTATTTTGTATTGACTGTGCAAGTTGATTATTGATGAAAAACTTGTTAAAAATATTTATTTAATTTCTATCATAATCAAAAAAAGAAGTTTGTAATGTACTGGGACAAGGCTTGTTAGGTAGATAAGGACATACTGTAACTTTATTTGTTGAATGTGGCCACATCTTAGTTGATTGTGCGATTGATTTTTCTATGTAAACACTTGTCATTGTTAGAGATGGTTCACTGATTAATTTTGGACATTGATTTGATGCACGAAAGACCCATAATAGCAAAACCATATTTCTTGTACATAAACCAATTAGAATATCAAATACAAAAGGGGGAATCAGATAAGAGGAATAGTGTGCTATCTTCAAAAAATATTACATAATATGACTACTGCTTACATAACCTAAAAAGGCATCAGGGCAATGTACTTATCCATCCTACATTGAATGTGTGAATCTTAATGTTTGTCATGTGAATGTAACTAGATATATTGACTTGAATTATTGACAATGAGTGCCCTTGACCATCAATAAAAAACCTTCAAACTTGGTCCATGATTGTCAGAATAAATCAGAGCTTTAATTTAAAATATTAGTGCATTTTTGTTCAATATGTATTAAAATTTCTAAGTGATTGTTAGATGTATTTTGAATGACCTTGATGTACTTATATAGAGGAATCTTTGGAATATTTATATTAATCAAACTTCTAAAAAATGTGAGAGTTAATATAAATTGTCACAAATTTAGAATTTTACCATTGGAGTGCAGGGGACAAGGCCACACTAAAGGACAAGGCCAGACTGTAGCCCTGTCTGCTTGGTACGAGCTTGTCCAAGAAGGATAGAGACTATTGGGATTTAGTTGAAAATAACCTGTAAGTAGAATAAGGATGCTTGAATAATGTTTTTGATATTTTCAAGATAGTAAGTGGAATAATGAAAAGTCTCATAGATATTACAAATTACAGAATGGAAGATATATCAAGCAAGGTAAGGATGTCAAGATTAAACATTATCAAATACTTAATGATTAAATTTGAGTGCTTATATTTTTCCATCACCCTCTGCCTCTAACCTCCCTTCCTACCCCCTTTATTCTAGTGATGCAATAAAGTTAAATTACTAGAGGAAATAAAAATGTAAGTGTGTATACACTCTTTATATTTTGATATGAATCTTGATTGTGTAAGTTGACTCAATGCAAAACTTGCAATAATGTCATATAAAGTAGTTACTTTGCATATTGTAAAATTAAAAATCTGAAACTTGAAATTTAAAAAGAGAGAAAGGAGAGAATACACCTAATAGAGTATAAAATCTAACTTCCCTATAACTTGAAAATGGTGAAGAGTGTGCCCCATTGTTGAAGCATTTAGAGAAATATTGGACCTATGGTAAATCGAGAGTGATCACTTGTCTCAATTTGAAAACTAGTGAAAACCCTTTATTTGGAAAGATTGTATGCTATAACTTTCATTTGAATATGTAGTGTAATACTTTTTTATATTATTTAAAGGGGTGGAACCATAAAATGTGGCTCGTTACATTGCACCATAGATGTTGAGTGTTATTAGACTCAAACATGGTAGGGGGAGGAGTGGAACCACCAAATGTGATTTGTTAAAGTGCAACTATAGATGTTAAGTGTCACTAAACTTTAATGTGGGCCACTTGTAGCATAAGACAATTCACACTCTTACATATGGATCTCAGTCATTTGAGAGGCTGTGTTATGGTCTTGAGTTCTGGTCTTGAGTTCCTCTTTCATTTATGTTGGCTTCAACAATCAAATAAGAAAATCGAGAGATCATTATATACCTTGAACTCACCCAAAAACGAAGCTCCTAAATACCAATAATATATTTTTATCCCACAAATACCAACAAAGACCACCAACCACAACATACATAACCAAAACCCTAACAAAACATTTTCTAAAACCTCTACTTTAATATTTGAACCCCTCTTACGGGAATTCAACCTTTGAATAATAGAAGGTTGTTTTCGAAGCAACGGAGAATCGCGATAACATTACAATCATCAACTTTTGAAGGAGAGCTGCAAATAAGTACGGTTTTAAGAATTGTAACGGAAGAAACGAAACACGATTCTCATTATATGAATGATATCTTGCCTTAAACGTCGGGGAGAAAAAGTATTTTTTTTTTCAGCGTGCTAATTGGAATGTTTACATTCGCTTTAGTTTCCTCTTTAAATATTTTCGCCGAGACTACTGCCAAAACACCGTCGCCCCCACTGGACAAATATTATTCCTGCTTATAATAATACTCATATGGTTTTAGATCATTAAGCTTGAAATACAAGCAATGATTAAACCAGAGAAAAAAGAAATGGTATTGCGTAGTGCACTAATGATTATTACGGGATAATGGTATGAAATTTCATTCCATTTGCTAGCTTGTCATATACTCAAACTGAATCTCAATTTTGAATTGAATGAAGTATTAAATTGATTAGCTGCTGTAACCCCATTCTCTTCTGATGACTATATATTTGACATCTCACCAATGGATTTCCAAGCATATCAGCAAGGCCATCAATAAGTCTGCATAAATTCGACATGGCTTTCAATCTCCGGTTGTCAACCTTAGTCCGATTTAACAAGAATTTGTTGCTAATATTAATGCTAAATCTTGTTCAAAATAATATTAGTCCAGGTTTAGCTGCGGCCGGTGATGGTAATACTAGTATTCTTCAAGTGCCAACAGTGCCATTGCAGAAGTATTTAAGAACTTCGAAGTTTTCTGAAGGGTATGCCAATCTTTGGGGCGGGCAACACCAGAATGTTTCTCAAGATGAATCCTCAGTTACACTCACATTAGATAGATCATCCGGTAACCCACTATTCTCACTCATCTATGTTCATGTTGTATATAATGAACAGTTTGTACATGAATTGAATTGAATTGAATTGCAGGTAGTGGGTTCAAGTCAAAAGAGGCTTATATGTATGGCTACTTCAATGCCGCTGTTAAACTGCAGGCGGGTTATACTGCAGGAATCATCACTTCATTCTATGTATGCACCGATCTGTGAATTCTTCATAATTTTTATTGTTGCGTGAGTTTTTAATGCAGAATTTTGATGTATTGTAATCTAATTCTCAGCTTTCAAATAGCCAAGTTTACCAAGGATGGCACGATGAAATAGACATAGAGTTCTTGGGAACAATACCTGGAGAGCCTTACAAAATGCAGACCAATGTTTATGGAAATGGTACGGGAGACGGAAATCTCATCGGCAGAGAGCAACAATTTCATCTCTGGTTTGACCCAACTCAGGATTTCCACAACTACAGCATTCTCTGGACGCCTCATCAAATCCTGTAATTCATTTTCCCAACTATTGAACATGCCATAGCTGAGCTGACTATAGATTCATCAGCTAATATTCATTTACAATTTTGATCTGGTTGTGGTTATTGTTACAGATTTTTGGTGGACGGCATTCCTATACGGAGGTTCCCAAAGACGAAGAGCCTTGGAGTGATATATCCATCGAAGGCAATGTCAGTGTATGCAACCATTTGGGATGCTTCTGATTGGGCAACAGATGGAGGGAAATATAAGGCCAATTACACATACGAGCCCTTTCTGTCGACCTACACCAACTTCCAAACAATTGGATGCAATGACGAGGATGACTACTGTTCTGAAGTATTGTTGGATCAATGTTTGGTTTCCCCTAAGCTCAACAAAAGGCAGATCATTGCCTTGCAATATGTGCGGAAGAATTATATGACGTACGATTACTGCCAAGATCTGCAGCGATATCCCAAGGGCTCCATGCCTGAATGCCCACCATAACCGTCTATGTAACAACTCAAATCTCCACTGTCACGAATTATCTTTAGCTTGCCATGCCACTGAAAGTGGAAATGGTCTCCTTTCATGATATAACAAGTTTTCTGCATAGCTTAACTTAAACAAACTACTTATATTAATTTGACAATGATCATGTTTTGATCAGATTGCTGCATTCTTAATTCAGATTTCTTTTCATACACCATGTTTTCGAACTACTGGTTATATGAATGTTGTTGTTTAAAGGTATTGTTGGTTGAAAGTAAGCAAACATTTTAATTAGGAAGTGTGTCAGTGAACTTGTTTCGTATATATGATTTCATTAATGCCTAGTCTAAAGAGATAAATTAACCACTATAAAATTGATATGTGAATTTATAGATTAGACTTTTACTAAAATGTATAAATATATATATTATAGACGATAATAATAATATACTCATAATTGTAATTTAAAATGATTATAAAATGATAAACATAAACCAGATTTAAAATTATATATAAATATTAGTGAATAACTATGAGATGGTGTAGTAGGTTGGTTAGACAACCCATTGGAAAATGAATCATCCTCAAATAAATAAATAAATAAATAAGACTTGAAATACTAACACTTTGAACAACACATTGAAATGAAAAATAATGCATAATTATTAATGAAAATAATTGCCACCTCTTATTGCTGACAATGAGGAAACAAACATATCAGACTAGTCATCCAATCCCTCTCCTTTATATATGAATCCTGATCCATGCCTTTATGAGAGACAACCTCAATAAATTTATTTAATTCTGGTTCCACCCTAGTTTTTTTTAAAGACTATGTTTTTAAGTGAGTTTATTCCAGACCCGGAGGCATGATTTGACATGCACCAAATTATTAGCCAGAATACACATCTTTGACCCCAAAATATTAGTGGCATTTCAGTATAACTTGATGTGCTTTAAAATATCAAGAACTTAAAACCACATTAATTAAAATTTGAAATGACATTTGTCGGGAAAAAAAGTTTTTAACAATGGACAGACACCATATAATGATTAAATCCTAAAATGGGAAGAACCGAGCTTTCTTTGACCCAATCTACTATCATCCAATCTGGATTAACGAATAAGCGATTCAACCCATCTGAGATATTATTGAATACCAGTCTCCTATTATTCAAAGTGGACTAATATTGCTTTCCTATTTTTTGACTGAAAATTTTCAACTCTATGTCGGCTTTTTTGATTTACTATTTTTCATTTTTCATTTTAATTTTGATTTTCGGTAGCTAATATTTTTCTTCCAAATTGTAATTTTTTCTCAGGTGTAAATTTCAGCTGTCATCAATAAAAAAAAAATGAACAGCCCAATTAAACTTTTCAGAACAGAAATGGCAGATAGTGATAACAATGTTTTTTTAAGAGGTCTGCCAATCATGATCTTAAAAACAAGTTGGCTAAACATCACCAAATATACAAATGGTAAGGAATATAATGAATAAATAAATAGTGAAAAAGTGCATTTACATTATCATTATTTAGCTTTCTAACCATCTAAAGATATACTTGCCAACTTTCCAAGAGAACCTTGTCTTAAATCCATAGTGGGTATATCCTAGAATATACATCAAAAAGTTATATTTGTACACATATGTCATGTTTTTCTATGAATGGAGGAAATAACATTTATAAAAACATTTTTATTCATGGTGTAAATCTAATGACACATTAGTCGAATATTTTCCTATTTTCTCATATTGAATGTCTCATTTGAAAAATATAAATGCGATCATATAATCATCAAATTTAGTCCCTACAATCCATTATCTTTTACTTGAGTTTTTTTTATCCTTGTGATTGATTTTTTTATAAATGCAATAACATTCTTAACATGTAGTACAAACTTTGTTAAATTTATATTATTATCATATAGTAAAATCCTAAAACACACAACATTCTTCTTTATTTATGGTTAAAAACTAGCACACATTAATTATGTTTACACTAATTTGTTTTCATTATTTGTAGTTAACATCTGGGACACATTCAATATTTTCACACATGATAAACACAACCTAATCATAAAAAAAAGACAATCAATTATTTTTTAACAAGTGAATAATAATAATGAAATTCCCATATATAATTTGAGTGTTCACTTCAATATATTTGTATATTTACAATCATGCTTATGTAATATTTTGTTTATGTAAAGAGGGTTTTGTAAAGCGAGGGATAGGGTAAACTTTAGTGACAAATATTCATTAATTCATGAATATCCCCCCCTTGCTCCGCCCCTCCACATGCGCATGCGCGCGCGCACACACACACACACATTATTACATGAGTAACCATCAAATTTTACTTTTGGCAACCACCCCACGATATCAAATAAGCAACCCAATAGTGAGACCTTGGCACCTCTATAAAAAAACAAGGAAAACCAAACAACTGAACCATGCCCATTTCATAACACACACTTCCACCAACTGGCCAAAACTAAATGGCAACATCTACATTGCAACCAAACAAATGTAGCTAAACTATAACATTTAAACTATAACTGACTACTTGAACTGAATGACAACATTTGCACTATAACTAACCACCGACAAGTGGACAACATCTTGGTTGTAACTGAATGGTTGTCTGTGTTTCCAATAGTCAGTGTCATCTCGATTGTAACTGAACAATCGTATTCTAGTTGTAACCAAGTGGTTACATTTGTGTTACAACCAAATAATAACATCCTTACTAAAATTGAAATTTAGCATCCTTGTTCATCATGGTATTTGGTGAAATTGTTAAAAGGATAAGCCAATTATCAGGAAAATTAAGCATATTATTTTATTTTAAAGAGCTAATAAAAAGGCCCACACAACCATAATGCACTTAAAACATATGTACTTATTACTTTTTTAGTTTGTATTGAATTTGATTTTAACCGATGAATAATATCAAAACACTTTTACATGTAGAAATCCCCACTGATCATGATTGTATCTCATAATAAATAATAAATCACAATAACATGTCACCCCTTGAAGTTTATATTGATGATGGCATGCCACCACTCAAATATGGTCCTCTAATTTTTGATGACAATGATCATGAAACTCAACTGCTAGAAGAGAATTATGATTTTCATCAAACACTATGTTTAGCTGAAAATTCCACTCACAAATATTTTTGAAGGAAGCGAAGTAGATGTATAATTGAAAAGTACTTTAAGGTTGACTGGTCATCAAAATTTCCCTTCATTGAACCCATATATCTTGAAAATGGACTGGGCATATCTTGAAGGTCCTTGATGGTCCTTGAAGGTCCTTTAAGGTGGATTAGGCATCTCTTGTACCATATTTTCAATTTCACTATTATCAACATAGGCATGCTTGTAGGGTCTGATGTTGGGTAATATACTACATGGAATGAGTCTGATGTCATGATCATATGCATGACTTAGAGGAAGTCCTTTTGACGTGTCATTAACAATAATAATTTAGTCATCCAACACCCTTTACGAATCATGATGTGTAGACTCCTTGGTTTGTTGAACCTCTATGAAAAATAAGTATGCCACAAAACCTTCTAGACCTTGTCTAATAATCTTCATCATCTGATGGGAACTAACCATTTAAGGAGATTTAGCCCATAATCCACATTTTTCAAAGGTCATACCTTCTGAATGGAACCTCATGAATAGTTCTTAGGAATTCATCTCAATAGTGCCCAAAGTGATGAGCCATAACACTCCCAAAACAATGGTAACTCCTCCCATAGAAATAAAAAACATAGGAGAATCTAACAAATAGTCTCCCATAGCAAGCTTAATGTTATAGCATTTTTTATACACCCGAAGGTTTAGAGTAGGGTAAATGAAATAATCCAAGCAAGTAGCCAACTTATTATTGATAAAGTTATGTGTACTCCCAGAATTAATTAACATAGTCACCTTGTATTTCTTCACAAAGCCCACCACCTTAAGAGTTTGAGGAGTACTAATGCCTGAAAGTGAATAATAGGAAATAGTAGGTTAAGAATCTTTAGATTCATCATTATGTTGTTCCAAACTTGCCCCTAAAGATTCCTCATATTCTTCCTCCTCATTGGCACCGCCAATGTAAAATAACCTCTTTTCAGCACATCGATGTCCTTTGCTCCATTTTCTATTGCAACCAAAACATAAACCTTTTACATGCTTTTCTTTCACTTACTGATGTGTTAATCTCATAGGTTGTTAAAATGAATGTGCTAGGAAAGAACATTCATAAATATTGGTGAAAGGTCTTTGTCTAATCAACTCTTATTTCTGAGCCATATATACTCTTAGTATGGTCTCATATATAGTACTAGAATGAAACATGCGAACCTACAATTGGATGTTATCTTTGAGGCCACCCAAAAATAGGTCAATCAATTTTTTCTTAGTGATGTCTGCCACACATAAGGAGATATTTTGAAATTGATGAATGTAGTCCTTGGCAATCCTAGTCTGACACAACTTCACTAGTTGACTAAAGTAGTTTCTAGAGACATTGTTGTGATAGTGGAGCTACAACTCAAAAAAAAGTGACCATAAAACAGGAAGACACTTCATATTATTTTGAGCTCATAACCAATAATACTAAATTAATGGCTTAGGTTCCAGATACAGAGAGGCCATAACCACTATTTGTGAACATGGAGTCTGATGTATATCAAATAAATTTTTAATTTGAGTGAGTTAGGTGAGTGAATCATTACCATCAAATTTACGCACATCCATTTTTGACAACATCATCTTAGGGATAAAATTGGTAATGGTATTATATGGATGAAGAGAACCAAACTAAATTATTGGAGGGTTATTTTATAGTGGTTGAGCTGACAAGTTGACCATCTTACCAAATATTTATTTTAATTGATCCATCATGTTATCTAGGGCCCCTTTCAACCTTGTAATGTCCTCTAAAATCATATCAAAATCATCTATTTTCGCCATGAACTATAGTTATGACTTAAATTGTTGGACTTTCTCCAAAATACATGGATCCAAAGTTTCAGACTCTATGTCATCCTTGTGAGGAGTTTTCAGAGTTTATTTTCCTTTCTCATATTTGTGAGTGTTTGGACTAGCCATACACAAACCCTAGGAAAGTTTTAGCCCTAAAAAAAAATGTATCAATAGAATACACCATTATGATTATCTCACCAAGATGATTCCAACTACTACTATTATGCACAAGGGTGAAAATTATGACGTAGAAATGTGTACCAGTAAAATATACTATTGTGATCATCTCATAGAGAGGAATCTAATGATAATTAATTTACAGAAGATAAACAAAAAAATTTAGACTTATTTTAAGTCAGTATTTTTTTCTTTTTTTTGAAAAACCTCATGATCATACCTGCAGTAACAAAAAAATTCAATTCTCCCTGAATCAAAAGTTATTTTTTTCGGCTTGCTAGTGCTCTAAAAAAAACTATGTTGTAGAAACTTACCCAAATTGAAGCTATGATACCACTTATAAGTAAATTACTTAGATAATTCACAACAATAGAATTATATATTTCAGAACTAATAATAAAATTAGTAAAACCAGAATAATAATTGGCGAAATAGTAGAATAATTGAATATTATGACAGAGCCACTTCAAAGGGGTAACCTCCATAACAATGCAATAAGAACACAATTCATAATATGATCATAAAATACTAACCACTACCTCTTATATATACTCTACTTAGCCATGGTTATTCTATATGTTGACCATACTATGAACATTGAGAAATACATTTGCCAACGATTAGGTCAAAATC